>SJYR01003284.1:116346-147198 GCA_006410655.1 Kobus ellipsiprymnus
CTCCAGTTTCATCCACCTCATTAGAGCTGATTCAAACGTATTCTTTTTGATGGCTGAGTAATACTCCACTGTGTATATGTACCATGGCTTTCTTAGCCATTCCTCTGCTGATGGACATCTAGGTTGCTTCCATGTCCTGGCTATTATAAACAGTGCTGCAATGAACATTGGGGTACACGTGTCTCTTTCTATTCTGGTTTCCTCGGTGTGTATGCCCAGCAGGGGGATTGCTGGGTCATAAGGCAGTTCTATTTCCAGTTTTTTAAGGAATCTCCACACTGTTCTCCATAGTGGCTGTACTAGTTTGCATTCCCACCAACAGTGTGGAGGGTTCCCATTTCTCCACACCCTCTCCAGCATTTATTCTTTGTAGACTTTTGGATCGCAGCCATTCTGACTGGCATAAGATGGTACCTCATTGTGGTTTTGATTTGCATTTCTCTGATAATGAGAGATGTTGAGCAACTTTTTTGGTGTTTCTTAGCCATCTGTATGTCTTCTTTGAAGAAATGTCTGTTTAGGTCTTTGGCCCATTTTTTGATTGGATTGCTTATTTTTCTGGAATTGAGCTGCAGGAATTGCTTGTATATTTTGGAGATGAATTCTCTGTCAGTTGCTTCACTTGCTATTATTTTCTCCCATTCTGAAGGCTCTCTTTTGACCTTGCTTATAGTTTCCTTCATTGTGCAAGAGCTTTTAAGTGTAACTCCAGTATTTTTGGCCACCTCATGTGAAGAGTTGACTCACTGGAAAAGACTCTGATGCTGGGAGGGGTTCGGGGCGGGAGGAGAAGGGGACACCAGAAGAGATGGCTGGATGCCATCACTGACTCGATGGATGTGAGTTTCAGTGAACTCCGTGAGACAGTGATGGACAGGGAGGCCTGGCGTGCTGCGATTCGTGGGGTTCACAAAGAGTTGGACACGACTGAGCGACTGAACTGCACTGAGGTCCCATTTGTTTATTTTTGCTTTTATTTCCGTTACCCTGGGAGGTGGGTCAGATAGGATCTTGCTAGGATTTGTGTCAGAGCCACTCCAGGATTCTTGCATGGAGAATCCCCTGGACAGAAGAGCCTGCCGGGCTACAGTCTGTGGGGTCACAAGTCAGACACAACTGAGCAGCTAAACTGCCACCGCCACTGTGGGCTTTTGATGTCTCTTTGGTTTTTATTTCACCTTAATGAGCAAACCAGCTATGTTCCAGCTACTCTTCATGCTGGAGAAGAATATTGAATTCCCCCTTCTCCATCCAGTGACTGTTATCCGCAAACCCACGAGCCACTGTTGGTCTTAGAATCGTCTCCTTTTTAGGAAACATAGTGTTGCCCTATTTTAACTCATAACCACTGCTCTTGTGTCTTGTGTTATATGTGCACCCGAGATATGCTTTAGACCATCAGCTCCTTGGGGGAGGGATCCCTTTTTATTCACCTTTACATCTCTTTGTTGTTCAGTTCCTCAGGCGTGTCTGACTCTTGGCGACCCTGTGGAGTGCAGCACGCCAGGCTTCCCCGTCCTTCAGCATCTCCTGGAGCTTGCTCAAACTCATGTCCATCGAGTTGGTGACGCCATCCCACCGTCTCATCCTCTGTTGTCCCCATCTCCTCCCACTGTCCATCTTTCCCCGCATCAGGGTCTTTTCCAATGAGTCGGCCCTTTTCATCGGGTGGCCAAAGGATCGGAGTTTCACCTTCAGCATCAGTCCTTCTAGTGAATATCCACGACTGATCTCGTTTAGGATGGACATCTAGAATTTGCATGTCACGTGAACAGAATGATGTCTAAAACCTTCACAGGGATGTTTAATCATCTCTGGACCCTGGGAAGTTTATGCCTTCCAAGGTCTCTGGACCATTTAATCCAAGACCGGTCCTCCCTGTCCCTTCTTCCTCCTCTGCTCACGATGTACAGGCGATTAGAAACACAGTGGTCCCCAAGGAGCTGGAAACACATGGACACGGAGGCCTGCACACCGATGTGGACAGCTGCAGTATTCCTAACTGCCCAGACTTGGAAGCCACCAAGGTGTCCTTCAGTAAGTCAGTGGATGAATAAACTGTGGTCCTCCCAGACACTGGTGCTAAAAAGTGCTAAAAAGAAACGAGCTGTCACGTCGAGGAAAGACATGCAGGAACCTTAAAGGTGTTGCTGTTCACTCACTGAATCGTGCAGGACTCTTTGCGACCCCGAGGGCTGTAGCCCGCTAGGCTCCTCTGTCTGTGGGATTTCCCGGACAAGAATACTGGAGTGGGTTGCTGTGCTCTCCTCCAGGGGGTGTTCCCGACCCAGGGGGCGAAACCCGCATGTCCTGCACCGCAGATGAATTCTTTACCGCTGAGCCACTGAGGGAGGCCAGCCCACTGCTCCTGGTTACGTCTCTTCCCTTTGAATGAAACTTTGCCCCCTTCAGTCGTGTTCACTGCCTTCTGTGACTCTTTGTCCCTTCCCCACCCCATATGAGTCTTTGTCAGAACTTCTTTATGCTTCCTTCATGCGATGCAATCGTTTTTGCAGAACAGTCGGGAAAGATTCTTAAAGAGTCAAGGTGGAAGCATTATTTTTCCAAGCAGGACACTTTTCATACCCTCTTGTCATGTGAGGCATCCAGAAAGTGAATAAATGATTGAGACATTCCCCTTCAGCTCAGTTACCATTTAGAGTGGTTTCGACCTACCTGTGTAAAAAATGGCTGTCTTAGGGACCTCCCTGATGGTCCAGCATTTGGGACTTTGCCTTCCAATCCAGGGGCTGCAGGTTTGATCCCCGGTCAGGGAACTCAGATCCCACACACCTCTTAGCCAAAGCATAAAGCAGGAGGAATACTGTAACAAATTGATAGAGACATTAAAAATGGCCCACGTCAAAAAGATCTTTAAAAAATAAATTGTTTATTGAAAATAATGAGTTGTCCCATTAGAATTGTAGCGAACTGAATTTTTGTATCGGCATATGCAATTTTTCATTAACCTAGAAACCTCAGTGAAATGATTGTGTCATATACACTTGTATCCACGTCTTCTTTTAGTGGACAATTTTTTAAAATACATTTTTCTTTGTGTTACTTTGAAATAAATATCTCACGGAATATTCTATAATAGCAGTTTCTGAACTTACCCTGGGTTCTAGACTCCAAATGATACATTGGTGTATTTGGGAATTTATATTTTTAGCAGTAAAAAATCAAAATGCAAACCTAGCTGGCTCTGGAAATAAAAATGCTGGAGCCACATTTTTTTTTTTTTGCTTAAAATAGCTAAAGTCATATCTGAAGATAATAATAGGAATAAGGCCGTGGCCTAATTAAAGTCATTCCAAAAGCTATATAACATGCATTCAACTTTCAGTTATCTAAAATATCAGAGACTTGGGGATTTGTGAATGATAATTAAACTTTAGTCACAGAATTAAAGCCTTAAAAACCGGCAAAACAATTTGTATGTGTTTCTTCTACCCTTCAATCAAATCAAGTGTTTAATTATTCCTTTTTGGTCTGAGCGGTTTCCGCATTTGAGGGAGAGGAGGCATGAAACAGTTTTCCTAAGGCCTGTTGTTTTAAAGAAGATGCAGCTTTTCTAAGTAGAATCCATCTGGGCTAATGTGCTGATTCTAGCATCTAGAATTGAATGCTTGGTTTTACTCCCTTGTTCAACTGCCTGGAATATCACAGGACTGAACTTTATATAGATGGTTAATGAACAAACTTCATAACGTTGGCACTTAGAAAAGTAACATTTCTTAGGCATGTATGATATGATTTATCTGCATCAATAGCCCACATACTCTGAGTGTGTGTCATTCAGTGGGTCTGATTCAGGACAGACCTTTACGTGAACGGGTTTATTTTCATACTGTCATGAATTTCTTCTTTGAACCGTTTCTTCAGACAGTTTTGAAGCTGCTTGTTGGAAGTTTTGGTCCTCAGCTCTTTGATGCTGTTCTGTTTAATCCCATGTGCTAGACCTTCAGAGAAATATGTGAACTCTGCCCCAAGTCCCACGGACGTTGTCTCAGCAGTGACCATGTATTACTCAGCTATGTCTATGATAATGCCGTGTAACAAGCCAGCCGTATGCAATGGCATAGGAATACTCATTTGAATACTCACTTGTTCTCCTGTTCATTGGTCTGTGGGTCATCCGACATAGTTCTGCTCCATGCCACGCGATGGAAGCCAGGCTAGCAGGGCAGAGGACAGAAGAACCCAGAAGGACAAGAGGAAACACATGCTATTCTTTGCATCTTTGCCTGCAATGGCCATTTCTGTTCACATTTTCTTGGCTGAAGCAGGTGGCAAGAAATTCTGCTTGTTCCCTAGATAATTTCCATGGCTGGGCAATGAATCACCACCAGCTTAGCAGCTAACACCAAATCCCGTGCTTTGAGTCACACTTCCACAAGCCAGAGTCCAGCACAGCCCAGCTGGGTTCTTTGCTTCATGTCTCACAGCCTGGAACCACTGTACCGTCTGGGACTGACCATTCTCACCTGGGCTGTGAGCTCATCTTCCCAGCCCAGTGGTTATCTGCAGCTAATGCCTTTACTGTCCGCATGGGCTCCTCTGTCTTTAAACTAGCCGCTGCAGGTCAGGTTCTTCTCTGCTTTTTGTTCTGTTCCATCCTTCAGCAGATCAGATGAGACCCACCCAGACTGGGAGAGCAATCTGCTTTACTCAGAGGGGAATCAAACATGGACCTCATCCAGAAAACACCTCACCGACATACCCTGAAAACCGTGTTTAGCTAAGTGTCTGGGCACCTCAATGCCCAGGCAAACTGATTCATAAAATTCACCATCACAGAGCATGTCAAGTTTATGAGAATAGCTGAAAAAAGAAGGGGGACGTGGGGCTGGAGGTGGATAACAGGCAGGGACCACTGTGTGGGCAGTCTCACTGAAAGGGTGTCCTGTAGTCTAAAGTCACTGGGGAGACATCACTTCAGTTCAGTTCAGTTGCTCAGTCGTGTCCGACTCTGCGACCCCATGGACTGCAACACACCAGGCCTGCCTGTCCATCACCAACTCCCGGAGGTTACTCAAAACCCATGTCCATCAAGTCGGTGATGCCATCCAACCATCTCATCCTCTGTCATCCACTTCTCCTCCTGCCCTCAATCTTTCGCAGCATCAGGGTCTTTTCCAATGAGTCAGTTCTTCCCATCAGGTGGCCAAAGGATTGGAGTTTCAGCTTCAGCGTCAGATCTTCCAATGAATATTCAGGATTGTTTTCCTTTGGGATGGACTAGTTGGATCTCCTTGCAGTCCAAGGGACTCTCAAGAGTTTTCTCCAAGACCACAGTTCAAAAGCATCAATTCTTCGGCACTCTGATTTCTTTATGGTCCAACTCTCACATCCGTACGTGATTACTGGAAAAACCATAGCCTCGACTAGATGGACCTTTGTTGGCAAAGTAATGTCTCTGCTTTTTAATATGCTGTCTAGGTTGGTCATAGCTTTTCTTCTAAGGAGCAAGAGTCTTAATTTCATTAAATCAGAGGACAGGGATGATCTCACTTAGTAGATCATTCTCAGTGCAATGCAGAGATCAGGGTCTTCAGTGTAGTCCTGGAGAATGTGCAAACTAGACAGATTCAAGAGTTCTTTAGGAGATGAAGTGGATAGCACGTAGTGGTTGACAAGATGTAGAAGACGAGGGAGAAGAAAAGATGCTTCCTACCGTGGGATCCAGGACAGTTGTAAACATTGTGCACATACACTGCAGAACGGCTTCTGGATTGTAATCTACAGATTGTCAGGGTGTCTGCGAGTTCACTACAGAACTTTTTACATTGTGTTCTCATTTTCAAAATAAAGTTGCTGTCCCCTGTGTGTTTTTATTTATTTTTGATTGTGCTGTGTGGCTTGCGGGATCTTAGTTCCCCACCCAGGAATCGAACCTACACCCTCGGCAGTGAAATCACAGCATTCTGACCACTACTGTGCGCTAAGATGCTCAGTCATGTCCGACTCTGTGTGACCCCTTGGACTGTAGCCCACCAGGCTCCTCTGTCCATGGGATTCTCCAGGCGAGAATCCTGGAGTGGGTTGCTATGCCCTCCTCCAGGGGATCTTCCTTTCCTGACCCAGGGATCAAACACATATCTACTTGGTCCCATGCATTATCATGTGAATTCTTTACCACTTGCAGCATCTGTAAAGCACGGGACCACCAGGGAGTTCCTGAATTCTTATTTTATTGAGAGTACAAGGGAATTTTTTTTTTTTTTTAGAAACAACCAGAACATTCTGGGTGATCTGGCCAATTACTGCATGACTGAGTTTCTGTCATCTTATTTCAGAGACTCCATTTCAGTTTGCATGAACAATTGTGTTACTGGCCTCTGAGGGCCATGTCCCATTCCAATAAGCTGTTTGAACAAAAGTTTGATAGTGTGTATTTAGCCGGAAAAGTTTTCAGAGAAAGGAGTTGCTACCTGCTCCATGGTGAGTGCAAATTCAGAACATCTGCATTTCAGAAATCAATGTCAGTAGCAAGGAGGATTCTTAGTTCACAATTATACATACAACATCCGTATTAAAAGATATAATTTCTGGAAACATCTCAGATGGCCACAGAATATGGCTTGGAGGGTACACAGCAAGGGGTAGCACAGCCAAGAAGAATCCATGTAGCGTTAGTTGCGCAAGTGTTTTTCAACTCTTTGCGACCCCATGGACTGTAGCCCACCAGGCTCCTCTGTCCTTGGGATTTTCCAAGCCAGAATACTAGAGCAGGTTGCTGTTTCCTTCTGCAAGGAATCTTCCCAACCCAGGGATCAAAACCCACGTCTCCCACCCTGCAGATAGATTCTTTACCATCTAGGCCAGTGGATATACTTAAGTCCTGCAAAGAAAGTGTTGTGACCTACTGCTTGCTATCTGTCACTATGAGGGAGGGGCTGAGTCCTGAAACCAGACCCATTGGCTATGCCCGGCATATCCACATACTACTTGTAAGTTAGGTCTGCCTGAGTGTTCCCTGAACCTGACGAGTGTCTGTGGTTGGTGGAACCAGCTCACTGGCGCAGTATCTTCACATTTCTAATTCAGTGTCACCTGCCCTGACTCCACTCATTATTGACCAGAGGCTTTTCGCAGAAACTGTTGCCTGTGCCTGGCGATCTTTGTGTTGACCAGCCCGAAATGAATTCTGTTATTTCACTAGGTTTGCAGTAGTGAGACCTGACGCACCTGTTCAGTTCAGTCACTCAGTCGTGTCCGACTCTTTGTGACCCCATGAACTGCGGCATGCCAGGCCTCCCTGTCCATCACCAACTCCCAGATCTTACTCAAACTCATGTCCATCGCGTCC
This sequence comes from Kobus ellipsiprymnus, assembly GCA_006410655.1. Classification (NCBI taxonomy): domain Eukaryota; kingdom Metazoa; phylum Chordata; class Mammalia; order Artiodactyla; family Bovidae; genus Kobus; species Kobus ellipsiprymnus. The sequence goes on from SJYR01003284.1 coordinate 123,659, forward strand.
GTGAGGCCATCCAGCCATCTCATCCTCTGTCATCCCCTTCTCCTCTTGCCCTCAATCTTTCCCAGCATCAGGGTCTTTTCCAGTGAGTCAGTTCTTCACATTCAGGTGGCCAAAGGATTGGAGTTTCAGCTTCAGCATCAGTCCTTCCAGTGAGTATTCAGGACTGATTTCCTTTAGGATGGAAAGAGATGGGAATGCGCACCTGTAAAGTCTTCTAATTCTTGTGAAATATTCTCTTCAATCCACTTTCCTGTAGGAGCAAAGGAGCGTTCTCCAGCAGTGTGAGTTTCATGTTCACTTTCTTTATCAGAATCAATCACTAAGGTCTTTTTGTTGGTTTAATGTCTACATTGTCTGATTCAGAGCCATATTCTGAAGACCTGTTGTCTTCTGAGACACGAGTATATATATATGTCACTCAGTCGGAAAATTCACCTGCATTAAAATTCACCAAACAAATTCTTCTTCGTTCCAAATTTCACAATGCATCGCTTTTGAAAATTCTGCATTTATAATATACAGAAGGTTGGACCAAACACCTACCAGAGAAAAGCGTGAGTGATGACAGGCGTACATTGTATAATGGAACCTTGGTCAACTTGAACCTTCCACCACTTCGCACGGTGATGTTAATTGTATCCCTCTTTGAAAATGTATTGATACATCCCGTGTCGATAACATTCCACTAACAAAAGTTGTATTAATAGGCCTCCGGTAAATAATGTGCTCAAACGAAATCATCCCATGAATTAATGAAACCGCAGAGGGAAATCTGGAGTAGGAATGTGTGGAGTGGGTGACTGGGACCACCACAGCCCTCTCCAAGGTCTAAAGGATGGATTTTTCTAAGACAGAGCAGCGTGGAAGGATTGCATCTGAGTGGCTCTGAGGTCAAAGTGACCGATGCCAACCCTGCTTCCTCATCTCACCCAGGAGTCGGAACCATCACTTGACGGGGTCTCTTTTCTCAGAGATTAGCCCAGAGGAGGTGTTTAACGCTTAGGAGAGTCACAGTGGCTGGAACTTGGAGAAGGCAATGGCACCCCACTCCAGTACTCTTGCCTGGAAAATCCCATGGGCAGAGGAGCCTGGTGGACTGCAGCCCATGGGGTCACTAAGAGTCGGACATGACTGAGCGACTTCACTTTCACTTTTCACTTTCATGCATTGGAGAAGGAAATGGCAACCCACTCCAGTGTTCTTGCCTGGAGAATCCCAGGGATGGGAGAGCCTGGTGGGCTGCTGTCTATGGGGTCACACCTCCAAGTGAAGGTGATACTTGGAGGCTTCACGAGAGACGATGAAGATGAAGAAGAACTATCCAGAACACTCTAGGGAAAGGAAAGACCTCTCTCTTAGACCAGCTGATCTTTTGAAGGGGCTCAAGACCCCTGCCCATGACTTTCCTCACCCACCTTAGATGAGCCAGGGATGGGAGACTGGGAGCCATCGACGCCAGGACAGATGGATGGCAGCCTGAGACGCTGTGGTGTGGGGTTAGGGCCTGGGAGGAGAGAAGAACCAGGAGAAAGGAGATGAGTCCTGAGAAGGGAGGCAAAGCTCACAGTGAACTGGCCGCTTCACCATTTGTCTGAGCTCTGACTGCTGCAGTTATCCGTTGGAATAAAGGCTTTTAATGTCTGACTCTTTGTGACCCCATGGACTGCAGCACGCCAGGCTTCCCTGTCCATCACCAACTCCTGGAGCTTGCTCAGGCTCAAGTCCGTTGAATCGGTGATGCCATCCAGCCATCTCATCCTCTGTAGTCCCCTTTTCCTCCCGCCTTCAATGTTTCCCAGCATCAGCGTCTTTTCCAATGAGACACTTCTTTCCCTTACGTGGCCAAAGGATTGGACTTTTCAGCTTCAGCATCACTCCTTCCAGTGAATATTCAGGACTGATCTCTTTAGTAACAGAGACTCAAATTAAATGTGACTTACACACTATTGAATGTCACTGGTTTCGGGGTGGCTTTCTGTTAAGATTTTTTTGGGGGGGTTCAAACTCCTTCCTTCCTGTTTTTTTTGTTTGTTTGTTTGTTCGTTTTTATAATTTAATTCCAGCATGTGAGATCTAGTTTTCCCTGACCAGGAATCAAACCCAAGCCCCCTAAATTCAGAGTGAGGACTCTTAGCCATTTGCTCACCAGGGAAGTTCCCTTCTTCTTCTTCTTTTTTTTTTTTAATCATCCTTCAATGCTGTTTTCTAAGATGACTCAAGAGCTTGTTTTGCAATTTGTATGTTTCCCTTTCATTTCTTATTGGCTGGGACACAGTCACATGAGCAAACTAAGCCACCAAGGATTCTGGGAAATGTAGTCTTTAGCAAGGATTCTGGGAAATGTAGTCTTTAGGAAGGATTTTGGGAAATGTAGTCTTTAGCCGAGTAGCTCTGTGCTCAGGTAATAAGTCTGTAATTATGAATGGAGTACAGAATAGATATTGGTGCCGTCAGCGGCCTCTGCTACCCTCCCTGATGACCTTCCTTCCAACTTGTCACCCATCTCGTTTCCATTGTCATTTCAGTCTCATATGATATCCGTGGAAGAGTAATTATCATGTCTATTTACAGATGAGGGACAAGTACTTCATTTGAGGGCGGTTGTTTTCAGTGGGAGAATGACACAGTGACAAAATTTTAGGCTTAAGGCTGAAAGAGCATCACGGAAGGGAGGGTGAAGTATTATTTTATTTCTAGCCATTGGAAGCCCTTTAATCTTTTCATGACTGTGGGCTCATGTGTGTGTGTACCTGTGTGTGTGCGTGCACGTATACCTGTGTGTGTGTGTGTGCATATACCTGTGTGTGCACGTGTATACCTGTGTGCACACGTGTATACCTGTGTGTGTGCGTGTGTGTCTGAATTCATGCATTCACGTGCATGTGTGTGGCTGTATGTGTTTGAGGATGCTTTTGTGTGTGTTAATTACGAGGGCTGAAATTCAGTGCTATGGTTGAGGAAGCCCATGTCCACTGCACACTGGCGCTCGCCATGGGCACTAGACATGGACCTCTACATGATTTACAACACGTGCAGCTGCAGCTGCCGACCTTCAACACCCCTGAAAGGAGCTCAGGGGGGACCGCACACAGGAGGCACCTGTGCTCTGGGAAACACTGTCAGGACAGGTCTTCAGAGAGTAGATATTTTCAGGAGCTGACTTGATGAGCCAAATTCTTGCATCTCCTTATATGTAGAAAAGCGCTCAAGTCCTTCGTGGTGATTGATGACTGCTCCTCATGACTAGCAAAAATTTTTCTACAAAAAATTATGTGTTTGATTGGCATGTATTCCTCCTCCACTAAAATCACATCTATACTGACCTTCCCCCAGTCTCTATGGAGCAGTCTCGCAGAGTTATCTGACAGGCTGCAGTCCTCATTTTGGCCCAAAGAAAACTTAACTCGCACCTCTCATGTTCTGCTTTTTTTTTTTTTAAGGTGACAGGAGCCTTGGAAGGTTTGAAGAAAGTAGCTAATGTGCTTCTGTGAATTATAGCATCGCAGCTATAAGCAGCTGCCTCAGTGGGCTTCCCAGGTGGTGCAGTGGGAAAGAATCCTCCTGCCAGTGCCGGAGATGTAAGAGACGCAAGTTCGATCCCTGGGTCAGGAAGATCCCCTGGAGGAGGAAATGGCAACCCACTCCAGGATTCTTGCCTGGAGAATCCCATGGATGGAGGCACCTAGTGGGCTACAGTCCCTGAGGCTGCAAAGAGTCGGACGTAGCTAAAGACACACACATGCACACACACACGTGCACGCGCGTGCACGCACACACACACACACACACACACACAGCAGCTGCCTGTGTGTTTCACCCGCTTGGTGACTTTAGTGGTCCAGTCGAGTGAAAGGATGATAAGTAGAAATGTAGAAGGTTTTGTCCTTAAAGCAAGTCGGTCAGTTTGTCACTTTATAGACAAGTGATGCTCAAACCTGTTGAGTTGGAAGGGATAAAACACCCCCTTTCTGTACAGCGTGCTGTAAAGTGCCCACCTTCTGTACAGCATGCTGTAAAATGCCCAAGTGCTTCTCATACTCCAGGGAGTTACACTTCTGCACTTCAGAGAAGAAAAGTAAAGAACGTACTCAGAATCTCCCTTCCAGGATTGCAAGCATCATTTTTTTTTTTTTTTTTTTTTACAAAATGCTCATTTTTCTCCCAGGATGCAGGGTGAAGAAATGACTCTTCTGCAAAGCCAGAGGCTCCTGTTCCCTGCCCTTCCCCGACTCCCCTCTGTGCTAAGCATCTTTGCGAGAGGCTGGAGTGTCGTGTAACCAGGCAGACTTCAATCACGTTAGGATTGTAAATGAATTCAGGCTGTAGCAGATGCAGCAAACAGGTTTCTTTCTTGAGATACGACATCTGCGCCAACCCATGTATGTTGGAAGAAAGACAACTGTTCTTTGCTGCTTCTTATTGCCTCTGAGGCACTGTATCAAACACTCCACGATCAAATAAAGGATGAGACAGTGGGGAGTGGAAATGATTTTCACTCCCATGCCTGATGGCGTTGTGCACGATGCGCTTCATGGGAAGCAGCTGGCATAAAACTCAGCATCCAGAAAACTAAGATCGTGGCATCCAGTTCCATCACTTCATGGTGAAGAGGTGCGGAAAAAATGGAAACGGTGGCAGACGTTACTTTCCTGGGCTCCAAAATCACTGCGGACAGTGACTGCAGCTATGAAATTAAGAGACACTTCAGTTCAGTTCAGTGACTCAGTCCTGTCTGACTCTTTGCGACCGCATGGACTGCAGCACGCCAGGCCTCCCTGTCCATCACCAACTCCTGGAGTTTACTCAAACTCATGTCTGTCGAGTCAGTGATGCCATCATCCTCTGTCGCCTCCTTCTCCTCTGGCGTCAATCTTTCCCAGCATTGGGGTCTTTCCCCATGAGTCAGCTCTTCGCATCAGGTGGCCAAAGTATTGGAGCTTCAGCTTCAGCCTCAGTCCTTCCAGTGAATATTCAGGACTGATCTCCTTTACGATGGACTGGTTGGATCTCCTTGCAGTCCAAGGGACTCTCAAGAGTCTTCTCCAACATCACAGTTCAAAAGCATCCATTCTTTGGCACTCAGCCTTCTTTGTGGTCCAACTCTAACATCCATACGTGACTGCTGGAAAAACCATAGCTTTGCTAGACGGATCTTTGCCAGCGGTGGGCGGGGGCTACTCTCTAGTTGCAGTGGGTGTTGTAAATTGCTACACAGCTTCAACCCGACACATCCCAAACAGAATGAATTAACTTCCCCATTCCCTGAGGGGAAAGAAAAAAAAAATTACATCCACCCCAGTCTTCTCTTATTTACTGGCTAAGTCATGTCCCACTCTTCTGTGACCCCCTGTGGACTGTAGCCCTCTGTCCACAGGATTTCCCAGACAAGAAGACTGGAGTGGGTTCCCGTTTCCTCCTCCAGGGGATCTTCCTGAGCCAGTGATAAAACCCACATCTCCTGCATTACCACGAAGCCACCGGGGAAGCCCCAGACCACCTCTTACTCGTGGGTAACTGCAGGACCGTCTTCTGATTCCTTTTGTCTCAAAATATACAAGTTGGCTTCCCTTTGTCTCACAAACTCTACATTTAATTTGTATCAACTTGTGTTGACTCCACTGCGGAAATGTCTGTTGCAGGGGTCATACCTTTTTGTCTTTTCATTCTGTTTCATACCGTTGAGATGAGATGGTTGGATGGCATCACCAACGTGATGGACGTGAGTTTGAGCAAGCTCCAGAAGTTGGTGATGGACAGGGAAGCCTGGTGTGCTGCGGTCCATGGGGTCACAAAGAGTCACAACTGAGGGACTGAACTGAACGGAGCTGCCCTTGCGTGGGTACACTTCTATTGATTCCAGATGCCATCCTCTTCGTTTGGGGTCTTGTTGTGGCTTATCTAGGTTATTTCTGATTGATCATCCTTCCTACAGATTCTTGTCCTCTCTCATCTATCCTGCAGACAAATCCTGGGACTTGCTTTCTCGATACGCATTCCTGACCCTTATCTTCCTGTCTGTGTTTCCTCTTCTCTCTGTATTTATGTTCTAGCCACACCTGATAACTTGCCATTTCCTCTCCTTGGCCACAGGCACACATCTTGGCTCATGCTAACAGATACCATTCTTTGGAGTGCCTTTTCTCCTCCCCACCCCTGCACCCCCGCCACTGAAGGATATGTTTTTTGCTGCTGCTGTTCAATCAGTAAGTCGTGTCCGACTCCTTGCGACCCCATGGACTGCGGCACGCCAGGCTTCCCTGTCCATCACCAACGCCCGGAGTTTACTCAAAATCATGCCCATCGAGTGGGTGATGCCATCCAACCATCTCATCCTCTGTCCTTCCTTTCTCCTCTTGCCAACAATCTTGCCCAGCATCGGGGTCTTTTCAGATGAGTTTGTTCTTCGCATCAGGTGGCCAGAGGATTGGAGCTTCAGCTTCAGCATCAGTCCTTCCAATGGAATTTCAGGGTTGATTTTCTTTACGATTAACCAGTTTGATCAGTTTTCTCATCCTGTCATAAAACGATGACAACAAATGTAGCAGCTTCAAACATCACACGTGTCTTTTCTCCCAGGAATGTAGGTCAGAAGTTTACAGTGTGTCTTTGATTTTTTTGCTCTGCGTTCCATAAGACTAAACTCACGGTTACGGATGGCCAGAGATCTGATCTGGAGACTCAGAGGAAGAAGCCCCTTCCTGGTGACTGGCAGAATTCGGCTCCTTCTGGCTGTGGGACTGAGTTCCCCGTCTCCTTGCTGACTGTGGACCAGCAGCCGCGCCCTTCTGAGCTTCTCGTAGCCCTCTGCGTGTGCCTTGCCATGTTGCCCCCTCTGTTTTCAAACCAACAGCCAGACCCTGAGTCCTTCTCAGGCTTCTCCTCTCTCTGCCTTCTGCCATGGCTCTCCCACTTTCGAGCTAGAAAGAAGTGGGATTGGGTCAATCTGTGTAATGCAGGAGCATCTCCGTATCTTACGGTCTGTAACATTAGTTACGTACCTGTCGTGTGAGTGAGAGTCACTCAGTCGTGTCCGACTCTTTGCAACCCCACTGACTACACAGTCCATGGAATTCTCCTGGCCAGAATACTGGAGTGGGTAGCCCTTCCCTTCTCCAGGGGAGGATCTTCCTGACCCAGGGATCGAACCCAGGTCTTCCACATTGCAGGTGGATTCTTTACCAGCTGAGCCACCAGGGAAGCCCGAACTTGACATACTTATCAGTACGAGGGATCAGGGTCTGGACATCTCTGCGGGGGGTGGGGAGGGGGCGGGGCGCAGCATTTGACTTATGACAAAAAGCCCTAGTGATTTTTCAGAACTCAGAGTCTGTCTCTGCCAAGTGGCATTAGCTTTGTAGCTTCCTTCAAGGTGTAATTGTGATGTAGTGTTTGCAAATGTCCTTTTCATGCAGCAATGTACTTTGTGGAATATTTAATTATAGAAGCTTATTTATAAGTCTGCCTCCCACCACCAGTGATGAATTATAGGAGCTCTGAAACCAAACCCCGATCCCCTTGATATTCATATGCGGGAATCTATCGCAACGCCTTATGTGTGTTTGTGAATTAAAATGAGTATGTTCTCCCAAAAATTTGCTGCAGGTTTCGTGAAGTACTTGCTGTATGTGAGACGCTTTGATGTCCAGATCAGGAGCAATTATAATATATCAGTTAGGGAACCTCTAGGAGCTCAGTGGCTCCGACTCTGAGCTGCCAATGCAGGGGCCCTGGCTGGGTTCAATCCCTGGTTAGGGAACGAGACCCCACAGGACACCACTAAGGGTTCACACAGTGCCAATCAAGTTGCTTTGTGGAAAAACTAAGGCCCAGCACAGGGAGATAAATGTTACAAAAATAAAAAGCTGCTTTCTAAAAATTAAAATAATAAAGATATCAATTAATACAAACCATGACAGGTAAGGCTTCCCAGCTGGCTCAGTGGTAAACAGTCCGTTTGCCAGTGCGGGAGACCTGGGTTGGATCCCTGGGTGGGGAAGATCCCCTGGAGGAGGGCATGGCAACCCACTCCAGTGTTCTTGCCTGGAGAATCCCATGGACAGAGGAGCCTGGTGGGCTGGAGTCCATGGGGTCGGACATCACTGAAGCAAGTAAACAGCATGATGCCAGGTAACTCTTCTTAAGAGCTACTCACATTGATACTGACTGCGACTTAACGTAGAAGCAGAAATGCCCGCACACTCATTGTATCCATTGTGTACTTGTTGAATAACAAGAAACCACAACCCAGAGGGCTTGGAATGAGCCACATTCACCATCTCACAGCCACTGTCGGTCAGGGACCCGGGCGTCAGGTCCTTTACACGATCCAAGCATGATTTCTCACGAAGCTGCAACTCACGTGTCCACCAGGGCTGAGATGTCATCTGGAGGTTTGACGGGGAAAGCAGTCCGCTGACACATGTGTTGGAAAATTGAGTTCCTCCCCAACTTTTTGTTTGTTCCTTCCCCGGGACACAGTTGCAGCCTGGAGGTTTTCTTCTTCCCGGAACCGGGAAGGCAAAATAAAACCAAAGACAACAACAGAGCAATGACGGAAACCTCACACTTCCTAACATCACTGCTGACGTTATTCGGTTCGGTTCAGTTCAGTTGCTCAGTCGCGACCAAGTCTTTGCAACCCCGTGGACCGCAGCACGGCAGGCCTCCCTGTCCGTCGCCAACTCAGGAGTGAATTAAGCGTTGGGAGCCCATCAAGCTCGTAGTGGCAGATATAAGACGTCTGAAATTCTGATTTTTTTTTCCTGCAACTTTGAATTTGTCACTGGCAACAAATACGGTCAGTTGCCTTCCATGAAGTGACAGGTTCACTTTCTTCAATTTCGAGAAAACGTCTGCCACATACCCGGGTCTGAATGGCCATAGATGGTCTGTCAGTCATTGTATCAAGTAAAAATGGGAGCTACTGTTTTTCCTTGCTTCTGAAACAGTGGCCCACTTTTTTTTTTTTTTGGCCCCCCTGGAGACAGACATTGAACTTCATTGGGAAAGGGGAGAGCATACATCCCATTTCTTCATGCAGGATAACCCAAAGACATCTATTTAAGAAAATCAGCTATGTTTACCGCTCCATCTGAAGCATTCTAGGGATTGAATTCCCTGTAAGTCCAGTGGGTGAAATTCCGAGCTTCCAATGCAGGGGGCCTCAGGTTCAATCCCTGGTCAGGGAACTAGCTCCAACATGCTGCAACTAAAGGTCTGGTAGCTGCAATGAGGATAGAAGACTGTGCTTGCTGCCTCTAAGACCCAGTGCAATTAAACAAGCATCGCAAAGATACACAACATTCTGAAATGAAACTGACATTCTTATAGTCCAGAGCATGGTGGTGATGAATGTTACTGCACCCTGCATTCAGTGCCTTGATGACTGGCAAGGTGCCAACAGTTTTCCCAGCTTTTGGCACCGTCGGTACCATCTCGAACAAGGTGGAAATGGTCCGTGACAATTCCATATTTTGACGAAGGTGGGTGTGTTCTCAGTGACCTTGTGAAATATTTCCCAGACTCCAAGGGGTGTGAGGTCCATGCTGCAAACCCCTGCATGGGAAAACAGGAGACAGCGTCCTTGAGTGATGCTTGACAAGATCACGAAAGTTAGCATGGACTTGGCTCAGAACCTGCATTCTCTCCCATCAGCTCTGCAGCTAAAACTCTAAATTCATCATTGCCTTGATCTCCAGTCACTTCTCTGAACACCAAAACAAAGCAAAATTTCTCAGCTTCGAAACTTGTTCCTGGCTATTTCTGTATCCGTCAAACTTAGGTCTTCAGAGTCTTCTGAGTTTTGGGCGGTGGTGTTCTTATCTCTTTTAATTTTGTTGTACTTTATTCATTTGCTTGCAGCTTTTACTCATTGAAAGTGAAAGTGTTAGTCGCTCGGTTGTGTCTGACTCTTTTTTTTGACCCCATGGACTATAGCCCGCCAGGCTCCTCCGTCCATGGGAGACTTTGCAAGAGTAAATACTGCAAAGGTCTTTGTTAAATAAAGATCAAGAAATATGTACCATCGAAAGAAACTGTAAAGAAAATAAAGATGCAGTTAAGCGTTTAAACCCCATGGAGGATGCATCTGTCCCTGTGTTTGTAATTAAAAAAAACATAGTGAATTGGAAAGGGAAACAAATGGAAACAGTCTTTTAATTCCCTTCTCCTGAAACGCACCTTGAAAAGCTCATGGAGATAAATGTCACAGGCAATACTAGCAATTGTAAATCAAAGCAGTACTAGAGAGAGATAAATAGATGTTAAAATGAAGATTGATTGAATAACAGCATACCTCTAAAAGCCAGTGTTTTATAATTGCCCTTTCATCAATCCAGTTTGCATTGGGACGCGCTCTTAAAATGTAGTTGTCTTTCTAAACCTTCATGGCCATGCCGCATTCCCGTCTTAAAGCTTATTTTGCATAACGTAGGTTGGAGCTTTGTATGAATTCCTTATTAGGGACCATTTTCTATCCCGGGGGGCTATTGACTCCACGTCTGCCTAAGACCTAGTTTGTCGTGTGCTCCCTGCGATGCTTTTCTGTGCTGAAGACCTGACTTGACATCCTAGCAGAGCTGGAAGGTTTGGGGGTTCTAGCAACCAACCTGTGGTGGTGATGAAGGGACACACCCCCTGACACCTCTCCCAGCCTCAGTTACTTCTTCTGGGAAATGGGAATAATACATTTACAGCTAGGTTATTTGGAGGGATTCCAAGGTGGCACAGTGGTAAAGAATCCACTGGCCAGTGCAGGAGACACAAGAGACCCGGGTTTGATCCTTGGGTCTGGAAGATCCGCTGGAGGAGGAAATGGCACCCCGCTCCAGTATTCTCGCCTGGACAACCCCACAGACAAAGGAGCCTGGTAGGCTACAATCCATGGGGTCGCAAAGAGTTGCACACGACTGAGCAACTTCACTTTCTTTCTTTTCTAACCGTGTAGGAAGGTTCCCTTTTCTCCACACCTTCTGTAGGCCATATGCCAGTGCAGGAGACACAAGAGACACGGGTTCGATCCTTGGGTCTGGAAGATCCGCTGGAGAAGGAAATGGCACCCCACTCCAGTATTCTTGCCTGGACAACCCCACAGACAAAGGAGCCTGGTAGGCTACAATCCATGGGGTCGCAAAGAGTTGGACACGACTGAGCAACTTCACTTTCTTTCTTTTCTAACCGTGTAGGAAGGTTCCCTTTTCTCCACACCTTCTGTAGGCCATGTCATTTGTAGACCTTTGGATGGTGGCCATTCTGACTGACGTGGGGTGATAACCTCATTGTGGTTTTGACTTGCCTTTCTCTGGTAACTAGCAATGTGGAGCATCGGTTCACGTGCCGGTTGGCCATCTGTATGTCTTCTGCGGACAAATGTCTATTCAGATTGCTCATTTTTTTGATTAGGTTGTCTTTTTTTTTTACATAGGGCTGCTGCCTCAGCTGTTCTGGAATCTAATTTTTAAAACGATGTAAATAAACTTATTTACAAAACAGAAACAGATTCACAGATTGCAAAAAAAAAAAAAAAAACAACCAAACTTACAGTTACCCAATGGGGAAGTGTGGTGGGGAGGAATTAATGACAAGATTGGGGTCAACGTGCACACACTGCTATGTATAAAATAGGGAACTAGCGAGGACCTACCATACGGCAGACGGAGGTGGACTCATGTACTCAGCGATAACCTACATGGAAGAAGAATCTGAAAAACAATGGGTTTGTGTGTGTGTGTGTGTGTGATAGTTGCTCAGTCGTGTCCAACTCTTTGCGACCCCATGGACTGTAGCCCACTGAGCTCCTCTGTCCATGGGGATTCTCTACTCAAGAATGCTGGAGTGGGTTACCATTCCTTTCTCCAGGGGATCTTTCCCACCCAGGGATCAAACCAGGCTTTCCCACACTGCAGGCATTCTTAACTGTCTGAGCCCCCAGAGAAGCCCTATGAGTGTGAAAAAGAATATACTACTCAGGAGTGTTGCCATGTTAGAAAAAAAAAAAAATCTATGTATGACGTTTTGTGCACAAAGTTCTCTGTAAGTGTACCTGTTGTGTGGCATGAGATACACGCTATATTCTCACACAAGCGTTTTCCTCTGTCGCTGCTAAGAAATGACATTTCTTAGAAATGCAGCTGTTCCCATGATTCACCTCCTTCCCGCAAGAAAACGTTCCCAGAGGAATTGCACTGACCAAGCATGCCCTCAGTGACTTCTCCTCGGTCCCCTGCACAAGTCTAGCCTGACCCCATCTGCTCGCCCTGTCATGGGCTTCCATCCTGGCCTAGGCTTACGGAAGGTCTTGTCGACCTTTTCTTCTTACTAGCCTCGTCCTGGAAAAAGACCCTACGGGTCTGATCTCCTCTTGGATAACTCTCCGTGGCAGGCAGGGTCTGCAGACCTCAGAAGGACACTTGTCATTCCTGCGTGGGGAACTGTGAGGATCTCAGATTGCAAGAGAGATGTGCCACGTTTGGGTGATTCTTCAGGGACTCTGCCTTAAGTATTCAAGACTTAACATCTCCTGCAAAAGTCCTAGCCCCTCCTCGCCTGGCATCTGTACAGCATTCCCCCGCAACAACAACAACAAAATGAGATGAAAAAGAGAGTGCTTCAGTTGGTGCCCATAATTCTTATGCATTATTAATTTACTTAACCAAAAAAAAAGGGGAGGCGCGGAAGAACTCATGTGCTCATCAAGATTGATTGGAATCCTTAATGGAGATTTAACTTAAGGGTTGTTGCCACATAACTCCTACCCGATGGCACCGACTGCCGGAAGGACCGATTCATGGGCTCCCAGTTGTACTAACAGTCATGCATGAACATCACGTCTAATGATCTCAGACAAGCCGCCTGGGAAGCGAATGTCTGCATACCCATCGACACTTGTTTTGCCTAATGGAAATTAATTGGAATAAATATGTGTCAAATAGTTAGACTCGGTAACCTAATTCTCATGGAACGATGGGGCTGCCATTTATGTACAATCGGCCTGGCGGTTTTTTCCTTCTTTGTAAGTGGGTCTTTTGACTGTGTCTTTTCAGGACAGTGTGTTTTTCCTATGCTGGGGCTCTCAGATTTTTCAGGAGGTAAGGTCCAGGACTTCTCTGCAAATGGGAAGAGAGTGTGTCCATTAGTGGTGGCGTTGGTACTACTGCTCAGATATGTCTGACTCTTTGGGACCCCACGGACGGGAGCCCCCCAGGCTGCTCTGTGTATGGAATTTTCTAGGCAGGAATACTGGAGTGGGTTGCCCCTTCCTCCTCCCAGGGATCTCCCCGACCCAGGGATCAAACGTGGGTCTCCTGCATTGCAAACAGATTCTTCACCATCTGAGCCACCTGGGAAGACCTGTGTCCATTAGATCTCATCGAAAAAGTTGTGCAGGCAAAGAGGACTCACTCCTTCACCCTAACAGGCAGCTGTTATGTGAAGACGTTATTGCATAGATGCTGAATAAATAAGTCTGAAGTGAATAAAAGTGGTAATGAGACTCTTTTGACCTTGGCATTCTGCATTCCTATGAACACAGCCGCAGACAACTGCCAGGCAGGCTTGGTATATTCTGAGAACTTATTGCTCAGGAAAGACTTATGCATAAGCATGTATTACTGTGTTAGTACAAAATCCAGACCTGGCAGTGACCTTGGAAAGAGTGCATATGATTCCTATATTCCCATGTATTGTTCAGTCGCTCCGTCATGTCCAACTCTTCACGACCCCATGAACTATATAGCCCGCCAGGCTCCTCTGTCCATGGGGTTCTCCAGGCAAGAGTACTGGAGTGGGTTGCCATTTCTTCCTCCAGGGGACCTTCCTGACCCAGGGATTGAACCCAGGTCTCCTTTAGTGGCAGGCAGATTCTTTACCACTGAGCCACCCGGGAAGCCCATATTCCTATATGCATTTTCTAAATACTACGTGTCATCATCATCAGGCAGGACACGCGCCATGGTCATCCAGATATTGTCCTTGCAGCATCTGGGATATATTACGTGTCACACCGTCAGAGTCCTCTGTGCTCCTGTGCTTTCATATAAACCAAACCAGTCTGTTGTACCCGAGGTTCAAATTGTTGATGAGCAAGGAGACTGAGGGCAAAGACAGGCACTGGGAAATTCATCGTGAAGCTAACATTCTTGGTGCACTAAGGACCCATGCTAAGGGAATTCCCCAGTGCTTCAGGGGGTTAAGACCCCATGCGTCCACTGCAAGGGACACGGGTTCAATCCCTGGTCAGTGAACTAAGATCCCACCAGCCTTAGTGGCGGGCCACAAAAATCACTCATGTTGACTGATTCCGGAAATTTCATCAGCATGTGGCTAATCATATGTGAATACCATTCATTGTTATTGTTGTTCTCTTATTAAGTCTGTCTCTGATGGCTCAGCTGGTAAAGAATCTGCCTGCAAGGCAGGAGACCCCTGTTCGATCCCTGGGTTGGGAAGATCCCCTGGAGAAGGGAGAGGCTACCCACTCCAGTGTTCTTGGGCTTCCCTGGTGGCTCAGCTGGCAAAGAATCTGCCCGTAATGCGGAAGACCTGGGGTCGATCCCTGGGTTGGGAAGATCCCCTGGAGAAGAGAAAGGCTACCCACTCCAGTATTCTGGCCTGGAGAATTCCATGGCCTGCACAGTCCATGGGTCACAAAGAGTTGGACACGACTGAGCAACTTTCACTTCACTATTGAGTCCATCATATGTATATCCATGAGCTTTTTAACATGTTTCTTGTATCCTGTGGATGGACGTGTGGTTGATACATAGAAAGACTATAACTTTTGCAGGCACTCCTGCTGACTGTTGACATGCACACATTCACTGTCACCAACTGCCAGCTCTGAAAACACAGCCTGATATCCTCAGAAAGCTGGAATCTAACTGGATGCTTCAAATTTCTTTGTGCTCAGTTGTCAGCAACATATCCATCTTTTTCTCACTTATAAAATCATCGAACATATATATCACTGTGTGTTCAGTCAGTAAGTCATGTCTGACTCTTTGTGACCCCATGGACTGCAGCACGCCAGGCTTCACTGTCCATCACCAACTTCCGGAGTTTACTCGAACTCACGTCCATTGAGTCAGTGATGCCATCCAACCATCTTATCTTCTGTCGTCCTCTTCTCCTCCTGCCCTCAATCTTTCCCAGCATCAGGGTGTTTTCCAACGAGTGGGCTCTTTGCATCAGGTAGCCATAGTTTTGGAGCTTCAGCTTCAACATCAGTCCTTCCAATGAATATTCAGGGTTGATTTCCTTTAGGATGGACTGGTTGGATCTGCTTATAGCCCATGTAGGGATTAGACCTAAGGAAATCAGGGCTAAGCATTTGTGAAAGGTTGGCAGATGAATTGGCATCAAGATTGTCTCGTGGGAAGTTCACAGAAACAGTCCAAACAGAGGAGAGAGTCGCGGCCAGCTTGTCAGTCATCTGGGTAGATGCTGTGGTTCTCTGAGTCTCTTTGGTATGGGATTCGACCTGTTGGATGAGTCATAAAACAGCCCCTAAAAGTTGAAGGAGAGCATCTTGCAAGAACCACAGACTTTCAGGCCAACAGCAGAACTGTGTCAAAATGCTTCACACTAGGGACTTCCCTTGTGGTCCAGCAACTGAGACTCCCCGCTTCCAATGCAAGAAGTGCAGGTTCAAGCCCTGGTCGGGGAACTCAGGCCTGCATGCCATGAAATGTGGCCAAAAAAAATTCACACTACATTTGGGGTGTCTGGGTGAGTGAAGGGGAGTCCCTTTCATTATTTTCTGTGTGGCCTTGTCTTATTGTCCAGACTCCCAGGTCCAGTGATGCTGGGAGAAAAAGAAAAGGCTGCTGGGACGTGCCCACCCCGTGGAGCTGCTCACCTTGGCCAACGCTCTTGTTGCCTCGCTTCCACCTGTTTCACTTTTCTTGCTTGTTTGGGGTGTTCTGTTCTGCCGTCCTCCAGTGTGGGGTAACTCCCCCTGGTCCCGCCAAGGGCAAAGGAACGTATGATCAGGGCAAGAAGCCACCACGAAGCTTCCTTCCAGGAAGGAATCGCTGACTCTCACCGGAGCAAAGTGTATATATCTGGGCACTCAGAGCCCGTGGAGGTCTGGGAGATTTCTGTGGACCAATTTCTTGGGTGGTGGTCACTTTGTGAGCCCTGGCCAGCCCACCCTCGGCCTCCACTGTGACTGCGTCTGCCTGAGATGTCTGTCTCAGCTTCAAGAGTCTCCTCTGCTCCTCAAGGCCTTCCAGTGTCCCAGTGCTTAAGACTCCACTGTCCTGTGTGGGGGATGAGGGTTCGATCCCTGGTTGGGGGACTAAGATCCCACAAGCTGCAAAGCCATGAAAACCCAAACTGTACAATAGAAGCAGCCTCATAACAAATTCAATAACAATTTAAAAAATGGTCCACATTTTTAAAAAAAAAATCTTTAAAAAAAAAAAAAGGTCTTAGAGGTGTCAACACGCCTACATCTCAACTCTCCCACTCCCACACCACCCGCACTGACCTCTCTCTCCTTTCTTCCGTAGTTCTTTCTCCTGACACCTACAGCTCTATTTCATCCTTCGTGAAAAATGTTTTGAACTTAGAAAGCCTTTTTCTTTGCTCTCAATGCCTAGCATGCGAAACGAGAGTGTCTCTGAAGATGGAAACACGTCCACTTTGCAACCCAAACCAAGTGCTGACATTTTGCCCTGGGGGGGGGTGCATGCCTTCTTCCAGAGTCATCGAATCCACTGTTTTTACTGAATAGTTCACGCTGGTGACCTAAGGGGGATAGGAAAAATAGCTGGCTTTAATATTTCCACTAGACTGGTAGGTTTGTATTTGAAGATGTGTGTATTTCCTATCCAATCCCTGAATCCTACTCTATGCTGCTGCTGCTGCGAAGTCGCTCCAGTCGTGTCCGACTCTGTGCGACCCCGTAGACGGCAGGCTCCCCCGTCCCTGGGATTCTCCAGGCAAGAACACTGGTGTGGGTTGCCATTTCCTTCTCCAATGCATGAAAGTGAAAAGTGAAAGGGAAGTCGCTCAGTCGTGTCTGACTCTTAGTAACCCCATGGACTGCAGCCTACCAGGCTCCTCCATCCATGGGATTTCCCAGGCAAGAGTACTGGAGTGGGTTGCCATTGCCTTTTCCAATCCTACTCCATAGCTAGTTATTAAAATAAGCCCGTTTTACATATTTCTAGTTAGCATAAGTGGCAGTTTTCAACCCTAATCTTCCAGAGGAGAAAATGGTTTGAAAAGGTACGTAAGACATGAAGATGCAAAGTTGTCGGTCTTTTCTTTGGAGACAATGGGTAGAGTGTCTATTTTTTCCAGCATACAACTTATGTAATACGTGATATGTCAAAGTCATATCCGAGGAAGTTATGGAATCAAACATCCAGGGCAAAAGTTTGTTCATGAGGTAACATGGGGAGGGAATTTTAAGACAGTGAAAAATCTGGCTTAAAATCCAACATTCAAAAAACTAAGATCATGGCATCCAGTCCCATCATTTCATGGCAAATAGAAGGGGGAAAAGTGGAAACAGTGACAGAATTTATTTTCTTGGGCTCCAAAGTCACTGTCAGCCATGAAATTAAAAGACGGTTACTCCTTGGAAAGAAAGCTACGACAAATCTAGACAGTGTATTAAAAAGCAGAGACATGACTTTGCCAACAAAGGTCTGTCTGGTCAAAGCTGTGTTTTTTTTCCAGTAGTCATGTACAGATGTCAGACTTGGACCATAAATAGGGCTGAACACTGAAGAATTGATGCTTTTGAATTGTGCTTCTGGAGAAGACTCTTGAGAGTCCCTTGGACAGCAAGGAGATGCAACCAGTAAATCCTAAAGAAGATAAACCCTGATTACTCATTGGAAGGACCAATGCTGGAGTTGCAAACCTTTGGCCACTTGATGCAAAGAGCTGACTCATTTAGAAAAGACCCTGATGCTGGGAAAGATTGGAGGTGGGAGGAGAGGGGGATGACAGAGGATGAGATGGCTGGATGGCATCAGCGACTCAATGGACATGAGCTTGATCAAATTCCCGGAGCTGGTGAAGGACAGGGAAGCCTAGTGTGCTGCAGTCCAGGGGGTCAGGTTCACCTTGGGATCCGAAATCACTACAACGTCAGACTCATCTGAGTGACTGAACACCAACAGCAACAGGGGTCAATCAGGAGATTTTCGTCCTCTTGAAAAACTGTAATATTTAGTATCCTGGTAGAGTGTCTTTGTAGCTTGTGGTAGGCTCAAGTCCTCACCCCAGCTTCAGAGCTTCCTCGATGGCCTTCCACCTCTGTGTTGTTTGATGGTGGTGGTTTAGTTGCTAAGTCGTGTCCAACTCTTGCGACCCCATGAACTGTAGCCCACCAGGCTACTCTGTCCATGGGATTTCCCAGGTAAGATTACTGGAGTGAGTTGCCATTTCCTTCTCCAGGGGATCTTCCCGACCCAGGGATTGAACCTGGGTCTCCTGTATTGCAGGCGGATTCTTTACCGCCTGAGCTATGGGGGAAACTTTGGTCTTTAGATTAGCTTATTCAGCCCATCCAGGTTTGTCAGCCTTGGAGAGGTAAAAGGCACCCACCCATGAGCTCTCGCTGTCCCTCATGGGGTACTAGCCATCCCTTCTGCTCTGACCCTGGTATTGCTGAGAGCCTCACTTTTCGTCCTCATCCCTCACTTTCTGCTTGGCTAGAACAGCCCCATGTTGCCTGTCTGCCTTCCTGAGAAGATAGGAACTAGAAAGCAGGTTACCTGGAGTTTTCCAGGGGGAAGGTAGACAGTGTCACACCACGGGGTCTTCCGTCTCTCACTTCCGCCCCCACCCCCCAGCAGCACCATGTGTTCTAAGACATGTGGCCCCCAAACACGGCATGACTGAGACCCGAGCTCCGTTCACAGTCTTTGATTCAAAGTCCTGGTTGTTCCTACACCACCTGTGTGACCCTGGGGACGTGGCTTCATCTCTTCAAATCTTTCTCGCAAGATCTGAAGAATCTTCCAATGACCTTGACCTCCCCGGCAAGGTCAGAGTAATTGCCACCTGCCAACATCAGAACTTCCACCTGCAGGACACAGGGCCTGGGGCAGGTGACATCCTCAGTCAGTCATGATTATCCTTTTCTTCTGGAGATGTACAATAATCTCTTTTCAGCTGTCTGCTCCCTCTGTGTCATGCTTATCCCCAATATCCACTCCACGTGTACTTTTTCAGTATTTTTTTTTTAATTTTAATTGGAGGCTAATTACAATATCGTAGTGGTTTTTTTCCATATATTCACACGAATCAGCCATGGGTGTTCATCTTTTTGTAGAATGGATCCTTCAATCCAGAGGGCAACATGCAAAATCTTTTCATTTTGGAACATTTAGCCTTTCAATGTGAGTATCCTTCATAGTGGGCTTCCCTGGTGGCTCAGCGGTAAAGAAGCCACCTGCCAATGCAGGAGACGTGGGTTCGATCCCTGGCTTGGAAAGATTCCCTGGAGTAGGAAATGACAACCCACTCCAGTATTCTTGCCTGGGGAATCCCATGGATAGAGGAGCCTGGCGGGCTGCAGTCTGTGGGGTCGCAGAGAGTCAGACACGCCTGAAGTGAGTAAACCACAACCATGCTTTCAATCAGCGGAAAATCGTGCTGATTCATATGAGGCTGGTGGAATAGAAGGAAGGGTTTTTCACTTCATTGTTGATATCTGGTTAGTGGCGGGAGAATTCATGAAGGGGAATATTGGTGCGAACGTGCCAAAGAATTGTGATGCGAGTTGCGTTATTGGAAGGTTTTCTATGGGTGTAAAAATCTGTGCACCAACCATCTTTAAGTCTCATGGTCTGTCTGCTGATAACCATGGACACAATGCAGTATCTCCTGGTGGCACTACTTTAGGACTCAGCGAGAAAAAAGCCTGTGTATGTGTGACAGTAGAACCCAGGGTTCAAGAGTTGAGAAGGCATCATCCAGTGGGTGGGTATGGAGAAGAAGTCAGAGAGCATGCCGAGAGGCCACGAGGAGTGGGAGAGAGAGAGAAATACAGTAGGAAGAGGTATTTTTAACAGAAGAAAGCAAACAGATTCAGTTAATGTATGCCCACCCCGAAAGCTCTCCCCTGAGCCCAACACACTGATGGAAAACCGCTGGTTTACCTTGAAAATCATTCTCTCATTTTATTTCTTCTTTGTTTGGCACACCTGGAAGTTTCCTAATTTCTGCCAGAAGCTGGCGAAAGGCTACAGTCATAGCTAGACTGCTGCAAAGCCCTTCCTTTGCTACATTCAATGTATCTGTATCCTTCTGATTATCACCGGGCTGTGTTCAAATTTTGCACATAGAGAGAAAGCGTTAGTCATTCAGTCGTGTCCAACTCTTTGCAACCCTGTGGCTGTTAGCCCACCAGGCTCCTCTGTCCATGGAACTCTCCAGGCAAGAATACTGGAGTGGGTTGCCAAGCCCTCCTCCAGGGGATCTTCGCCACCCAGGGATCAAACCCAGGGATCGAACCCAGGTCTCCTGCATTGCAGGCAGATTCTTTACCATCTGAGCCATCAGGGAAGCCCCCAAAGTGACACTCAGTCGTGTCTGACTGTTTGCGACCCCCATGGACTGTAGCCTACCAGACTTCTCTGTCCATGGGATTCTCCAGGCAAGAATACTGGAGTGGGTTGCCATGCCCTCCTCCAGGGGATCTTCCCCACCCAGGGATCCAACCCAGGTCTCTTGCATTGCAGGCAGATTCTTTACCATTGACCCACCAACTTGATAGACTTGCTAAACCCATCTGCTACAGCAGCCCGTGTGGTAAGGGTCAGATGTGGACTGTGAGAGCATTTGCTAACATCCTCCATTTATATTCCAAGGTTTATACGGAAGCACAGATGCTCTGGCTGAGAACGTTGCACGATTCTTCCCCTTGGACACTTACCCGTCGACACGTGCCTGGGACATTTTTGGTTGCTTCATGTACCCCTAATCTTTGAAGTCCTCACGAGCAGAGCCAGGATGGAGCTTTAGCAGAAACCGGGTCTGCAATCTTCAGAATCCATGCAGAATCCCGTGGCTGCTCTGACTTGGGCTGTATGACTCCAGGTGGTACTGCATTCTTCAGGCTGAATCCCCCCACAGTGAAAACACAGAGGAGTCTGAACCAATTCAGAGGCCAGTGATAGGCACTCTGAAAGCGTTTTTAAAAGCTTTTTAAACTGGGGAGTATAGTTGATTTATAATGTTGTGTTAGTTTCAGGGGTACAGCAAACTGCATCAGTGACACGTAGACATATATCCACTCTTTTCTAGGTGCTTGCCCATATGCGCCGTTACACGGTATTGAGTAGAGTTCCCTGCATTGCACAGCAGGTCCTCACTAGTTACCTGGTTTATATGTAATAGTGTGATATAGTAGTGTGTATATGTCAACCCCAAGCTCCCAATTTATCCCTCCCCTCCTTAGCCCCCCAGTAAACCTAAGTTTCTTTTCTATGTCTATCAGTCTATTTCGGTTTTGTAAATAAGTTCATTTGTATGATTTTTTTTAGATTCAACATGTAAGCTATGTCTTATGATATCTGCCTTAACGTCACTCAGTATGACAATCTGAGATAGGGCTTCCCTGGCGGCTCAGCTGGTAAAGAATCCACCCGCAATGCGGGAGCCCTGGGTTCAGTCCCTGGGCTGGGAAGATCCCCTGGAGGAGGGAAAGGCTACCCTCTCCAGGATTTTGGCCTAGAGAATTCCATGGACTGTATAGTCCATGGGGTCGCAAAGAGTTGGACACGACTGAGCGACTTTCATTTTCACCTTCACTCAGTGTGACAATCTGAGTGTTATTTTCAGCTGTACAGGAAAGAGAATCAGTTATACACACACATACGTACACAAAATCATTCTTTTTACACTCATTTTCCATATAGGCCATTACAGAGTATTGTGTAGAGTTCCCAGTGGGTACTTACTAGTTATCTATTTTGTATAGATTCTGGCCTGGAGAATTCCATGGACGGGGAGCCTGGTCGACCACAGTCCGTGGGGTCACAAAGAGTCGGACGTGACTGAGCACATTCAGCCACAAATGTGTGTCATCCCCCGTCTTCCAGTTTTTCCCTCTCCCCTTCTACTCCCCGGTAACCATAAGTTTGTTTTCTGCATCTGTAACTCAGTTTCTGTTTTGTCAATAGGTTCATTTGTGCCATTTTTTATTGTTCCACATATAAGCGATATCATATGGCATTTGTCCTTCTCCCTCTTCCTTCACTCAGTATGATAAGCTCTAGGTCCATTCACGTTGCTGCAAATGGCAGCCTAGGCCAAGAAAGAGGAATTACTTGTTTCTTGAACAGGGGTTCTGTCTTTCATCAATAAGAAATAAGGAGGCAATATTCATTGGAAGGACGGATGCTGAAGCTTCAGCTCCAATACTGTGATCTCCTGATGCTAAGAGCCAACTCATTGGAAAAGACCCCGATGCTGGGAAAGACTGAAGGCTGGAGGAGAAGGGACGACAGAGGATGAGATGGTTGGATGGCATCAGTGACTTGATGGACATGAGTTTGAGCAAGCTCTGGGAGTTGGTGATGGACAGGGAGGCCTGGCGTGCTGCGGTCCATGGGGTCACAAAGAGTTGGACAGAACTGAGCGACTGAACTGAGCTGAAGGAGGTAATTTGAAGAGAAAGAATAGGGAAGCAGAAGGAATGAAATAGTTGAAAGAGTAGATCAAGGAATTCATTTTTGTATATTTTCTGTATTTCTCCTGTGATTTATTTGCATTTAATCATTCTGTTATCTTGGGCATGCATGGAGTCGATGAAATCCATTTGAGGTACTTATTAAGGGTGTGTGTTCCAATTGATGCAAAATGCATTTTCTCAGTTTAAAATCGAGAGGCAGTCTTTCTCCAGGCCCTCTTGTAGGACTCTAGAACAAACCAATGCCCTTTACAAATACAGTAACCGTGCTTCAAGCCAGCTGGGGGTTTCTATGCTGTTTGTTGATGTCCTTCATTCACTCAGTCTGATTCTTTGCAACCCCACAGACCGAAGCATGCCACGTTCCTCTGTCCTCCACTGTCTCCCAGAGTTTGCTCAAGTTGATGTCCATCGACTTGATGATGCTACCTAACCAGGTATGCTGACACCTTCTCAAAGCTTTTGGCCAGGTAATGCACAGGTCAGTACAGGTTTCAATGGAACTTCCACTGAGTAAAATCTTGACAGGTGAAGTAAATCCAGTTGCCAATTTAAAAAAAGTTTCTTATCATGGGGAAGATTATAGATGTAGATATAGAGACACGCACACTTTGTCCACAATTTTTGTTACGGAGGTGTATAGGCAGTGCTTTGCCATTTTTCCAAAGTATTACGAAAAGAAATGGATTCTCTCCACATGGCTTGCTACCTTGTAGCTTATACCTTGCTGTGCAAACAGGCGTTGCTCTTGCAAATTTCTCCTCTGACACAACTCTTATGAAAATAAGAAATGATTTGTAATGTCTTTTGAAGCTTCTCAGGTGCCTCAGTGCTAAATAATCTGCCTGCAGTACAGGAGACGCACATTCCATCTCTGGGTTGGAAC
>SJYR01003284.1:147346-176824 GCA_006410655.1 Kobus ellipsiprymnus
CCCCCCCCCCCCCCCCCCCCGGAGAAAGGAATGGCACCCACTCCAGTATTCTTGCCTGGAGAATCCCATGGGCAGAGGAAGCTGGCGGGCTATGGTCCGTGGGGTTGCAGAGTCAGATAGAACTGACCACGCACACGTGTACAATGTCCCTTGAATATTCATTGTGAAGGATGTAATAAGCAATTTAATAGACTATATAACCTTTTCCGAAGGGTAGAAAATAGTGTTTTCCATATGTTTCAGGTTATGATATCCATAGAACTTATTTCTTTCAAATAATAAGTGCTTCTTAGAGAGAAGGTTCCAAGTTAAGCCAGGAACATTTATGCTGACCGTCTTTCATTAGAATTTTGTTATTGTTCAGTTGCCAAGTTGTGTCTGAATCTTTGTGACCACCCAGACTTCAGGCCTCCCTGTCCCTCACCATCTCCTGGAGTTTGCCTAAGAACATGTCTATTTAATCGGTGATGCCAACCAACCATCTCACCCTCTGTCGCCCTCTTCTCCTTCTGCCTCCGGTCTTACCCAGCATCAGGGTTTTCTTCCAATGAGTCAGCCGTTCGCATCAGGTGGCCAAGGTATTGGAGCAGTTAATGCGTTCATTGCCTTGTTGATTCATCAGTTTGTTTGAGCACCTGGAACTGGGTGTTGTGTGTAGTGTGTTCTCCATAGGTATTTGTTGAATGAATGAACCTGTGCATGAGAGAGTTAGTCACAGGGCTTGGGGTGGGGGGTGGGGGTGGAAAGTTGACCCAGTGATGTGAAGATGTCCTCAAGTCTGATATTGGAAATCTACCTTGCACCTCGGTGGCAGCAATGGAAGATAGAAATGGCATCTGAAAGGGAGTTCTTTGAGAAAAATTCAGCTTGTGAGTGGCTTGCCAGAAAGGACTCTGGGATGACAGCATATGTTCATATGAGCAGCGTGGCGGTCTGGAAGCCAAGATTCAGAAAAGGGAAAGAGCGCGCATTTTCATGAAGTTAAAAAACAAAAATGACTGGAAACTCACCAAGAGAAGACCTACAGGCATAAGATCAAGCTGAGGTGAGAATTCACTCAGTGATCCAGGTTAGGAAGCATCCTGTCAACATCCTCTGGGGGAAACTGAGGAAATCTTTGAGCATTCCCGTTAGAATGAGACGATAAGCAGAAAAACGACTCCTCCCCTCACCTCAAAGATGTCCACGCTTGAATCCTCAAAACTTGTGGAGAAGTTACCTTGCATGGACCCCCTCCATCCCCAATCCCGAGCCTCTGGAATAAGTTACTTGTGAACAGGACCTTGAAGGTGTGAGAAAGTTAAGGAACGTGCATTGTATGGAGGCTATCCCAGCTTAAGTCCACAAGGGTCCTTGTAAGAGGGACCCCTCCGACTCTTTGCGACTCCGTGGACTGTAGCCTACCAGGCTCTGAGGAGCCTCTCAGTCCGTGGAATTTTTCAGGCAAGAGTACTGGAGTGGGTTGCCATTTCCTTCTCCAGGGGTATCTTCCCAACCCAGGGATCAACCCGGGTCTCTCGCACTGCAGGCAGACGATTTACCGTCTGAGCCACCAGGGAAGCCTTCGTAAGAGGGAGGCAGGAGGTTCAGTCAAAGAAGGAGTTGTGAGGATGGAAGTAGAGACCAGGAAAAAGCATGACCCGGGGACTCCCTTGGTTGTCCACTGGCTAAGACTCCACACTCCCAATACAAGCTTCTATCCCTGGTCACGGAACCAGATCTCACATGCCACCACTGAGAGTTTGAATCTTTAGACAAAACTAAAGATCCCTCAAGACACAACTAAAGGTCCCACTTGCCTTGTTGCTAGATCGAAGATCCTGCCTGCTGCCATTAAGACCTGGCCCAGCCAAACAAATAAATATTAAATAAAAAAGACTAATAACGTGACCTGGAGTCAAAGAACGTGGGTAGCATCCAGAAGCAGCAAAAAGCGAGGAAATGGACCCCTTGCCCTCCAATCCCTAGCCTCTGGAAGGAAATGCCAGTCTGCCCGCACCTTGATTTTATCCCTTTAACACTGCTTTCAGACGTACGACCTCCAGAAGAGTAAGGTGTTACACTGAGTGTTGATGTCAGCCCCTGAACGTGTGGCTGTTTGTTCCAGCAGCCACGGGAATTGAATGCAATGAGCTAAGCCCCTACACAGGCGTGCCTTTTCTCTTCTTGTGTCCGTTTGTGTCCCGAGGGTCCCCGCTCAGCACGACAAAGCAGCCTTGGTAGCTCCAGGGCATTGAACTCGGTGTCCTGATTCCTGCGGATGTCCACGCAGAGCCGTGTTGAAGCCTGAGCTGTTTTCGGAAATGACACGGCAGCCCGACCCTCTGAACTGCATCCTGTCTTGATCATTGGCCTACCGTTGCTATGGCGCCCAGATAATATGGTTCACACGTGTGTTTTCACTCCCAAGGGCAAAACCATCAGCTCACATATTCCAAGAAGGATGTGCCACTTGTCATCTTTATTCTGAGAATACAGATGTGCACTTTTTTTTTCCTTCCCCGAAGTGTGTGTGTCAGAAAATCATTTCAGGAAGCCTTCAAAATATTTGGAAAGAAATGCAGTTGAAAACTGTGCAGCTCTTTACACTGATCTCGTTAACCTTTGGCTCGCTAACCTTTACTTTCCTTTTCTTCCAGAGAAACTCATCAATTGTTTCGCCAAAAATATAAAAGACATTAGCAAACTGAACAGCCTCTATTTTCTTATCTTTCTCCCGTGTCCCGGATGAAAAATGATTTCCTTTAGATCATCATCAATAACGATGACATTTTCTGAGTTGGACAAAAAGCCACCATCAAATGCATAACCTTCAAGGATTCACCGGAAGGCAGAGATTTTCTGCTGCAATTTTGTTGTTCTTATTTTTTAATGACATAGACACGCTTAGGTTCTTTGGTTGACTGTGGAAAACATCACAGATTCTTTAGATTTCGGTCAAAGTAGAGAAATCCCACTGAGTCCCCAGTTTAATGTGAAGCACTCGGGATTTTTGTTTCCCCTTAACGTCCACCCTGTGTGAAGCTGGACAGACACAAAATGTATTGTAGGTGGTTCTTGTTTTGAAACTGGGGCTTGTCATAGAAAAGAAATGGTCGACACACAATCACTGTGATGCCACCTTCTTGAGCCTGGGGCATAAACCAACCCCCCCACCCCAACCCCAAGCCCAGACAGTCTTTAATTCTCCTGAAAGCTCAACAGAGACGGGTGAGCTTTGATCTAACAGAATTCCTGTTTTCTTTTTTCAGGACCACAGAGAACTTTTGGGCAGGTGCTTGTATGACTTATGACTTCAGGGGATCATGTCTGTGATTCCACTTTTTGTCACTGTCCACAGAGACAGCTGAGGTCCCAAACGAGGACCTGGGTAGCAGACCTCACGGGGTCCCCCCATGGTGAAACTAGTCCACCTGGGTTACCTTGGCTTGAACATTCTAAGATGTCGATTAGAAGATGTAAAGACCCAGAAGCTGAACTGCTCTAAGAACTTTCCAAGATACTGGCCCTAAAAATGTCAGTAATTTTTTTTTTAATTGATTTATGTATTTGGCTGTTCTGATCTTAGTGGCGGCATAAAGGTGTTGAGTTGCAGTGCGTGGGATCTATTTCCCTGATCAGGGATGGAACCCAGGTCCCCTGCACTGGGGGCGCAAAGTCTTAGCCACCAGACTGCTAGGGAAGCTCTCTGTATTGTTTGATTCTATGATGTTTTAGCTTGTTTCAGGGTGCTATAAGAGAACGTACTATAGACTGGGGACCTATAAATAAGCATCTCTTTCTCATATGTTTGGAAGCAGAACGTCCAAGACCAAGACCCAGCTTATATGGGTCCTGGTGATGCTTCTCTTCCTGGTTCATAGACGGTCGCCTTTGCAGGGTGTCCTCACGTGGTGGAGATTGCCAGGGAGCTCTCTGGGGTCTCTCTTATAAGGACACCAATTCTGTTCATGGGGCTCCACCCTCATGACCTCGTGACCTCCCAAGCATACCACCTCCAGATAGCGTCACGTTGCAGGTGAGGACTTTAGCCTGTGGATGTCGCTCTGAGGGACACAGACTTTCAGCACATGGCAAATAATGATGAGGGGAAGACAAAGTAGGACAGGAGAGGAGAAGACGACATGCGGGTCGGAAGCCAACCTTAGGAAGGTCTGCTCCCTAAACGTGTGTCCAGTGCCTTCCTACGTGCTTGACAAGAGTCGTACACATTCCAGTGGTGAGGTCAGGGTGCTGGTGAGAGTGTTTGGGTTGGATAACCTCTTAGCCTGGGTGCCAAGAACTTTTGGACAAGTTGTGGTTCAGTCGCTCGGTCGTGTCCAAGTCTTTGCGACCCTGGAGACTGCAGCACGCCAGGCCTCCCCATCCATCGCCATCTCCTGGAGTTCACTCAAACTCACGTCCATCCAGTCGGTGATGCCATCCAGCCATCTCATCCTCTGTCATCCCCTTCTCCTCCTGCCCCCAGTCCCTCCCAGCATCAGAGCCTTTTCCAATGAGTCAACTCTTCGCATGAGGTGGCCAAAGTACTGGAGTTTCAGCTTCAGCATCAGTCCTTCCAATGAATATTCAGTACTGATCTCCTTTAGGATGGACTGGTTGGATCTCCTTGCAGTCCAAGGGGCTCTCTAGAGTCTTCTCCAACACCACGGTTCGAAAGCATCCATTCTTCGGCGTTCAGCCTTCTTTATGGTCCAGCTCTCACATCCGTACGTGATAAAAGCATACCCATAAAGTCTCCATGATGAGATCTTCATTTCTGGGAAAACCCAAGGGAAAATTAAGTCCGGGGTGACATATTCTACAGTAACCGTGTGAAAATTGAACTCATCTGTCACTATGACACAAGCAAAGAGAGGCTAAAGCTATTTAGGGCCAAGAGCAAAGCGGGCAGCAGTTGGTATATTTCTACTAGTCATGACATTCAATTACTTATTGCATCGGATCTTAGTTACACCACATGAGACCTTTGGTTTTGGCCCCTGGACTCTAGGTGTGACACGTGGACTCAGTAGCTGTTTCAGGCAGACTTAGTGGGATCCTCCCTGACCAGGGAATCAAAACCAAATCCCCGACGTTGCAGCCCATATTCTTTTACACTGTATTTAGTTACTGGTTCATTTCCGGCTGCGCTGGGTCTTCGTCACTGCTCTCGGAATTCCTCCAGTTGTGTTGAGCTCTAGACGAGTCCATTCAGTCGCTGCAGCTCAGTAGCTGGGACACAGCTTCACTCCCCCGAGGCAGGTGGCATCTTCCCTGCCCAGGGGTTGGACCAGCCCCTTTGCCCCTGCTTTGGCAGGCAGATTCTTAACCCCTGGACCGCCAAGCTCGTCCCCATGATGACATTTTCTTGGGGGGATGAGAGAGGGAAAAACAGTGGAATACGGTTTTTCATGTTGTCTTCAACCATTTTTGAACATATGATTTGATTCACCTTGATTCTTGTCCTCAGTATCCAGCCTCTCTATAAAAGATGTAGTTTGGGAGTTTAAGCAGAGAGTGTGTCCACAGGGCGCGAGAAGCTTCAGGGTCTGTGTGCTAACGTCCCAGAGGGCTCTGGGTTGGCCACAGAGAACAGGGCTACGTGAGGATGGAGATGTACTCCAGTCTTCTTGGGCTTCCCTGGTGGCTCAGCTGGTAAAGAATCCGCCTGCAATGTGGGAGACCTGGGTTCAATCCCTGGGTTGGGAAGATCTCGTGAAGAACAGAACAGCTACCCACTCCAGTCTTCTGGCACTTCCCTTGTCGCTTAGCTGGTAAAGAATGCATCTTCAATGCGGGAGACCTGGGTTCGATCGCTGGGTTGGGAAGATCCCCTGGAGAAGGGAATGGCTACCCACTCCAGTATTCCTACCTGGAGAATCCCACGGACTGTATAGTCCACGGGGTCACAGTTGGACATGACTGAGCGACTTTCACTTTAATTTCACTTCTCTACACGTGGCCTGGGTGTGGTTCTCCTGGTGGACCGGCACTGAGATAGTCTGAGACTTGGGATCCTTTGCCTCAATGCAAAGAAACTGAATGGGACTAAAAATAACTGCATTCACGTGCATGCGTGCATGTTCAGTCATTTCAGTTATGTGCGACTCTTTGGGACCGCGTGGAGTGTAGCCCGTCAGGCTCCCCTGTCCGTGGGATTGTCCAGGCCAGAATACTGGAGTGGGTTGTTCTCTCCTCCTCCACGGGATCTTCCTGATCCAGGGATTGAGCTCATGTCTTTTACGTCTCCTGCATTGACAAGAAGATTCTTTACCTCGAGCACCACCTGGGAAGCCTGCATTCATGTGCACTTAGAGTGAATTCTGGACAAACAATAAAAAAAGACCAAAAAACTCAGCGGCCACTTCTCCAGAGTCTGGAGCAAAAGCAAGGTACTGTGTGTGCCTTCTGCACACAATACCACCTACAGGATGGGCGCAGCGTGACCCTGGGACATACCGCTACCTGTGTTCTGTAAGGGGAACCAGCTCACCTCCATTAGGGACCTCCATTAGCAACCAAGGGACCCCGTGTTTTGTTCTCCCTCCACTCCACTTTCCTGCTGCAGGGGCCCCAGTAAAGCCTTGTCTGGATTTTTTCGTCTGTCCTCTTATCAGTTTCTATTGATTATGGAGGCTAAGTGTGTGCGTGTGTACTCTGTAGTCAGTCAGTCACGTCTGACTCTTTGCAACCCCGTGGACTATAGCCCAGCAGGCTCCTCTGTCCATGGGATTCCCCAGGCAAGCATACTTGGCGTGGGTTGCCATGCCCTCCTCCAGGAGATCTTCCTGACCCAGGCATCGAACCCCCATCTCCTGCATTGGGAGGAGGATTCTTCACCACTGAGCCACCCAGGGAGCCCTCTGGTTATGAAAAAATGTTTTAAGACTGTCTTCTTCTTTTCTATTAGCCCACGATGCTAGATTTGAGGCTGAATGTTAAAATGAGTGAGAGAGACTTTTATATAGTTCTGTTCATCATGATTGCTTCTGGCCCATCTGATTAATATAAACATTCTCAGGAATTCTCTGGTGGTCCAGTGGTGAAGAGTCCACCTTTTAATCCAGGAGACATGGGTTTGATCCCTGGTTCAGGGAGCTAAGATCCGGCACGCCGTGGGGGCAACTCTGCCCTCATACTCCACGGCGCATATGTGACAACCAAATAGACCGTGGGATGCAGCTGAGACCCGCTGAAGCCAAATAATTCATACGTGAATATCGAAAACTTGTCTCTTCTTACTTCCTAAGAGCCCACGGTGCTAGCTTTCGGGTTGGGTGCTGGAACGACTGCCCAGCTATGTTAAGGGAGGTGAGGGGATCGTAGAAGGACTCGTTTCGGTGTGTCAATTGAAAGTGAATCCAGGGACCTCCTCTGAAATGCCTCAGGATTGCTCGCTCAGCCCAGAAAGGATACACCTGATACAGCCCTGATACACCCTGACCTTTGAGGGAACTCACATGGTTAGGTCTCATGCTTTGATACGGGGCTACACGTGAGGGAGGCGGCGTGTTTCTCAGGGTGTTTGTAGAGGACAAGAGTTTTTTCTGAATTTACCCCACCTCGGGCTTCCCTAGTGGCTCAGGTCGGAAAGGATTCACCTGCCAAGGCAGGAGACGCAGGAGGTGAGGGTTCCATCCCTGCGTCGGGAAGATCCCCTGGAGGAGGAAGTGGCAACCCACTCCAGTATTCTTGCCTGGAGAATCCCACGGACGGGGGAGCCCGGCGGGCTACAGTCCACGGGGTCTCAAAGAGTCAGCCATGACTGAGCAAGTAACAGCAAACAACAAACACTTGACCAGTTTCTGGCCGTAAATGTATTTCCTTGACGTCACGCACGTTGACAGTCCAATGAGAACACTGGGGAAGAGGTAATTGACTGTCGAAAATGAATCGACAGGTGCAAACAGGAACCGATAGAGCTGCCCCTCCTCCCAAGCTTGACGCATCTGAGAGCAGGACATGTAATGTTTTGAGTTGTTCCTGATTTATCAAGGTCACACACGGTCGGGGCGGGGGGAGAGACATGCTTTTGAGAAAGCAGTTGTGATATTCTTCCATCGTATTTAAACATAAGACATCTATTAGGATAAAGGAGAGAATCCATGTGACAAATTCACCTTTAGCTTTTATGAACCTCTAACTTTGATTAGAGATTTCCTTGGAAGACGTGACATGCAGAAGGCGTTGGCGGCACGGAGTTGGTATGCATCACGAGCCTCTTGGTGACCTCTTCATATGGTGTGTGAATAAGTTCGCCTCAGTTCGTATTCCTGGAGGTTCTTTTCCTGTTTCCCCAACAGAAACAAAATGAGCAACGTCTTGATTATCAAGGTCCTGGGAACGGCAGACTCTTGTTTCCTGATTGAGGCCATGCAGCAAGTGTTCTCTGAAGTATTTAGAAGCGGTGGGATGCACGCATCATATAGCGTAGAAAAGTCCACACTTCACGAAGCCGTTTCTTCATCCCAGTGCACACCTTAGCCTCTTGAGCATGGCTATAAGTTAGTCCCTTTCACTGAGACTAATTCAGCTGGGCTTGAGTCTGGGGAGTCTGATTCCTAAGCTTGTTTTCTGCTTCTTTGAACTCCATTTCTGATTTGTAGATAAGTTCATTTGCTCGGTTGTTGTTGCTTTTTTTTTAAGATTCCCGTATCATGCGTAGTATCATCGGTATTCGTCTTTCTCTGTCTGACTTCACTTTCTCAGACACTGCTTTTAGAAAAACAAAACACGCCGCTTTGATATTTTGCAGTTGTTCCAAGGACATCAGTATTCAGCCCTGCTAGCACTTGAATCATCTTCATTTTTATTATTCTCCTCTTATTTCTTCTCAGCTCTTTACGATTTTTTTTTCCTGTGCACGTTTTCCGGCTACAAATGTGTGTGTTGCTGTTTGCTACTTCTCAGTATTTTTCTGTTTGTCCAGCACCTCTGGGATGCTTCCAAGGAGAGCTGTATAAAATAAGGAACAATAGTGACTATGTCTATAGTACCTCTCCTCTGCAGTTTCAGGAGCATCGTGGTGTAAGAAGACACAGAGAAGCCAGTGACAAACGGGTTTGTTTGCGTGTTCGAGTTCTGTCTATGAAGCGAGACAAGCCAGCTTCCCTGTCCCCTCTCCGCCCGCGTGTGAAGGATTCATAGATTATTTTTTCTGCCTGAATGTATTTCACCCTCGGATACGTTCAATTTGTCTTCATTTTACAGTTTATTCTGTTAATTAGAAAAGGTTATAAGATTAATAACTAGGCATTGCTAATGCATTCAGTGGACTGCACCATCAGCTGGATGAGGGGTTAACCTCCCCCCTCCAGAAAAAGGGACGTAAGTGATCAGTTCATATGCATCGTATCAAGCATTTGATGAAGTGCGCTGCAGACACAGTGCTTGAGTCTGCAATGGTCTTTTAATGATTTTCAAAATCATCTGAACATCAAAAAGGCAATTATATTCCATGTGCATAATAAACGGAGTCTCTTTGGAAGAGCACGCTGTTATTGACTGAGAAAGTGCAGGTCACTAGAATGAATTCTAGATGTGGCTTCTAAGAATAATGCCAATGACATTAACACCTGTAACAAGAGAACTTTATACTTGTGCAGAGTTTTACCATTGCCGAGAGATTTCTTCCATGGATTTGCATCAGTTCAGTCACTCAGGCCTGTCCGACTCTTAGTGACCCCATGGACTGCAGCACACCAGGCCTCCCTGTCCATCACCAACTCCCGGAGCTTGCTCAAACTCCTGTCCATCTCGTCTGTGATGCCATCCAACCATCTCATCCTCTGTCGTCCCCTTCTCCTCCCGCCTTCACTCTTTCCCAGCACCAGGGTCTTTTCCAATGAGTCGGTTCTCCGCATTGTTAGACCCTGCGGTCTCCGCCCAGGGCTTCGCCGTTCTAAAGATCACTGAGACGCAGATTAGATGCAAATAGCAAGAGGATTTATTAGGCCGCCGCGCCGGGGTTCAATCTCCACCCGAGGAGACGAACCCCAAAGAGCTGTAATAGAGTAGTTTATAAGCACAAAAACAGCAAACAGGTGCAGCTGGAGTGCAGCTTTTTGATTGGTGGTTAGATCTTAACCTTTTCAGTGATAGGTCTTAGTTATTGGCCTGAGACAATTTACTAGCTTACAATCATATTATACAGCTATTTTTCAGAAAAGTTATTTCCTCGAGCTGCTCGAGACAATCACCTTCCCGGAACAACTCTTGGGGGTCTCACTCCTAAGACGTAAGGTATGTTTTGTCCTGTACCTTAAAAAGAAAGGCCTGTCAGGATCAACAAAAGGCCTGAGGATGAATGCCTGTTTTTCTCCTAGGCCCCTGGTAATTTTTAACTCTTGTTCTTATAGTCCCTGGAAAACTCTAAAGAAATCAGAAGCCCATGATCTCACTTTCTATGGTAGACTGATCAGAGGACAAAAACAGGTCTTGATAAAAAAAACAAATTTTAGATTAGTTTCCACATTCCCACAGCATCAGGTGGCCAAAGGATTGGAGTTTCAGCATGGATTCACATGTGGGCAGATATTTCACAGATAGGTCATCCACTTGTTTTTCATAGCAGTTAAAACACTGATTCCAGATCATACATTAGGTTGAAAACTCAAACTAAGCCCCTTTTCTACTGCCTTTTGAGTGCCTTCCTCTTTATAGTATAAAACCACACAGCTTCTGGGAGAAGAAAACTGTGTTTGCAAAATTACAGAGTTTGAGTGTAGCACATTAAATCAGCGACAAAGAAAAAAATTAATAGGGTATTCAGAAGTTTGACGAAAAGCGCTCTTGATGAAATAATGACCGCCTTCCCCATTTAGCTAATCTCATGCACTGTCGGGAAGTGTGTCAGAGAAGATGAAACACAGAGGAAGCGAATCGGTGTCAGCTGACGTCTGGCAGCTTTGCCGTTACTGAAAACGAGGCTGGGGGCCCTTTTGCCGGCTTGCGTCGGCTGCCTTCTTGCTCTGTCCTCACGTGGTGAAGAGAGAGATGGCGCGCGCGAGAGAGTAAGCTCTCTGTTGTCTCTTCTTATAAGGACACTAATCCCATGGAAGGGGGGCCCATCCTCATGACCTGCTGTAACCCTGACCGCCTCCCAAAGTCCTGCATCTTTAAATACCAGCACATGTGGGAGTTACGGCATTCCCCTATGCATTTAGGACGCGTACAATCCAGTCCATGGCGATCCTCCTGCCTCTCAGTTTCTCAGACGGTAAAGAATATGCCTGCAGTGCAGGAGACCCGGGTTCGACTCCTGGGCCATGAACATCTGCTGGACAAGGGAGTGGCAACCCACTCCGGTCTTCTTGCCTGAAAAATCCCGTGGACAGAGCAGGAGCCTGGCAGGCTACGTACAGTCCCCGGGGTTACAAAGCGTCAGACACGACTGAGCGACTAACACATACTCTATAGTAGGTAATTTCTGAAAACATCTAATCTGTGATTATTTCATTTTATATATATATATTTTTTTTTTAACAACTCTTTTTAAAGATGTGTTTTATTTATTTGGCTGCACTGGGTCTTGGTTGAGGTACGTGGGATCTTTGATCTTTACTGCACCACGTCAGATGTTTATTTGCACCATGTGGGATCTTTTTTAGTTGAAGAACGCACTCTTCATTGTCACATTCAGGGTCCAGTTCCCCGGCCAGGGATGTGACCCAGGCCCCCTGATTGGGACCTTGGAATCTTGGCTGCTGGACGACCAGGCAGGGCCCCTTGTGTTATATATTTAGACGGGTCTGACTTACATTTTAGGTTATCTTCATTCATGGACTCTCCAACCATGTGATAGGTCTCATCCCACAGTCCTCTTGTACCCTACTGTGTAATTGCATTTTTAAGCACCACACATTTAAAACTTAAATGGTACAACATTTTGAAAGGTAGGAATGTGACTTCTGATACTTTTCTGCTCATTAGTATATGATACAGGAACCAGTTTTACAGAAGAAACCACACAAGGATGTTGGTAACAGTGTTTAACAAGCTGACATCTTGAAAGAAAAGAAACGTTTGCAAGTTTCCACTTAGTACCTAATAGCACTACCTTAATTGAATGTTACTTTTTTTTTCCCTGATGATTTCAGACTTTATATGTCAAGGTAAGAAAAAGAAAATGGGAATTGTTATATCTTTCCTGTCTCATAACTCATAAACAGCTGGTTTAGCAAAAGAAAGAAAGTCGCTCAGTCGTGTCCGACTCTTTGCGACCCCCTGGACTATGCAGTCCATGGAATTCTTCAGGCCAGAATACTGGAGTGGGTAGCCGTTCCCTTCTCCAGAGATCTTCCCAACCCAGGAATGGAACCCAGGTGTCCCACATTGCCGGCAGATTCTTTACCAGCTGAGCCACCAGGGAAGCCCAAGAACACTGGAGTGGGGAGCCTTCCCCTTCTCCAGCAGATCTTCCCCACCCAGGAATCAAACTGGAGTCTCCTGCATTGCAGCTGGATTCTTTACCAACTGAGCCACCAGGGAAGCCCAGAGGAAAACAACAGTAGTTTCCCACAGTCTATAATAGTGCGGAAGGGAATTCAGCTGCAGTCAGCGGTGAGGTCTTCTTGGATGGTCAGAAAATACAGCTTAGCTGTTGGCACTAGCATTTCGGAAAGACAGATTTTATTTGGAAAAGAAAAAAGAATAATATAAACCGCTGGAATCTGTCACCAAAACATGCCACGTACAAGAGTGGTAAGCCTTATTTTTGGATTTGAGATAAGAATGTTTGACTAGAACCCTCCATTTCTAACCCCTCCCCCTCCCCCCACTCATGTGACTTGGGGAAATTCTCATCAGAATGGTCATCATTGTTCATACAGTAAATTCTATTATTTACTTATTTATTGTTGGCTGTGCTGGGACTTGGTGTCGGCTTTTTTCTCTAGTTGCGGCGAGCGTGGGTACTGTCTAGTTGGGGGTGCATGGGCTTCTCACTGGGGGGGCTTCTCTTGTCTGGAGCTCAGGCTCTAGGAATCACTGACTTCAGTAGTTGTGACGTGTGAACTCAGTAGTTGTGGTCCCCCGTGCTCTAGAGCACAGGCTCAAGAGTTGTGATGCACGGGCTCCGTTAGTCTGAGGCGTGTAGGATCTTCCCAGATGAGTGATGGAACCCCCGCCTTCTTCACTGGCAGGCGGATTCCTTAACACAGAGCCGCCAGGGAAACCCCATTGTTTATACATTACTGATAACATCCACCAGCTACCAGAAAGTGTTGGTAGGGTAGCAAATGAAAAAAAAAAAAAAAGAAACCACATGTCTTTGAGTAGTAAAAACAATGCCAAGGAGCAAACGTCAGCAGTAAACAGTTATAAAGTAACGATCAAGCCAGCTTCAGTTTTTACAGTACACTGTGTCATCTTAAAGGGAACATGATTGCAAAGTACTTTGTTAGGTTCGCAGTGAATGGCTTGGAGTCCTGAATATTCACCGGAAGGACTGATGCTGAAGGTGAAACTCCAATCTTTTGGCCACCTGATGTGAAGAACCGACTCATATGAAAAGACCCTGATGCTGGGAAAGATTGAAGGTGGGAGGAGAAGGGGATGACAGAGGATGAGATGGTCGGATGGCATCACCGATGCGATGGACATGACTTTGAGCAAGCTCTGGGAGTTGGTGTTGGACAGGGAAGCCTGGCGTGCTGCGGTCCACGGGGTCTCAAAGAGTCCGACACGACTGAGCGACTGGACTGAACTGAACTGAACCGGAGTGTCGTGCAATTAGCCTTCTGAATGATCAGCACTGGATGATATGTGAACGGCTCATTCACTTACAGCCCTTGCTACCTGAAGACGATGTCATTATTTCGTACAAACGAAAAGGAAAGTTCATCCTTTCCCCTATCCTTAAGGCATATCTGTACGTTGTGAAGAAGAAAGACTTCATCAAAATTACGTTGCAGTTCCAATCTGTGTGTTACCTGTAATAAATCCTGAGAAATGTGGTGTGTTATCCAGGATGCTGGTGCCTTGTGTGATGCGATCTTGACTTTGATGGATAGGTCCTTCTGGGAGATCATGATGTAATTTCCACTTTCATTTCCAGGACTTTAAAGATCTCTTGGGACTGCGGGGGATGAAGACCTCGGAGGTTGCTATAAATACTCTGGGTTTGGCTGTGTACATTTTCAGGGGTGAAAAAAACTTAGGGGCTTGAAGCAGAACACATCTTTTTTTTTTTTTTTTTAATATTTCTAGTTTGTCCACGGCAGATGTTACTTGTGCCACGCTGGATCTGTAGTTGCAGCTGTGGCTTGCGAACTTTTAGTTTTGTGAGACCAAGTTTCCTGACCAGGAATCAAACCCGGGTCCCTTGCATTGGGAGGTCAGAGCCTTAACCTCTAGGCCACCAAGGGGTGTCCCAAAACAGCACCCACTTATCATCTCATAGTTTCTGTGGGTCAGGAGTCCTGCCAGAGCTTCCCTGTGCCCTGAAACCCAGCATCTCTCGCAAGGCGCTGCTTGGACTTGTGCCCTAAACTCAAGGTTTGACTGGGGAAGGACGTGCTGTCAAGCTCCTCCATGCATCCCGAGAGCTGTGGGACAGGGTTCTTCTTCACTTAGCATTAGCTGGAGGCCACCATGGACTTCCCTCGTAGCTAAGTCTTTAAAGACTCTGCCTGCAATGCAGGAAACCTGGGTTCGATCCCTGACTTGGGAAGATCCCCTGGAGGAGGAAATGGCAGCCTACTCCAGTATTCTTGCCTGGAGAATCTTATGGACAGAGGAGCCTGGCGGGCTATAGTCCATGGGGTGGCAAGAGTCAGACAGGACTTGGCCACTAAGCCAAGCACCACCACCACCAAGGGCCAGTTGGCATGGAGTGGAGTGTCTCCAGCACCGTGCCTTGCGCCATCAAAGCCAGAAAGAGTGCTAGTAAGACAGAAAGTGAAAGCATTAGGTGCTCAGTCGTGTCCGACTCTCTGCGACCCCATGGACTGTAGCCCGCCAGGCTCTTCTGTCCATGGGATTCTCCAGGCAAGAACACTGGAGTGGGTAGCCATTCCCTTCTGCAGGGGATGTTCCTGACCCAGGGGTCGAACCCGGGTCTCCTGCATTGGCAAGGCGGATTCTTCACCATCTGAGTCACCAGGGAAGCCCAGTAAGGTGGAAGTCAGAGTCATTTTAAAACCTCGTCGGGGAAGCAACATGCATTGCCTTTGCAATATTCTGTTTGATGGACCTGAGTGTCTAGGTCCCAGCCCAGAGCCCAGGAAAGGGGGTCCCACGGAGACTTGAGTACACTGGATCATTCTGTGGGCAGTGGGGGGCAGCTAACAAGCCTGCCCTCCGTAGATGTCTACTCTCACTCCCCAAATCCCCAAGTGACTGTAGCAAAGGCCATCAGGATGAGGGAGCTGGCCAGGTTTCACGGCAGGTAGGCAAGACTGCGTGGATTGGAACCTTTCTCCTTAGCGACCTGTCTGAGATGTGCCTACAGTTACCTGCCTTTTGCTCTCTGTGGGTCCAGCCAACGCGGTCATGCTAACTGCTGAGCAGGGATTCAGCCCTGGACGTGACTCTGTCTGCTCTCCAGGACCAAGGTTACACCACGTAGAAGAAACCCAGCAGGTCGCCCACGTTCCCTTTCAAGATTCCATCTCGTTTGCTGTGGGTGGTGGACCCCACCCGCCTTCGTGACCTTCAAAAGCACCGCGGCGGCCCCAGGAGAAGAGAGTTTCCTTTAAAAATGGGCTTCTTCGTCCATGTTACAAATGCCCCATCACGGCCTGGCGCGATCACCTTGACATCTGAACCTCAGATCTCACAAACCTGTTCAGCTGAGGGGTCTCCGCGTGGTCTGAAATAACAGTGCTTTTAGCTTTTTACTGCTTTTTTTTTTTTTTTTTTTCTTCTCCTGAAGCTGAAAAACCCTTTTATGATTGCTCTCAAGTCAAATAGTTACACTGGCCTGTGTTCTGAGGATGTGCACTGCTTGCGTTGATTTGGAGTAAGATAATCCCGCGGCCTTAAACATGATTGCTTTTGGGAAAATGACAAGTTCCCAGGAGTCACGGAGGCTAAGCTTTCAGGTGGCCACGTCCACGATCCGGCCTGAGCATCAGCTGAAAGTTTCTGTTTTCTTGGATAAGAATTTCATGCTAGGGAGGATTTAGCTCCATTTGGTTGGGAAGCTGGCCGGTTACGCCTTGTGGCCACTGGTCACTGGTGCTTTTTCTCTCTGAACGCAGTGGTGGGAAAGGCCACGTCGAAATGCACTTTTGTTTCATTCAGGAATGATCCCTAGTTTTCCTTTCTGCTATTATTTCCCTGGAAGGGAAGCTATACAAAAGGATGGCTGTAAGGAATTTCTTAAATCAATTAACGATGAGTTAAATCAACTAACTCGGTCGCTCAGTTGTGTCCGACAAGTTGTGACCCCATGGACTGTAGCCCGCCAGGCTCCTCTGTCCACGGGAGTCTCCAGGCAAGAATACGGGAGTGGGTTGCCATGCCCTTCTCCAGGGGATCGTCTCTGCCTAGGGATCGAACCTGGGTCTCCTGCATTGGCAGGCGGCTTCTTTACCACCGAGCCACCTACGAATCCTCTAAGGATGGACCAGTGCTGAGCTCACAAGAATTCATTCTCCCATGACCCGCTTGCAACCTCATTTTCCAAGTAATCAGATCCTTCCTGACAAACTGTACTTTTTACTTCCCTTCTTTTTTGATTCAGGGCGTCCGAGGAAGTTATTCATTTCATGTTGAAATGCAAGCAGATGCAATAAAAGTTGAGTCCGTAAGGAAGGGTTTTCAGAATGACCGCTAGTAAGTGAAACCAGCGTTTTGCATTCTGGGATACAGCCCACTTGGTTATGATGATTACCGTTGTTTTAATACACCGGTGGAGGTGTTTGCTAACATTTTCCTTAAGCTTTGTTTTGTTCAGTTTTGGATCTGCTGAGGGAGACTGGCCTGGTAATATTCTTCCTCACGCTGCCTTGTCAGATATTAGAATGAAGATTATCTCAGCATTATAAAATGATTATTGAGGGTTCCCTGCTCTGTTATCCATAAGAGTTTGAATAAAATTAATTACTTGTTCCTTGAATGCCTTATAACACTCATTGATGAACCCATGTGGACCAGCGATTTCTTTCTGGAAATATTTGACTGGGAATTTGACTGACTCAGACAGCAAAGACTCTGCCTGCCAATGCAGGAGACATGGGTTCGATCTCCCTGGGTAGGGAAGACCCCCTAGAGGAGGGCATGGCAACCCGCCCCTGTATTCTTGCCTGGGAAATCTCACGGAGCCCAGCAGGCTCCACAGTCCATGGGGTTGCAAAGAGTCGAACAAGACTGAGTGACGAACACTTTCACTTTTTCACTTTTTACTTCAGCAGTCTTATGCATCTATAACTCTGAGTATCCTATTTATTCTCTCAGTTTCCAAGTTGCATCTTGCCAGGGGATTATCACCGTTATGGTTTTCCTGTTGTCTCTTTAATGCTGTAAGATCTTATGGTATTCTCTTTTTCATTTCTAATTTTGGTTATTTCTACCTTCCATCTGTCCCTGTTGATCAGACTTGCTGATCTGTTTATTCATTGGACCTTAGAAAGAACTGGCTTCTGTTTTCGTCAGTTGAACCTGGTATATATTTATTTGGAGAAGGAAATGGCAACCCACTCCAGTATTCTTGCCTGGAGAATTCCATAGACAGAGGAGCCTGGAGGGCTACAGTCTGTGGGGTCGCCAAGAGTTGGACATGACTAAGCAACTAACCCCTGCCACACACACTTATTTTCCACTTAAGTAAACCATGCTTGCTGCTAAGTCGCTTCAGTCGTGTCCGACTCTGTGCGACCCCACAGATGGTAGCCCACCAGGCTCCCCCGTCCCTGGGATTCTCCAGGCAAGAACACTGGAGTGGGGTGCCATTTCCTTCTCTGATGCATGAAAGTAAACAGTGAAAGTGAGGTCGTTCAGTCATGTCCGACTCTTAGTGACCCCATGGACTGCAGCCTACCAGGCTCCTCCATCCATGAGATTTTCCAGGCAAGAGTACTGGAGTGGGGTGCTCTATATTTCCTTCCTTCTGCCTCCTTCTCAATTACTGACTAATTTTTACCTTTTTAAGATGGTGATGAGTTTATGAGTTTTCAGTCTTTCTTCTTTGCTAATGTACTCTTGTCCCCTAAATACTGTTCTGGTCTCATCTGAAATATTTGGTATGTATTCTTCTCATTCATTCAAAAATATTTTCTAATTTCAGTGACATTTTCTCCATTTACCTGTGGATAATGCAGACTTTCAAAACATTTCCAAGCGTATGGAGATTTCGAAGTTAGTTGCATAGCGGTCAGAGAGCTGTAGTATATTATTTTCAGTCTTTTGAAATATATTAGGATTTGGTTTTTGATACCACAGTTTGATAGTTTTCTGTATTCCTGCAGAGAGTATCTACTTCTATATATTTTAAAATATTTATTTATTAAATACATATTTAATAAATAATTTATACATATTTAATACTAAATATTTTTATAATATTTTGTTTGGCTGCATCAGGTCTTAGGTGTGATATGTGGGTTCTTTGATGTACCTGCAGAGAGTATGTACTTCTTTATACATTCTTTTAATATTTGTTTATTGATTTATCCGGCTGGGTCAGGTCTTAGGTGTGATATGTGGGTTCTCAGATGCATCATTCAGGGTCTTTTGTTGGGGGGCACGGATTCTCTTTTGTAGCGCATGGGTTTAGTAGTTGTGGTGGGTGAGCCCAGTTGTCCCTCAGCACATGGGATCTTAGATCCCTGAGCAGGGATCAAACCCTGCATTGCAAGGCAGATCCTGAACTACTCAACCACCAGGGGAGTCCCTAAAGAGGGTGTACTTTTAATTCCTAGTGCAGTATACTACTACTGCTGCTAAGTCACTTAAGTTGTGTCCGACTCTGTGCGACCCATAGACGGCAGCCCACCAGGCTCCCCTGTCCCTGGGATTCTCCAGGCCAGAACACTGCAGTGGGTTGCCATTGCCT
Source organism: Kobus ellipsiprymnus (assembly GCA_006410655.1). Lineage (NCBI taxonomy): Eukaryota > Metazoa > Chordata > Mammalia > Artiodactyla > Bovidae > Kobus > Kobus ellipsiprymnus. Next base: position 166,326 of record SJYR01003284.1, read on the forward strand.
TCTCCAAGGCATGAAAGTGAAAAGTGAAAGTGAAGTCGCTCAGTCCTGTCCGACTCTTAGCGACCCCGTGGACTTCAGCCCACCAGGCTCCTCCGTCCATGGGATTTTCCAGGCAAGAGTGCTGGAGTGGGTTGCCATTTCCTTCTCCAAGGCATGAAAGTGAAAAGTGAAAGTGAAGTCGCTCAGTCCTGTCCGACTCTTAGCGACCCCGTGGACTTCAGCCCACCAGGCTCCTCCGTCCATGGGATTTTCCAGGCAAGAGTGCTGGAGTGGGTTGCCATTTCCTTCTCCAAGGCATGAAAGTGAAAAGTGAAAGTGAAGTCGCTCAGTCCTGTCCGACTCTTAGCGACCCCGTGGACTTCAGCCCACCAGGCTCCTCCGTCCATGGGATTTTCCAGGCAAGAGTGCTGGAGTGGGTTGCCATTTCCTTCTCCAAGGCATGAAAGTGAAAAGTGAAAGTGAAGTCGCTCAGTCCTGTCCGACTCTTAGCGACCCCATGGACCGCAGCCCACCAGGCTCCTCCGTCCATGGGATTTTCCAGGCAAGAGTGCTGGAGTGGGGTGCCATCGCCTTCTCCGAGTGCAGTATGGTGCTAGTGGTAAAGAACCCGCCTGCCGATGCAGGAGATGTAAGAGACACGGGTTCAAGCCCTGGGTGCAGAAGATCCCCTGGAGGAGGGCATGGCAACCCACTGCATTATTCTTGCCTGGAGAATCCCATGGACAAAGGAGCCTCATGGGCTACAGTCCATGGGGTCATAAAGAGTCAGACAGGACTGAAGTGACTTAGCATGCACGAAGTAATATATATATATGTATATGTCTGCTAAATCAAATGCACTCATTGAATCATTCTGTTATCCTCTATTCTTAGTAAAATTTTTATCTACTGAGTCTTATCCTTTATTGGAAAAGATGTATTAAATTCCTCTGTGATAGTTAGATTTGTCTATAACTCCATTTACTTCTTTCAATTCTTTGTGTATTTTAAGCCTTTGCTGTGTTTTTCTCACCACTTGTTTACCTAGCAACGAGTCATTCTTAAAATGTGTTTTCCTGAAAATACAACTACAGTCAGTTTTGTGCGGAGAAGGCAATGACACCCCACTCCAGGACTCTTGCCTGGAAAATCCCATGGACGGAGGAGCCTGGTGGGCTGCAGTCCATGGGGTCGCTAAGAGTCGGACAGGACTGAGGGACTTCACCTTCACTTTTCACGTTCCTGCATTGGAGAAGGAAATGGCAACCCACTCCAGTGTTCTTGCCTGGAGAATCCCAGGGACGGGGGAGCCTGGTGGGCTGCCGTCTATGGGGTCACACAGAGTTGGACACGACTAAAGCGACTTGGCAGCAGCAACTTTTGTGCGTTTGGAATTTGCACAAAGGTTTCTTTTCTTCCCCAGATTTCCCTCCCTCCCTCTGTGTATGTTTACTTTAGGCGTGACAGTTCTGTCACGTGTGTAGGCATTCGCCTGCTGATGGACTTTCGGGCTGCTGTCTACGTTCGCCCCTGGTTAATCAAGCAGATCTGAACATTCAGGTGTAAGTCTGGTGTGGACAGACACTTTTATTTCTCCTGGATAAGTATTCTCGTTTGGGACGGCTGGTTGTATATTTGACTGTATAAGAATGGCTGCCATTCTCTGCAGAAGGCTTATCTCATATCGGTCTGTGTATTCTGCTTATACAAGAGAAATATTTTGATTCCAGCAACCTCTGACTCATGTCAGAATAAGGAAAATAAAGGAGCCAAGTCTGAAAGACAGACATGCCATTCCTGATGGCAACGCTTTGGGGGCCACAGGAGGTTTGCCTGCCCTGGTGACCCTGAGCTGAGAGTTGGGAAAGACCAGGGAAATCAGTCTGAATCTCATTCACCCTGCCCTGTACAACTCGTCTCACTCACTTGATGACGCTCTGAGGCTCAGCTGACTCCCAGAGGTGTATCAGAAGATGCTCAGCATCTCTGACCGTGGTCCAGCGGCCGTCAGCTGCTGAGGATTCATGACATCCCTTCCATCTACGCGTGCGTGCGTGCGTGGTAAGTCGCTTCAGTGGTGTCGGACTCTCTCCCACCAGGCTTCTCTGCCCATGGGGATTCTCCAGGCAAGAACACTGGAGTGGGTTGCCCTTTCATCCCCCAGGGCATCTTCCCGACCCAGGGATCGAACCCGCGTCTCTTGCATCTGCTTGTGGCTTCTCTCACTGTGGAGCACGAGCACGTGCCAATCCGGTACACGTTCCCCGTATTTGTGGCACGTCGGCTTTGTGTGTGAAATCTTCGTGGCTCCCGGGGATCGGACCCATGTTCCCGGCATTGACACTCAGAGTCTTAACCCCTGGACTGCCAAGGAGGTCCTAGCATCTGTTACCATTTTAAGAGCTGGTTTTCAAGAGGGTTTCAGTAAGTCGGAATGTTATTAACACATGTTTTCCATTAATAGATATTATCTTTTAGAACTGTTTTAATTTTGCAGAAAAACTGGGCCGACCATATAGAGGTTTTCCTTCCCTGCTTTTACTAGTTTGTGTTATTAACATCCTCAGTCCATGGGGCACATTTGTGCAGCTGGTGAACTAGTACTGATACGTTTTGATTAGCGAACCCTCCTGGTTTAATTTCTGTTCTTTTTTTTGGGAGGGATTGTATAGTTCTGTGGGTTTGGGAGAATGCATAGGAATTCATATCAGAGAAGGCAAGGGCACCCCACTCCAGTGCTCTTGCCTGGAAAATCCCGTGGATAGAGGAGCCTGGTAGGCTGCAGTCCATGGGGTCTCTGGGAGTCGGACACGACTGAGCGACTTCACTTTCACTTTTCACTTTCATGCACTGGAGAAGGAAATGGCAACCCACTCCAGTGTTCTTGCCTGGAGAGTCCCAGGGATGGGGGAGCCTCGTAGGGGGCCGTCTGTGGGGTCGCACAGAGTCCGACACGACTGAAGCGACTTAGCAGCAGCAGCAGCAGCAGCATAGGCTCACGTATTCAACATTGGTCGTCTTTGTCTTCAGTCGCCCAGTCACGTCCAGCTCTTTGCCACACCATGAACTGGAAGCCCCCCCCCCCCCACCAAGGCTCCTCTGTCCATGGGATTTCCTGGGCAAGAATCCTGGGGTAGGTTGCCATTCCCTTGTCCAGGGGATTGTCCCAACTCAGGAACGGAACCCACATCTGCTGTATTGTCAGACGGGTTCTTTACTACTGAGCCTCCAGGGGAGCCCATCTCCACCATTGCAGAACACAGACTTCTGTTAGCTCACTAACTTGTGAGAAGCTGAGTGTATAAACTAAGACACGTCGAGGGATCGTCCTGTGCAGGAGACACAAATGGACAAAAACGAAATCCCATTATCACGAGATCCTAGCTTGCTTTTCAGTGACTGTGTCAGATTCAAAGGGAAAGGTGTCCTTTTTTGTAACACGCAGCAACATTTTAGGTAGAAAATATGCTTATCTGTGTGAAAGTTCCAGGAGAAAGGGAAATTTATGTTCTAAGGACAGGGCTGACAATGTTTGTGAAACTGACTTCACAGGAGAAGAGGATTCGATTTCTCACGCCTTTAATTTTAGGGGCATCAGCTCCATTAACTTTGAAGGTTATCCTCTACAAAGTGATGGCAAGATTGTTGAGAACCGAAAGAAACGCGAAGAGTTTTTATGGTTGCCTTGGACGCAAAGGAAAACGCTTTGTGTTTAATCAGCATCTTCCTTTTCATACCTTTTTTTATGAGAGCACATCACCGGGTGTCTCAGCTCTTGTTCTTCTGTATGTTTCTGCTAATCCTAGCTTCTGTTCTGATGTTTGGTATTGTCTGAAAGATGTAATATAGTCTAAATTTTTTATACGTCAAGATGTTATGGTCTTAGGCGATTCAAATATTCTTTTAAATGTTTCTCTGTTTTCTTTTTTTTTTAAATACATAGCTGCATTTATTTAAGAATGTGTTGCGATATCAGATGGCAAAGTTCAACAATGCAGAACTGAAATTTTTGCAACAACCTGATAATTCAACACCTGCTAAAGCATATGTTTCAGTGGTGCCCTCTCAGTTCCTCCTGCCGTCTTGTTCTCGTCCTGTGTCCATAAATCCGGGCTCTGCACCTGCACCTCCACGGCTGCGCTGCCAGTACCATCTTCCTAAATTCCGTTTATATATATGCACTAATGTGTTGTCTTTCTCCTTACCTTACTTCGCTCTGTATAATAGGCCCTAGGTTCACCCCTCCTCATTCGAGCTGACTCATACATGTTCCTTCTTTTGCGTGATAAGTCGCTTCAGTCGTGTCTGACTCTTTGCGACCCCGTGGACTGTACCCCTGCCAGGCTCCTCTGTCCATGGGATTCTCCAGGCAGGAATACTGGAGCGGGTTGCCATTTCCTTCTCCAGGGGATCTTCCCGACCTGGGAGTCAAACCTGCGTCTCCAGTGTCTTCTGTTCTGGCAGGTGGGTTCTCGAGCACTCGCACCACCTGGGAAGCCCTGCTCTTTTTCCTGGGTGAGTGATATTCCTCTGTGTATATGTCCCACTACTGCTTATCCACTCGTCTGTCGATGGACATCTAGGTTGCTTCCATGTCCTAGCTGCTGTAAACAGTGCTCCAGTGAACACTGGGGTACGTGGGTCCTTACATTTTCTACATGAAGAGAAACACTTTGTGTTTAAGTAGCATCTTTGTTCCATATCATTTTAGGAGAGCATATTACCAGTGTTTTCATCCCTTGTTCTTCTGTATGTTTCTCCTAATACTAATATCTGTTCTGATGTTTAGTGTTTTCTGGAAACTGTAATACACTCTGATTTTTACACAAGCGTCTCATTTATACATATGCTGCTGCTAAGTTGCTTCAGTCGTGTCCGACTCTGTGCGACCCCATAGACGGCAGCCCACCAGGCTCCCCTGTCCCTGGGATTCTCCAGGCAAGAACACTGGAGTGGGTTGCCATTTCCTTCTCCGATGCATGAAAGTGAAAAGTGAAAGAAGTCGCTCAGTCGTGTCCAACACTTAGTGAGTCCCTGGACTGCAGCCCACCAGGCTCCTCCATCCCTGGGATTTGCCAGGCAAGAGTCCTGGATTGGGCTGCCATTTCCCTCTCCATTTATACATCTAGCTGCTCTTTTTTAGATTCTTTTCTGATCTAGGTCATTAGAGAGTTTTGAGCAGAGTTCCCTGTGCGGTACAGTAGGTCCTAGATTTTTATTTATTAATATTTTTGGCCACACCATGCGACTTACAGAATATACATTCTCTAACCAGGGATTGAACCCGTGTTTCCTACAGCGGAAGCTTGGAGTCTTAACTGCTGGACTGCCGGGGAAGTTTCCAAGTATTCTTTTATGTCCAAAAGTTATGTTAACGATTCCTTGAATTTTTTCCCTTGGAGTGATGTGTGTGTGTGTGTGTGTTTCTGTGTGTGTGTACATGGGCTTTCCAGGTGGCGCTAGTGGAAAGAACCCACCTGCCAATGCAGGAGACCTCAGAGTTGCGGGTTCGACCCCTGGGTTGGGAAGATCCCCTGGAGAAGGGCATGGCAACCCACTCCAGTGTTCTTGCCTGGACAGAGGATCAGGTGGCGCTAGTGGTAAAGAACACACCTGCCAGTGCAGGAGACCTCAGAGTTGCGGGTTCGACCCCTGGGTTGGGAAGGTCCCCTGGAGGAGGGCATGGCAACCCACTCCAGTGTTCTTGCCTGGACAGAGGAGCCTGGCAGGCTGCAGTCCATGGGGTTGAAAAGAATCGGACACAACTGAAGCGACTTAGCCTGTGTGCATGCACACATGCATGATTAATACATTTATTTATTTAAATAATGGGCTTCCCTTGTGTCTCTCAGTAAAGAATCCACCTGCAGTGTGGGTACTAGGTTCTATCCCTGGGTTGGGAAGACTCCCCTAGAGGAGGGCATGGCAACCCACTCCAGTATTCTTGCCTGGAGAATCCCCATGGACAGAGGAGCCTGGCGGGCTCCATCAAGTTGCAAAGAGTTGGACGGACTGAGCGACTAAGCACACATTTATAGTAATGGGTCTCAGTACCCTGTGTCCCCCATCACCTGGCAGCTTCTGGAGGCATGTTCCGCTATCATGTCTGGGAGGAGCTTGTTCCTGACATTTAGTGGGTAGAGACCCAGCTAGGGATTCTCAGCATCCCCAAATGCCAGGACAGCCCCACGACAAAGCATCCTGTAGCGTCAGGATCAATCATGCTGATGATGAGACACTCTGCTTTAGAAACTTCTCTATAATAGCCCTTCTATAGTAACCCTTCTGCTGGCCCATTCAACTTGTATGAGAAGTCAGCAGATATTGTCAGGTTGGGAAATCTATATCGACAGGTCCCCTATCTACTATTCTGATGAGATGGAAAAGTGAAGTCACTCAGTCGTGTCTGACTCTTTGCGACCCCATGGACTGTAGCCCACCAGGCTCCTCCGTCCATGGAATTTTCCAGGCGAGAGTCCTGGAGGGGATTGCCATCTCCTTCTCCAGGGGGATCTTCCTGAGCCAGGGATCGAACCCGTGTCTCCCGCATTGCAGGCAGACACTTTACTATCTGAGCCACCGGGGAAGCCCAATGAAATAGATAAAAACAGATAAAGGTATGAAAGAGGAAGAATAGGATTTAGTCCTCAAGGACTGAATGATATACCCAGACAACATGTACCAATGTAAGCGTAGAAGAGGCCAGTGTGAACAGCAGGAAATGCACTGAAAAATGTTTATTGCACCAAAAATATATGTTAGAACATATAGAACTCCCCAGAGGGAGTTCCCTGGTGGAGTCAGTGCTCTCACTGCAATGAGCCTGGGTTTCATCCCTGGTTGGGGAACTAAGATCCCGCAAGCCGAGTGTTGCAGCCTGCTCCCCCCCAAAAAAATGTGTTCAAGGAAGTTTTAAAAATGAAGAATGGGGCAACCCACTCCAGTATCCTTGCCTGGAGAATCCCATGGATGGAGGAACCTGGTAGGCTGCAGTCCATGGAGTCGCAAAGAGCTGAACACAAGTGAAGCAACTTTGCACGCACATGATTTGAAAAGGCAGACTGTGCCATGGGCGATTCTCTTTAAAACCCACAAAAGGCTCCACTTCCAATAACTTACCATTTTCCAGAGCTGGTTTTTCATGCTCAAGTCTCCACAAACCCCTTTTCATCATTCGTATAGAACGCCTTGACTTTTCTTTCCAGTGTTCACCATTTGAAATCCCGCTTTTATTTGTAAGTCTTGGATACCCTCCTCCTCCAGGAAGCATCCTGAGGACACGAGTATTTTTGCGTGTGTGTGCTTATTTTTTTTGTTGTTGTTTGTTTGTTTGTTTTGCTAACTCGTGCTGGGAACCTGGTACCCAGAAAGTTCATCTTCCTTTTTTGTCCAGTGACCTTCAGTATCACTTGTCACGGTCCTTAGAAGGTGGGGAGATTGGGAAGGACATCAAATCAGTTGGTCCTAAAGGAAATCAACCCTGAATACTCATTGGTATGACTCATGCTGAAGCTGAAGCTCCAATCCTTTGGCCACCTCATTCAAAGAACTGACTCATTGGAAAAGACCCTGATGCTGGGAAAGATTGAAGGTGGGAGGAGAAGGGGACGACAGAGGATGAGATGGCTGGATGGCATCACCGACTCGATGGACTTGAGTTTGAGCAGACTCCAAGAGATAGTGATGGACAGGGAAGCCTGGCAATTCATGGGGTCATGGACACTTGGAGATGATTTAGCAACTGAACAACAAGGAGGGGTCAGTGATAGAAGCAAATGGATGCAAGTGGGAGCAAGAAAAGGTGGGAAGAAATAGGATCAGTTTCATGGTAGAAAATGCTTGGCGGGATCCCATGATTATAATGTCTTGACTGCTGGGTGGAGGGATTTAGACCTCCAAAATCACTGCAGATGGTGACTGCAGCCATGAAATTAAAAGACGCTTACTCCTTGGAAGTAAAGTTATGACCAACCTAGATAGCATATTCAAAAGCAGAGACATTACTTTGCCAACAAAGGTCCGTCTAGTCAAGGCTATGGTTTTTCCTGTGGTCATGTATGGATGCGAGAGTTGGACTGTGAAGAAAGCTGAGCGCCGAAGAATGGATGCTTTTGAACTGCAGTGTTGGAGAAGACTCTTGAGAGTCCCTTGGATTGCAAGGAGATCCAACCAGTCCATTCTAAAGGAGATTAGCCTTGGGTATTCTTTGGAAGGAATGATGCTAAAGCTGAAACTCCAGTACTTTGGCCACCTCATGTGAAGAGTTGACTCATTGGAAAAGACTCTGATGTTGGGAGGGATTGGGGGCAGGAGGAGAAGGGGACGACCGAGGATGAGATGGCTGGATGGCATCACTGACTTGATGGACGTGAGTCTGAGTGAACTCCAGGAGTTGGTGATGGACAGGGAGGCCTGGTGTGCTGCGATTCATGGGGTCACAGAGAGTCGGACACGACTGAGCGACTGAACTGAACTGAACTGGACAGGTGACAGGACTTGAAACTCTTAGGGAGGAGTAAGAAACTGTAAATGCAGAAAGTAAAAAAATTCACCTAGAACTGAGCACCATTCTTTTGGTACATTTTTTTCCAGTATGTTTTCAATATGTGTAGGTGGTTGGGCTTGTGCTGTCGATCCAGTTTTGGAGCCTGCATTTTCCATTTAACTTTATAATGTTAAACTTCCCCTCTGTGGACATTTAGTGGCCAAAATTTGTCCAGAAAGGAAGTCTGTGTCCTTAAGGAAGCTCATTCTCAAAAAGGAAAAAAAAAAATTCTATTCTTCACAAGATTATGGGGTAAAAAAAATGCCTCTGATGGTCCAGTCTCTCTCTGAGTAACTCTTTATTAAATGTGCAAATAAATTTTGGAGTCTGTGGGGAGTCTGGTTTCTATAAGGGACAATGGCTAGAGTAAATAAGAGATGTAAAATGTGAGAAAAAAAGAGAGAGAGAGAATAAAAACAATGTTTTTGAAACAAGGAATACTCTTCCATGGAGATAGATTTTATTGCTGTGACCTAAACTCAGAGTGGGTATTATTCCTTGGTTTAGTCTATTGTCATACATATTAGATGCCTCTTTGAGAAAATCTCTTGTCTTGCATGCCTGCTGGAAGATGCATGGTGTGTATCAAGAATGAAGTTCAGGGACTCCCCTTGGAGGTCCAGTGGTTAAGACACCATGCGCATTCCAGTGCCTCAAGCATGGGTTCAATCCCTGGTCAGGGAACTAAGATTTCACATGTCTGCACATGTGCCGGCTTGGGTGCAAAGTCGTGTCTGACTCTTTGGCAACAACACGGACTGCAGCCCGCCAGCTCCTCTGTCCACGTGAGCCTCCAGGCAAGAATCCTGGAGTGGGTTGCTATTTCCTACTCTGGGAGAATTTCTCAACCCACAGGTCAAACTCACGTCTCCTGCACTGGTAGGAGAATTCTTTACCACTGACCACCTGGGAATCTATGGCAGAAAAAAAAAAAATGAAGTTCAGTCCCTAGAAGCGCCTCCTGTCTTGTTTTGGATTTTTTTTTTCTTTGAATTTCAGTGTGCTTTGATTTTGAAGCGTCTCTCACTAAAACCCTGACTGTCCTGACATCATAATTTGTTACTGTTGTTCACTCTCTCAGTCGTGTCTGACTCTTTTTGACCCCATGGACTGATGCAGGCCAGGCCTCCCTGTCCATCACCAACTCCCGGAGTTCACCCAAAGTCATGTCCATCGAGTTGGTGATGCGATCGAACCATCTCATCCTCTGTCGTCCCCTTCTCCTCCTGCCCCCAATCTTTCCCAGCATCAGGGGCTTTTGCAAGGAGTCGGCTCTTTGAATCAGGTGGCCAAAGGACTGGATATGGGCTCCCTGGTGGCTCAGACGGTAGAGCCTCCGCCTGCAATGCGGGAGACCTGGGTTCCATCCCTGGGTTGGGAAGATCGCCTGGAGTAGGGGGTCACAAAGAGTCGGACACAACTGAGCGACTTTCACTTTCACTTTCAATACTGTGACATCATCACTCTTAGTAGGTGTTTTGATAACTGTACTGGACCATGAAGCATTCTGTTCACTCCATCAGTTTACAGTATTTTAGCAGCATTTTATTTGGAAAAAAGAATTTCCTGGTTTTGGGGTTTTTTTTTTGAAGTTTTGAATGAAGATTCTTTATTTCTTTCTTTATCTTAAAAAGTGACAAAGCAACTCACTCCAGTATTCTTGCCTGGAGAACCCCATGGACAGAGGAGCCTGGCGGACCACATACAGTCCGTAGAGTTGGAAGGAGTCGGACACAACTGAGCGACTAACAGCTTCACGGATTCCTGAGTCTCGCTTCTTCACATCTGAAGCTCTTTCAATCTAGTTTGCTTTGTCAAGTGCACTTCTCAATCTCTCCTACCTTTTGGCACTCTTCTCATCTTAAAGTCGTATGATTGTTTTCTCTTTATTTCCCAAGTCAGACATTCTTCACACCTGTTTTAACCGGCCTTGCGTTATTATTATTTTGGGGGGTGGGGGTGTGGAGGGGGCTCT
>SJYR01003284.1:178718-202909 GCA_006410655.1 Kobus ellipsiprymnus
CAATAGTAATGTGTCAGTATATCATATTAATATTAATATATTATATAATTATAGGATTATAAAGAGGAGAATCCCATGGACAGAGGAGCCTGGCAGGCTACAGTCTATGGGATTGCAAGAGTTGGACACGACTTAGCAACTAAACCACCACCACCATAATTGTATATATAACTTAATATAATTTTAATGTCCTCAGTATTTTATCTGGCATTGCAACGTGGCTTTAATAGACTAATTTGCTCCTTCCTTGGAACTTCTTCCATGGACTCATTGGTTATTTTTATGCTTAGATACTATAATATAAAAAATTCTCTCTCTCTTTCTTTCATTTCTCATTTCCTGTTTTGATAAAGACTATCCTTGCCCCTCCACCCCACCCTAAGTTGCTCTGATCAGGACCCTGGGGATCCTCCCGACTCCTCCGTGTCTTTGCCTCGCAGCCCAGTCAGACACCACCGTTGACAGAACGCACGATCAGCGTCTCTTGAATCTCCTCCTTTTCTCCATCATCAATGCTACCATATTAGTTGAAAGATGTTCGTTACAGCAAGCGTTTTCTCTCATCCCTTCTTCTGTGGCTGTCTTTCTGTGCTGGAATCAGAAGGACCTTTGTAAAACATCAGTCGTGTCATTCCTCTGCTTGAAATCCAGGAGGAATCATTCCTCATTTCCTTGGATATAAAGCTGCACACTTCTTCATATGCTATTCAAGCCCTGGTTGAACTTTCCCCCTGCCGATAGGGTGTGTTCTCACTCAGTCGTGTCTGACTCTTTGCGACCCGCATGGACTGTAGCCCACCAGGCTCCCCTGTCCATGGGATTCTCCAGGCAAGAATACTGGAGTGGGTTGCCATGCCCTCCTGCAGGGAATCTTCCCAACTCAGCGATCAAACCCTTGTCACTTTCGTCTCCTGCACTGGAAGACAGATTCTTAACCACTAGACAGACTGGGAAGCCAGTGGGTTCCTATCAAATTTCTATACAGTTATCCACCTCTGGCCATTTTCACTTGCTGCGCTGCCTGGGAAAGACATTTCCCCCTGACTTTTTGTTTTTAATCCTGTGTAATTCCTCCCCATCCTCAAAGCCTCTCCCTAGCCTTCTGGGAAGCCTTCACTCTTGCTATCTTCTAGGTTGATTACCTGCCTCCTCACGGAGCCCTTTGGAGAAAGAAATGGCAACCTGCCGGGAGCCAGCGTGAGGAACTCCGCCCATGGCAAAGGCCATGAGGAAGGAGGCCTGGCATACGCAAAGGCGGGATCCAGCCTCAGGAAACCCCCTGTTCCCGAGCGTCTCCCCACAAACCAGAGTCTGTTTTATGCTCTCACCTACAGCTCTGACTTTACGGGGGGCTCTCCCCCATAACCATTTCTCTTGGAGAAGGAGTTAACGTGCAGCTTCAAGGCAGTAAAAATTCCTGGGCGTGACAAGAGTGTTTCAGCTCACAGACTCCTCTGCAGGTTATCTAGCCCACCTGTATAGGTTCATCCGGCCACATGTGATTGTTTACAGCCTCCCAACCTGGGAGGCACGACATGTTTTAGACTTACTAAAGGCAAATTCTTTTGGAGAGTTGGAAATTCTTAGTATAGTGGGTTGGTCAAGAATTATATTGGTGAAGGGTTTTTCATTTGTTGTGTCAATAATTGCTGCTAATTCCCTGTCCTGGGTGTGACAAGGGTGTCTTAGGTCAAACCTCTCTGCTGACGGACTAGCTTGTGTGACAGGATTATCTATACTCCTGCCACTACGCACATGATTGTTTACTACCTCTCAACCATAAACAGCACAGAGAGTTTTGGAGTATTTTTAAAGTCTTAATTAGCATAGGGCTTTTCTCATTGTTGAGTCAATGATTGCCGCCAGGCCTCCATATCCTTAGGCACCTGGGAATATATTAATCAATGTATTTGGAATATAGAAAATGAAATATAGTAGTTTTAAGGTTAGCAATACTAGACTTTTTGAGTTAATGAATTTTCTCTTTTGTAATAGATCACTGTACTTTGTTATGAATCACTGTGTCCTTGCTATGTAAAAATGTAACTTTATCACTATCTTAAGACTAAATAGATCTTAAGGGGAACATTGGTGAAGGGATTTTCACTTGTTGGGTTGATGTTTGCTGCTAAATCTCCATGTTCCCTGCCCTTATAATGAATATAACTAGCATATAGGAGAAATAAGTATTAACCTTTAAGATTAATCATGTTAACCTTGGGTTAAATAAATTCCTTTCTTGATTGTAACTCACTACACCCTCACCCTATAGGAATGTAACTTTATTTGTAGGGTGGTGCCTGGTTTAAGAAAAAACACCCTTGGAAGAAATAAGTTTTTTGGTTATCAGAAAGAAAGGATCATAAAATGTCAGCAGGTCTCATGGCCAGAAGATGATGTAAATTCCCTAAGACCTTTTTTTATACATTTATGTGAAGCACCTGATTTCGATGAAGGTCAGGATTGCTGACCCCCATGTGACTCTGTATTCATCCCTATAGGTAAAAAAAGGTATATAAACAAACCCAAAAAATAAAGAAATCGGATCAGTTTCCGGAAAGACTGATTCCCCCATGTCGTTTCGTTCTTGCTCTTGTTTTTCTGGCTGAGGCTATACAACCTCTTTTTCTCTACTAGCCTTCTAGCTTCTCTCTATCTGTAACTAACTAAATTATTTCCAAGGACGCCGACGCCGTCCCCACCTTCGAATCCCTGGATCCACCGGGGCTGGACCCCGGCAGCAACCCACTCCCGTAATCTTGCCTGGCAAAACCCCACGGACAGAGGAGCCTGGCAGGCTACAGTCCGTTGGGTCGCAAGAGTCAGACGTGACTTAGCAACTAAACCATCACACAGCCCGGTGCAGTGCCGGGCTTAGCCCTCCCTCTATCCCATGTTTATTGCAGGTCTGCCCTTTCATCTCTGAGATCACAGGTTCAGTCCAGCAGAAATGAGTTCTTGTCGAATTCTTGAGTCTTTGCCGCTCAGCACAGGAACTGAGAGAGGTGGACGGTGGATATGTGTTTATGAGAAACTCTCTTGGACCCTTTTTTTCTTAATGTTTTGGCCATGCAGCATGGCTTGTGGAATCAGTTCCTCAACCAGGCATTGAACCCTTGCCCTCTGCAGTGGAAGCCACAGAATCTCAACCAGTGGGGCACCGAGGAAGTTGCACCCCTTGGGCACTATTAAGTGTTTTTATAGACTGCTGCTATCGACGCCCTGAATTCAGGTCATTCAGAACTCAACACTTTCCAAACCAAAAAAAATAAAATAAAATAAAAGTTCCTCTTTGTCTATATTGACACGTATATTCTGGAATCTGGAAAACCTGGAGTAGACGACCTCATTTGCAAAGCAGAAATAGAGACCCAGACACAGAGAACAAATGCATCGCAGTGGGGAAGGGGACGTGGAATGGATCGGGACGTTGGGACTGACACAGGTACACTACTCACACTGTGTATAACATAAGTAGCTACCGAGAGCCGGCTGTCTAGCACACGGAACCCTACTCGGTGCTGTGTGGCAACCTGAATAGGAAGGAGATGTAGCAAAGGGGATATATGGATATGTATAATCCTTGAGTTTCGAATGAACGACCTTTGAAGGATACCTGGGGCTTCTCTGGTGGCTCAGCTGGTGAAGAGTCCACTGCAATGCAAGAGATTGCCTGCAATGTGGGAGACCTGAGTTCAGTCTCTGAGTCACAAAGATCCCCTGGAGAAGGGAAGGGCAACCCACTCCAGTATTCTTGCCTGGAGAGTCCCATGGACAGGGGAGCCTGGCGGGCTGCAGACCGTGGGGTTGCAAAGAGTCAGACACTACTGAGCGACTAGCATCGCGTAACGGATTCACTTTGCCGTGCAACAGAAACTAACACAACGTTCTAAATCAACCATACTTTACTCTAATTTAAAGAAATGTTTTAAATCCTCTTTGTCTAGACAAACATTAACAAATTCTGTGTAACAATTAAGGACCTACCTGCCACCAAATAATACCAAAAAAATCATCTATTCAACTTCTGAAATATCAATAAAGCATGCCCTACTCTCAAAGATCCTTTACAAAATGCTCTTCTTTACCCATTAATATGTTAAACATATTAGCTTCCTCAGAAGGGACAGAAGCTGAAGGTGTCACAGTCCTCATAAGTCATATGTTTTCGCGATTTACATCCTAATCCTTGAGTTTCGAATGAACGACCTTTGAAGGAGACCTGTTCACACAAATGAAATTTGCACCATAGCTCTAGCAACGCTCTGGAAAGGCTGGGTCATGTTGGCGCTTTTCAGCACCGCTGGGATTTAATTTCTGTAGTGTCAACGCAAAGAGAGAGAGAGACTGCTAATGGCTTTTTAATTATTCTCAGCTTCCGAGAATAAATGGGAGGAAGACCAGTTTCCAGACAAAGGAAGAAAACATTGGGAGCTGAGCAGAGAGAATCATGCAGCAGTGCCCTAGCGACAGTTTTCAGAACCGTCCTCTGCCGCCCGTCCACCCAGATGGTAGAACTCAGCCACGGTCCTTCTGTCCCCAGCCTTCAGACCTCATCCTCGAAGGCTGGCGATCCTGGGAAGTCGCGGAGAATTTAGAAACCTATCGTCACATTTTCAGCGAAGCTGCTGGGGCTGGAGGTGGCAGAGTCGCAACAGCAGTCATGGGTCGTGCCTCTTTGTAGAAGTCAGAGATACTTAGCTCTGACCCAGCGGCTTCCAAAAAACATCCACAGATAAACATTGTTGGGAATCAAATGTTATAAACCTTGTGTGATCATTTAGAGCATCTTTTTTCTAGTTTGCTTTGCTTCATTGAAAACTCATTGCATTGCAATGTTGGTTTAATTTCTGCTGTATTGCAAAGTGATTCTGTTTATAGATCTATATCTCTCTATACTGGAGAAGGCAGTGGCAACCCACTCCATTATGCCTGGAGAATCCCCATGGACAGAGGATCCTGGCGGGGCTGCAGTCCATGGGGTCACAAAGAGCCGGACCCGACTAAGTGACTAACAGACATCTATCTATCTATCTGCACTTTCTTCTTAATGTTCTTTTCCATCGTGGTGTATCCCAGGAGGTTGAATCCAGTTCCCTGTGCCCTCCAGTAGAGCCTGGTTGTTTATCCATTTCACATATAATAGTTTGCGTCTGCTAGCCTTGAACTCCAAGTCCATCCCTTCTCCCCCTCCTCTTCCCCTTGGCAACCACAGGTCTGATCTCTATGCCTGTGAGCCTGTTTGTGCTTCGCAGATAAGTTCCCTGGGGTCATATTTTAGATTCCACATGTGAGTAAAAGTGTACAGTATTTGTCTTTCTCTGTCTGCCTCATTTCACTTTGTACAATAATCTCCAGGTCCATCCATGTGGCTGCTAGTGGTGTGATTTCATTTTTTTTTTTTAATGGCTGTGTAGAAGGTTTTAAGCTTATGTCTTTCCAGGCGTGTTCTGGGGAGAGAAGGCTGGCCATATCCTCTGTCTGGTAGAACCGATTACCCTGTACCTTCCCTCTTCAACTCTAAAAGCGGAGGTTGAATAAAACATGCATTTCAAAGGTAGCTGTACTTAATGTGTGATCAGTTTTAGTTACAGAGTTCAAAGCTTGTCTGAGCACCCATTCCCTTGGAGAACATGTAACCTGGACGTTCACAAAGCAAACGCCTGTAATGTCTCACTTCCCTGGTGGCTCAGACGGTAAAGAATCTGCCTGTAGTGCAGGAGACCCGGGTTTGATCCCTGGGTCAGGAAGATCCCCCAGAGGAGGCAATGGCAACCCGCTCCAGTATTCTTGCCTGAAGAATCTCATGGACAGAGGAGCTTGGCGGGCTTCAGTCCATGGGGTCTCAAAAGAGTCGGATATGAATGAAGTGACGAACACTCTCACTGTCTTACCATTTACTGAATTTTTGTAGCAGGCTAGGGACTAGAAATATGCTTCCGAAAGGGCTGGTTTGAGGGGCCTTAGAGACAAGGAGAGATCCAATTTTGTTTCAATAAAAATAAGGACAAAGAACAGACAGAGGGAGAATTCCCCCGTGTTCGAGCGATGGAGTCTCTGTACCTCCATTGCAGGGGACCCGGGTTCAATACCTGGTCCAGGAACTGAGATCGCAGAAGCTGCCAAGTGCAGTAAAAATAAATGATTAAATGTCAGTTTTTTGTTTGTTTTTTTTTAAAGAAAGGAACAAGGGAGGACCAAAGAGATACGTTCTAGAAGTTGCTGTCATTCTGATGGATACAGCACATGGAGAAAATAATTAGCCTTTCTTCCAGCCATCCTCACTTCCCAGTAAAAAACTTTGTAAAGAGAACCATCAGCGAATTCAGGCATGTGCTGCTTTTTTGTTAAATAACACAGTAGAAGCCAAGACCCAAAGTGTTAGTTTAATAAGAGAGGAAACGGTTGCCTTGGCCAAGAAGTTCATTTGGGTACTTTTCCCACACGATGTTGCCACAAAGCTGGAATGAACTTCTTGGCCAACCTGATGGTTCAGCCGGCTGCAGTGTGATGAAGCTACTGTTTTTGAATGCAGTTTCTCTTAAATCCTGTGTTTCTACCCAAGGCTGAAAGTTGTCTTCAGCACCAGCTTGGCTTGCAGTTACACACATATTTGCAGGACCTTCCTAAGAAATGTCTGAAAGTGTCAGTTTTCTGACTAAAAGTACTAAGACTTTTGTTCCCTGCAAATGTCAATTCAGTATCAGCAATGCAGGGAAAGGCTTAGAGTTATGTAGCTTCATACCCTTGAATTACAGCCTTGAGGAAACAGTTGCTCCACAAGTGAAAATAACTATTCCCAGGGAAAGGAAAAGAAAACGGAACACAGTTAGAAGGTTCTTCCAATACCCAGTAATTGTTTTATTTAACCGACTTGTAAAGCAGAGACATTACTTTGCCAACAAAGGTCTGTCTAGTCAAGGCTATGGTTTTTCCACTGGTCGTGTATAGATGTGAGAGTTGGACTATGAAGAAAGCTGAGCACCGAAGAATTGATGCTTTTGAACTGTGATGTTGGAGAAGACTCTTGAGAGTCCCTTCAACGGCAAGGAGATCCAACCAGTCCATCCTAAAAGAAATCAGTCCTGAATACTCATTGGAAGGACTGATGCTGAAACTGAAATTCCAACACTTTGGCCACCTAATGCGAAGAGCTGACTCATTGGAAAAGACCCCGACGCTGGGAAGGATGGAAGGCGGGAGGAGAAGGGGACGACAGAGGATGAGATGGTTGGATGGCATCCCCGACTCAGTGGACATGAGTTTGAATAAGCTCCAGGAGTTGGTAAGGGACAGGGAGGCCTGGCGTGCTGCGGTCCACGGGGTCACAAAGAGTCGGACACGACTGAGCGACTGAACTGAACTGAATATTTAAAAGGTGCATGTGTGTTTGTGTGTTCATACTGTCTGTCCCAGATTGTGAACAAAAATTTCTCCTAGTTTTATCTCTGGTCAAAAGCTCAATGGTTCATTTTCTTTTTAAGCCATTAAGCAGGTCTCCTTGGCTTCAGATGTGAACGGGACCACTGGTACCACCATGCTGTATTTAAAATAGATATTCACCAAGCACATAGTGTATAGCACAGGGAAGTCTGCGCAATATTCTATAATAACCTAAATAGGAGAAGACTTTGAAAAATAGTAGATGCACTCATTGTGTATGTATAACCGAACGACTTTGCTGTTCCCTGAAGCTAACACAACATTGTTAATCTGCTACACTCTAGTATAAAATAATTAAAAAAAAAAAAAAAGCTGCTGGTACTGGAAGATATTCACATAAATGTGGTCTCAGAAATGATCTTGAGGGGACGTCCCTGGCGGTCCAGTGGTTAGAACTCAGCACGTTGTCTGCCATGGCCCAGGTTCAATTCCTGGTTGGGGAACTAAGATCGCACAAGCCCTGTGTTTCGATGGGGGAAAAACGGGCTTGAAAACCGGAGTTCTGAGATGCCGTGGACAGAAGGCTGTTTCTGTTCCCTGTTCAGTGCTTTGTCAGACATTCCATCGCTTGGCAGTGATGACGGGATGGACACAGTGAATACAGGATGAGCTTGGAAATACTTGCTTGCTCTACAGAGCATCTTCCTTCCACGGCGTTTGGTCTGTTTCTACCTGGACACCTTGGGCGGCGCCGCTCATCTCCTGTCCCAGCGTCTCTCTCACCTCCTTTCCGTGCAGTACGTGCCTATGCAAGAAGCTGTTGGAGGACGGCTTCAGTAAGGCGACCCTGTACTGAAAAATGGCACAAATGTGCAAGACGGGTCACCCAGCCATCGCTGGGCGGATAGCAAGAGAGGCCCTCGACAGAGGCTAACAGACTAGAAGCACATGGCCCAGGTTCAATTCCTGGTTGGGGAACTAAGATCGCACAAGCCCTGTGTTTCGATGGGGGAAAAACGGGCTTGAAAACCGGAGTTCTGAGATGCCGTGGACAGAAGGCTGTTTCTGTTCCCTGTTCAGTGCTTTGTCAGACATTCCATCGCTTGGCAGTGATGACGGGATGGACACAGTGAATACAGGATGAGCTTGGAAATGCTTGCTTGCTCTACAGAGCATCTTCCTTCCACGGCGTTTGGTCTGTTTCTACCTGGACACCTTGGGCGGCGCCGCTCATCTCCTGTCCCAGCGTCTCTCTCACCTCCTTTCCGTGCAGTACGTGCCTATGCAAGAAGCTGTTGGAGGACGGCTTCAGTAAGGCGACCCTGTACTGAAAAATGGCACAAATGTGCAAGACGGGTCACCCAGCCATCGCTGGGCGGATAGCAAGAGAGGCCCTCGACAGAGGCTAACAGACTAGAAGCGTCGGCAACTCTTGCTATAAAAACGTCTCAGGAGGCTGTGAAATTAATTCCCTCTGAGCCCAGCGGGAAGAGAGGAGGACTGAAATCAGTTGCTATCATTTCAGGGGGATTCCGAGGAGCTCCGGCACCAGGGTCCTTTATGTCAGCAGAGCAAAGAATTCAGTGACGGAAAACGGTAGATGAGACGTGGTTTATGAGAAAAGGATGCTTCTCAGGCTTACAAGCAGGCAGGCAAGAAATGCTGCACCCTGAGAAATTACCTGGCTACAAAGTTCATAATCAAAGAAAAGGGGGGGAGGCGGAGAAGACCACCTTTTCCCTCATTCTTGAGTAGATCTCATGCTTCCCTCATCAGCTCCTCCTCCAGGTTGAGCAGGGGAGTTTTCTTGTCCCTGCATGATCAAGCTAGGTCCGCAAATTTTTGCGTTTTAGGTGTTCAGAGGGCGTGTCCTAGGCACATTAACTTCACTGAATGCCCTGGACAAGATGTGGGCCTCATGCCACCACGGTTTTATTGTTTGGGGGCAGGTCCCACACTTCTGTCATGGGCTCTTGCCTGCTTGGTTTTGTGGTGAAGCAAACCTGTTTCGTTGAGTTATCAGTAACTCACAGTTCAGTTCAGTTGCTCAGTCGTGTTCCACTCTTTGCGACCCCATGGACTTCAGCACGCCAGGCCTCCCTGTCCATCACCATCTCTTGGAGCCTACTCAAACTCATGTCCACTGAGTCGGTGATGCCATCCAACCATCTCATCCTCTGTCGTCCTCTTCTCCTCCCGCCTTCAATCTTTCCCAGCATCAGGGTCTTTTCCAATGAATCAGTTCTTTGCATCAGGTGGCCAGAGTATTGGAGTTTCAGCTTCAACATCTGTCCTTCCAGTGAATATTCAGGACTGATTTCCTTTAGGATGGACTGGTTGGATCTCCTTGCAGTCCAAGGGACTCTTAAGTGTCTTCTCCAACACCACAGTTCAAAGGCATCAATTCTTCAGCATTCAGCTTTGTTTATAACTCAAAGGGCCTCCCGTTTTTTGCCTTTTTAAGCTTATAGTCCAGTAGTGGGATTAACTATTGAGTCACCTACTTTATCCCTTCACTCTGTCCCTGTCAAGATGGTTCGATCCTTCAGGTTACCACACTCCAGTCTTTCCCCACTACACTCTAAACCACACAGCATCCTAGCCACTGTGGGATTTGAAAATGGTCCCATAGCATTGGTTTGTGTGGATCTGCAAAGTGCAAGACAGAGAGGGTGTGACACACTTAAAGGGTGGTGTCAGCTGTAAGGGAATCGCTCAGGAATCTAAGAGAATACTTATTGCCTCTTCCAGCAATGCTTAAAAATGAAGTTACGGGACTTCCCTGGTAGTCCTGTGGTTAAGACTTCGCCTTCCGCTGCAGGGGGTGTGTGTCTGATCCCTGGTCTGGGACCTCAAGTCCCACATGCTTTGACGCCAAAAAACCAAAACATAAACCAGAAGCAATATTGTAACAAATTGAATACAGACTTTTAAAATGGTCTACATTAACACAAACCTAAAAAGAGAAAGATTTTAAAAACAGGGAGCTCATATTCTTTGCTCACTACCCAACTTCTGCTATTATTAAAAATTCAGATTATGGCTTTTCCATGTTTTTTTTCCCCCCAGAAATCCAAGATAGTGAATAATGCAGGAAAGGGGCCAAAATCCATGGGAATTGACGGCTGTATTTTCACTAAACTTCAATGTACCGGTTTTATGTCAGTAGGTTATATATTATGCACAGTTTACTAGCCATTGACTTATAAGCATTTTATAGTTTAACGATAAAATTAAATGGCTGTTCTCACGTAAATGGATTCAAGGCAGGTCTTTCCCTTACCCACATCCCATGATTTTGATTGTCTAGAATTCAGCTTCGATTTTTGGCCGCTAGTTGCATAATTAGAACTTCAGAATATGCAAGCTTCCTCTGCACAGTCACACCTTGCCAGGTTTCTTCTCTAGTCCCCTCTGCTCTTCATCATTTGTTGAAATGCCAGCTACACACACACACACACACACACACACACACACACACACACAGGAGTTTAGTTGTTTACAATGTTATTACTGTCTATTGTACAACAGAATGAATCAGCCATTCGTATACACATACCCCCTCTGTTTCGGATTTCCTTCTCATTTAGATCACCCCAAAGCCTGGAGCAGACTTCCCGGTGCTCTCCAGGAGGTTCTCAGGAGGCACCTGGCTTATGCATAATAGTGTCCCTGGAGGCCCAGCTAGCAAAGAACCCGCCTGCCCGTGGAGGAGATGTGTGTTTGATCTCTGGGTAGCGTTACCACTAAATCAGACGGTAAAGAATCTACATGGAATACAGGAGACCCGGGTTCGATCCCTGGGCTGGGAAGAGCCCCCTGGGAAAGGGAATGGCCACCCACTCCAGTATTCTTGCCTGGGAAATCCTTTGGGCAGAGGAGCCTGGTGGGCTACAGTCCTTGGGATCAAAACGAGTCAGACAAGACTTAGCCACTAAACAACAGCTACGTGTATATATGTCGATTCCAGTCTCCCAGTCCCTCCTACCCCCTCAAATTCCAGCTGCCTTTGAAGGCACAGAGCCATGCATTACTGGGCCACTCTTGGTTACTGCAATTCCTCTCCTGTATGCTAACAGAGTTCCTACTCTTTGGAACTTATTCTGATTTCTGACTTTTCATGAGTCTGTTTTACATTTATACTGTAAGGCCTTAAGATCTTAGAGTGGGCTCCATATCTTAACTATTAATTTTTTAAGACTCCTAGTACCCAGTAAAATGTATACTGTTGATTAAATTATAATAGTATCCAACCACATGGAACGTGGCTGCTTGGGAGGCGTAGAATAAAAATGAAATCAGGATAAATGAGCATAATGACTAATAAATAAATTAATACATTTATTTATTCATCTGTTTCTTGCCCTTTTACACTTGCTTCTATATTTGCAAATGATAACGTGATTATGCATTTTTAGCAGTGGGATTACAGTACACATTTTTTTTCCATGGGAAAATGGCATTTAATTAACAGTTAAAAGAAGATGTATCATTCATGGAGTCTAAGAACTGAAATAATGCTCATTGCTGAGACTAGAAAAAGCGTTCGTATAAAAGTTAAATATTAATCACTGGAGGACATTGGTAGAAAACAATCTGTATCATAATTCCAGACACTGTAATTAAATCCCATTTTTTAAATGCACAAGGAAAATGGAATACAGAGAAAATGGCAACTGTTGAGTGATGCACTATTCATCACCATAAACTACTTAAGTCTAAGATTCATGTCCCCCTACAGATATAACTCACTGGAAGATACATGGCTGAGATTAAAATTCCGTCTTTCCCTTGCCTCCCCAAAATGAAGAAGAAATCAAGCTCAATTGCACCTTGGACATTTAATAACAAATAGCAATAGCAAATATTTATTTTATCCAGACACTCATTCGTCTGGGAAAATGAGTATGAACACCGATAAAGAACGATGTGAATGATGGAAACAAAGGAAAATGAGACTGCAGAGAGACAGACCGTTTGACGTGATTTATGCCTGCTTGCTATTCCAATAAGGGAGACAGCTACTGGGGCTTCCCTAGTGGCTCAGACAGTAAAGAATCCTCTGCAATGAAGGAGACCCAGGTTCGTTCCCTGGGTCGGGAGGATCCCCCGGAGAAAGCATAGGCTCCCCACTCCAGTCTTCTTGGGCTTCCCTGGTGGCTCAGCTGGTAAAGAATCTGCCTGCAATTCGGGAGACCTGGGTTCGATCCCTGGGTCGGGAAGATCCCCTGGAGAAGGGAAAGGCTACCCACTCCAGTATTCTGGCCTGGAGAATTCCATGGACTGTAGAGTCCACGGGGTGGCAAAGAGTTGGACACGACTGAGCAAGTTGCACTTCACTTGAGGCCCTTGCAGCCTTGGTATCATTCCCATGGTTATGTTACGTTACAAAGCAAGAGGGGCTCTGGGCAAGTGACTGAGGTTACTTATCACCTGGCCTTTGTATTTCGGTTCGGCTGTGCTAGACCTTTCTGTCCCGCAGGATTTTAGTTGCAGCCTGTGAACTCTTGTTCTGGCTTACAGGATCTGGTTGCCCAGAGACTGAACCCTGGACCGCCTTGCATTGGGAGCATAGAGTCTTAACCACCGGGTCACCAGGGAAGTCTGTCAGCTGACCTTAAGTAGGGCGATTGTCCTGGTTTATAAAGGTGGGCCCAGTGGACTCTCAGGAGCACTTAGAAGTGGACAAGAAGGGGAGATGTGCCGGAAACAGATGCCACGGGGAGCTGAAGCGTGAGAAGGACACGTGGTGCTGTTGCTGGTGTGATGATGGAGCAGGCAACGTGGTCAAGATGAGAGTCAGTCTCTAGAAACTCAGAGCAACTCCACAGTACACCCAGCAGGGAAACCGGGAGCTCAGTCCTACAACCGCCAGGAACTGAATTCTACCAACCACCACAATGAACCCAGAAGCCGTTCTTTCTCAGAGTCTCTGCATAAAAGCCCGGGTCGGCCAATACCTTTGTAGCCCCGTGATGAAGTGCACGGGTGAGTAAAATATTGAATGAGAAGCAGGGGACGCATGATTTCCATGGAGCAAGTAGAAGATGAAAAGAAGTTTAAAGAACACTTGGGAGGGAAGAAGCAGGCCAGGACTCCAAAGATGCTGAGTCTAAATCCGCAGTAGGAAAGGAAAGAATACAGAAGGCAGAGGTGAACAGAAGAAAGAGGGAATGCTGGGGAGGGCCAACTGGATTGGAGGATTACGAGTTAAAGGTGACTTCTGTATTTTATTATGTGTGTGTCTGCACGGGCTCTTTGTTGAGGCAGGCAGGACCTTCCATCAAGGCACGTGAACTCTTGGTTGTAGTACGAGGGATCTCACGTGGGCCTCCGGCATTGGGAGCTTGGACTCGTAGCCACAGGAACACCAGGAAGTCTCTGTGGTGACCTTTGAGATGCATTTTGTCAGAGCTTTAGAGAGAGGCTAAAGGACCAGCGGTTAAGTAGGGAGGTGGTGGTGACGATAGGCAGGCGTTGAAAGCGTGTTCTGCTTCCCATTGGGACGGTGTAAAAAGCGGGGTTGAGCGGGACAAACACATGGTAAAGCAACTTTTTCAGTTCTTTCCGAATAAGCGAGAAGCTTCTGTCTGAATGTCGACAACAGGGATTGATGGGAAGAGGCAGGGCGGGAGGTGCGGGTGGACTCCGGCCACTTTGCGGTCATTCAGTCTGGTCTCATCTGTTCTTCCACCGAGGCGTCCAGAGGCTCCCTAGGCTGACTTCAAGTCCGTCCTTGTCTTGAATAACTGTCCTCATGCACTTAAGTACTGTGTGTGTGTCCTTTGCTTTCTGAGTCTTCAGATCAAGAGTTGGCTCCTCCCAGCCGGTGGCCAAAGTACTGGAGCTTCAGCTTCAGCATCAGTCCCTTCAGTGAATATGCAGGGTTGATGTCCTTTAGGACCACTTGAGTGCTGACTGTTATTAGCTGTCAGACAGTTAATACACTTTGTTAATATTGGGGAATGCATATTATGGAACTGACAGATGGGAGAGTTGGACTGTGAAGAAGGCTGAGCACCGAAGAACTGATGCTTTTGAACTGTGGTGTTGGAGAAGACTCTTGAGAGTGCCTTGGACTGTGAGGAGATCCAACCAGTCCATTCCAAAGGAGATCAGTCCTGGGTGTTCTTTGGAAGGAATGATGCTAAAGCTGAAACTCCAGTACTTTGGCCACCTCATGAGAAGAGTTGACTCATTGGAAAAGACTCTGATGCTGGGAGGGATTGGGAGCAGGAGGAGAAGGGGACGACAGAGGCTGAGATGGCTGGATGGCATCACTGACTCAATGGACGCGAGTTTGAGTGAACTCTGGGAGTTGGTGATGAACAGGGAGGCCTGGCGTGCTGCGATTCATGGGGTCGCAAAGAGTCGGACACGACTGAGCGACTGAACTGAACGGAACTGCTATCTTCTGTATTCTTTTGCCATCAAGAAAGAAGACAGCATTAGGAACACAGACTTTAATCGATTCCACCAAGTAGACTAAGTAATTTCAAGAAATGGGTTTACCTCTTGAAAGCTAATGCGTTGCCAATAGAGGCAGCAAGTTATCCTTTGGCCGTAGCCCTTGAAAAGCTGTGAGACGAAATGGAAAGCTTCTGAAGTAGGGCAGTAAAATTGATAAGAACTCAGGAAAGTTGCCGAGTCACTTCAGGTTTGCATAGCCTATCATAAAGATCATTTTTAATCTTATGAAAGGTATTTTACAGTAGGGTTGGTCACTGCCTGTGTGTACTCCAAAATACACATAAAAGAATTTTTGTTTTGTGGGAAGGTCAATCATTGAACATAGATACTAAGGAATGCATGCAGTTAAGAAAAAAAAGTGAATGAAAGACATCATCATATTGACTGAAAAGAGACTGGGAGTTAGAGATATATTTCAAAAGTTGCCCAGTCTTTGAAAGAATAATGCTTCAAGAAAACTGCAGTGAAAAATACTTGCTGTAAGTATTCCTCTCCTGGCCTGATCGTACATGTGGTTTCAGCTTTTGCAAAACCAGAGATCCCAGAAACCATAATATAGGAATTCACGTAACTTTAGGAGTTTTCACAGGACCTAGTCATTAGGGGACGTTGGTCCGGTCGCACAAATGTGCTGTGGACTCAGTCGTTACCAAGAGATTCCGTACCTAAAGTACGCTGGAAAACATGACACGTTGATGAGCATGTAACATCAATCCTTTCTAGTTAGCTATGTCGTTTCTGTTTGCAGAACAGAATAACTCGTTATTTCTCTCGTCTTGTTAATTTTTCTTGAAGTGTAGCTGCGTTATTTTCTGCTGTCCAGCCGACTGAGTCAGCCGTCCGTCCAGTCCATATCCATATATCCCCTGTTTTTTGTTTTTTTTTTTTTGTTTTGGATTTCCTTCCCGTTTAAGTCAGCACAGAGACTGTTTCTGTTCAGCGAGAGTTCCCTGTGCCACACAGCGGGTCCTCATTGGTTATCCAGAGTGTCTTTGTGTCAGCCCTGATCTCCCGATTCCTCCCACCCGCTCTTCCCCATCTTGGTGTCTGTGTGTGTGGTCCCCACCTCCCTGATTCTATTTCTGCATAATACATAGGATCGTCAGAACCATTTTTCTAGTTTCCGCGTATATACATTAATACACGATACTTGTTTTTCTCTTTCTGACCTCCTTCCCTCGGTATGACAGTCTCTAGGATCCATCTTGAGTCAAATGATGCTCTATATTAAAAAAAAAAATTAGAAATTCACATGCAATCCACCCACGTACCAGCGTGTCCTTTAGTCTGCAAGCTCGGGAAGGCATGTTTCCTTCAACCATTCCCTAATAGCACAGCTAAAGCAAGTAAAGCAACGTTTCCTCTCTCCACATATTTTTATTTTTGTTTTTGGTTAATATCTCTGTAAGCATCTACTGCATAACCCTAGGCATATGCCCTTTGACACATGGAAAAACCTGTTTGTGAAAGAGAAGTGAAAAAGAAGAAGTCGCTCAGTCGTGTCCGACTCGTTGCGACTCCATGGACTGTACTCCAGGCCAGCATACTGGAGTGGGGAGCCTTTCCCTTCTCCAGGGGATCTTCTCAGCGCAGGGATCGAACCCAGGTCTCCCTCATTACAGGTGGATTCTTTATCAGCTGAGCCACAAGGAAAGCCCAAGAATACTAGAGTGGGTAGCCTATCCCTTCGTCAGTGGGTCTTCCTGACCCAGGGATCGAACCCAGGTCTCTCACATTTGCAGGCAGATTCTTTACCAGCTGAGCCATAAGGGAAGCCCTTCATATATAGCAAAAACCTGTGTAATAAACCTCTAAACTGATACCTCTTTAGGGATTTGCGCTACAAAGTGTCAACTTGTAATACATCCACCCTGCATACCACCTTGGACCCTCAACATCAAAAAACTGCCGCAGAAGACTCTGACCTTTTGCACCAAAGGATTATAAATACCAGCAGGATTAACCGGGCGATCTTAATTTGCATCATCTGCTCACAATGTCACGATCACATACAAAGCGAGTGCCTTTTGCATTTGAACATGTTCATCTCAAAATGCTAATGTTTCAAGTCCGGTAAAGCAAACCTTGCCTGCCATGTTTCGCTACTCTGTTTCGTTTGAGCTATATATGTTTTCAGTAACAATGCTGAGATCCCATCGTGTAAAAAGAAAATGATGCAGTTGCTATTATAAGTTGAAAACGTTTTGGGGGGGAAATGTTTCATGCTGTAACTTTTTTCTTTTTAATGTAATGTTTCAAGAATTTCCATACCATGCTTGCCCAGGGGCCATGCTAATCTTCTTTGTATCCTTGCAATTTTAGTATATGTGCTGCCGTACAGCCACCATGCTGTACTTTTGAGAGAGTATTACATGACATTGAACGAGATGGTCAAAACACGGTTTATCCTCTGACAATAGACCCTATAATCTGTGTCCAACTGAGTTCCATCTTCTGAAGAGATCTGGTCCACATCTATAATCCCGCAAGCGTTATGTGGGGTTCACTCACCACAGTACCCAATCTCAACACAACTGGGCAGGAAAAAACACCCCCGTTGGGATGGAACTTTCTGCATGAAACAAATCACGGTGTGTCCACTAAGAAAAAGGAGACGGAGGTGGGAAATTGTCAGAAACTTACACGGCAACGCACTCCTAGATTTTTGTCCCTCTCTCGTCTCACCTTCCTGGCGGCAGTCACAAAATGTAATGTTCTTAAATAGGAGTCAGTGCACAGTTTCTCAAGAAGGAGATGGAAAGTGAGATTCATTATTTCCGGCTTTCTCCCGCTGTCTCCCTTATAAAGGCACTGAGGTCACTCCAGAGCTTTCCTGAAATGCAGGATCTGATGCATTTAAGTAATGAAGATGACTTTAGACTCATTTCCACCCTTCCCTAAATATTGTTATGCCGATGGTAGATGGCATTGCCGAGATTCAGCCAGGGCCATTTTGCACACTTCAGCATCTCTTTGTATAAATGAATTATATTAATTCAGAGGTGAATGATCCTTTGTTGTTGCTGCTGTTGTTTAAAATAATTTATTTATTTTAATTGGAGAATAATTACAATATTGTGATGACTTTTTGTCATGCATCAGCATGGGGATACCTGTGTTCCCTCCATCCTGAACCCCCCTCCCACCTCGCTCCCCACGCCATCCTTCTAGCTTGTCCCAGAGCACCAGCTTTGGGTACCCCACTTCGTGCATCAAACTTGCCCTGGTCATCTATTTTGCATATGGTAATATATGTGTTCAGTGATAGTCTCTCAAATCATCCCACCCTTGCCCTGAAGTAAGCGACTTCAGGGATTGTGTTCCCTCCATCCTGAACCCTCCTCCCACCTCGCTCCCCACGCCATCCTTCTAGCTTGTCCCAGAGCACCAGCTTTAACCCCACTTTGTGCATCAAACTTGCCCTGGTCATCTATTTTGCATATGGTAATATACGTGTTCAATGATAGTCTCTCAAATCATCCCACCCTTGCCCTGAAGTAAGCGACTTCAGGGTCAGTTCAGTTCAGTTCAGTGACTCAGTCATCTCTGACTGTTTGTGACCCCAGGAATCACAGCACGCCAGGTCTCCCTGTCCATCACCAACTCTCAGAATTCACTCNTGATAGTCTCTCAAATCATCCCACCCTTGCCCTGAAGTAAGCGACTTCAGGGTCAGTTCAGTTCAGTTCAGTGACTCAGTCATCTCCGACTGTTTGTGACCCCAGGAATCACAGCACGCCAGGTCTCCCTGTCCATCACCAACTCTCAGAATTCACTCAGACTCATGTGCATTGAGTCTGTGATGCCATCCAGCCATCTCATCTTCCGTCGTCCCTTTCTCCTCCTGCCCCCAGTCTCTCCCAGCATCAGGGGTATTCATGTTTTATTTTTGCTCTTGTGGTAAAGGCATGCTGAATTCTCCTTCCCCACAAGTGTTGGTGTTCAGTTGCTCAGTTGTGTCCGAGTCTTTGGGACCCCAGGAACTGCCGCACACCAGGCTTCCCTGTCCTTCACTACCTCTCTGAGTCTGCTCAAACTCATGTCTGTTGATGATGCCGTCCAACCATCTCATCCTCTGTGGCCCTCTTTTCCTTTTGCCTTCTGTCTTTCCCAGAATCAGGGTAGGCGTTATAAATATTCCTGCATGTGGCTTCTCCTCTACTTCTGGAGGGAGAAGTCCGTGCCTTTGGAGGTGGATTTGCCCAGGGGACTAGTGCAGACTTCTCATGATGGAACACAAGGGAGAGGTGATAGACACCACTTCCGGGCAGAGCTCCTCACCTCTGCCTGCCTCTTTAGTCGTCTTGCTGCTACCGAGCCTCATTTTGGGACAGAGGCATCGTAAGATCGCAGAGCCTCCATCAGTCAGGTCTGTGAGTCACAAGAATGAGCTGAACCTGTCTGCAACCACACTGGGGAGAGAGAATGAGGAAGAAGTAAGTGTTTTGCACCAGTGAGATTTTTAAGATTTTTTTTTTAGTATGACCCATTTTAGAAGTCTTTATTAATTATGTTATAATATTTCTTCTGTGGGTTTTTTTTTTTAATTCTTTGGCCGCAAGGTACATGAGCTCTTAGCGCCCCGACCAGGGATCGAACTCACACTCCTTGCACTGGAAGGCAAAGCCTTCACCAGTGCATCACCAGGGAAGTCCCTACACCTGTGAGGTTTTAGAGTGGTTAGAGGCTGTCCCGTGACCTAGCTTACTGGGACTGCAGTATCTTTGGGGGAAATTGTGAAGGAAGGGAACACTCCCTAATGCTTTCCATGGATGATACGTGTAAGGTCAGCATTTAGTTGCATGTAACTTGCAATTCATGGGGTAGCAAAGAGTCAGACATGACTGAGCAACTGAACTGAACTGAACTTGCAGGGCCTAAGTGGACATTCCAAACTCTCTGGCTGGTCTCAGAGGTTACCACCCATCAGAAATCTGATTTGGGGAACTTCCCTCGTGGTCCAGGGGTTTGGGACTTCGTCTTCCAGTGGAGAGGATGCTGGTTCGAGCCCTGGTCAGGGAGCTAAGTTCACACATGCCTCACGGACCAGAAACATAAAGAGAGGCAATGTTGTAACAAATTCAATAAAGACTTTAAAAACGGTCCATGTTTTTTTTTAATCTTTAAAAAAAAATAAATCCTGTTTTAAAGCATCTTTTCCTGGGAGGCTATCAAAGCTCTTGACATTATGAGTTCTTAAGTAGTTGAGCCCTTTCTTGTTTAATATATGACCACAATGGGTTTCATCATATCACAAACCCTGAGATCTCTGGTACACAGTTCCTGGTTATGTCTGAGCAAGAAGGGACTATAGTTAAAGCATCTTGAGGAAACTTTCCTGGTGCTCCAATCGCTAAGTCTTCTCCTTCCAATGTATGGGTGCAGGTTTGATCCCCGGTCAGCCAACAGGCTTGCATAGTGAAGCCAAAAAAAGAAAAAAATCTTGAGCATTTATAAACACTCCCAATATCACTAGATTAAAAAATAAATGGCACGCAGAGCTGACTCTCCAAAGTCAATACACAGAAATGTCATCTTTTTTGGAGTGAAGCTATTGTGACATGTTGAATTCCAATATTAGACACAGCTGTCATTGCAGTACACATGGTTGAGGACTCAGGTAAAATTAGGATCATGACCAAAAGGGGAAAATGAAGACAGGCTTGGTGGAAAGATGAAAGAGTTGATCTCAGTAGAAAAATAGGAGAAAATATGAATTTATGCAGAGAATATCCTCCGAGTGGTGTCTTTTATCCCCCAAGGGAGAAAAAAAAAAAAAAAAGCTTTCAGCTAGTATATTTATAGGTACAATTATAAATGTAGTATAATCCTCTTTTCAATTTTAAAAAATCCAGTAGACAAAAATCTGACAACAAACACGATAGAAATAAGCCCAGGCTGCACAGTTTGGGGCAGATAAAACGTTTTCCCACAAATATCCAGTAACAAACAGCATAAGCTTTGAACTATTGTTTTGCTACTATTTTAAAGCAAGCTGTAGATCTCACTGTCAACTTTCTTTCTTACATTCCTGTTTTGTGATAATAATGTCTATTGACAGCATTTGTTTCACAGCATGGCGTTGTACCCATCTCATTTTAAAATAATAGTCATTTTAAAAAGATAAAGGAAAAAAAAGTATAAAATCAGCTAGGATTGTGTCATCTGGACAAAGAAACTGGCTTTCTTTTTCAAGAAATCTCATTTGCCATAAAGAGAACTGTTTCTTTGAACAGAAATACAGGTTGAAAAAGCTTGAATTATTTGTGTCAAACTCAGGAAAAAAGTTTAGCTGACTCAAAGCTTTTGTTGATGTAAATTAAATGATTGCATCACCTTGGAGAGAGAGACAGTTTAAGGATCCCTTAAAGAATGCGAGTTCTGCATAGCTCTGCAAAGAATGGGCTTCCCTGGCGGCTCAGAGGGTCAAGCATCCACCTGCAATGTGGGAGACCTGGGTTTGATCCCCTGGGTGGGAAGATTCCCTGGGATAAGGAAATGGCAACCCACTCCAGTATTCTTGCCTGGAGAATCCCATGGACAGAGCAGCCTGGGAGGCTGCAGTCCACTGCCACAACTGAGCAACTTCAGTTCACGAGAATGCTAAGGTGAGGACATAAGATACAATTTGTCTTTTCTGTCATGCCCCTTCATTTCATGACTCAGTGTCTATGCCTTGAATGCTGGTTTAATCACTCAGTCGTGTCTGACTCTTTTCGACCCCCTGGGCTGTAGCCTGCCAGACTTCTCTCTGTCCAAGGGATTCTCCAGGCAGTCATGACCCAGTGTCTATGCCTTGAATGCTGGTTTAATCACTCAGTTGTGTCTGGCTCTTTTCGACCCCCTGGACTGTAGCCTGCCAGACTTCTCTCTGTCCAAGGGATTCTCCAGGCAAGAATACTGGAATGTATTGCCATGCCCTCCTCCAGGGTATCTTCCTGACCCAGGGATCGAACCCAGGTCTTCTGCATTTCAGGCCTATTCTTTACCAGTTGAGGCACCTGGAAAGTCCATAGACAGCTCAGAGGCCCTCAAAAGCCATGTCTGCATGTCATGGAATGTGCTTTCCTGGTCTTTATTCGTTCCTACGTTCCCTCAGAGTCCTGTTTGAACGAGGATGATGAGAGGGTGGGGTTAGAAACAGCCTTCCTGATGACTGTTCTGCCAATTCCAGGACACAATGGGGCTTCTCCCGGATGGGATTTGCCAGTCTTTGGAACTCTTGAGCGTTTAACAGGGGCAGTGGCTCGTGACAAGGAGCTTGGTCTTGACTTGACGTCTGGTGAGTGATGCCCCGGTTCCCCATCGCCGGGAAGTCGATCTTGGGGATGGAGGAGGCAGCAAAAATGATCCAAACAGATTTCTTCCTTGAATTTTTAAAAAATATTGATTTGTTTGGCTGTGCCAGGTCTTAGCTACAGCACACAGGATCTTTGATTGTGGTGTGTAAATTCCTGAGTGGTGGCATGTGGACTCTAGTTCCCTTTGTATGCGTGCGAAGTTGCTCGAGTTGTGTCTGACTCTTTGTGACCCCGTGAACTCTAGCCCGCCAGGCTCCTCTGTCCACTGGGACTTCCCAGGCCAGAATACTGGAGAGGGTTGCCGCTTCCTTCTCCGGGGGATCTTCCCAACCCAGGGATCGAACCCCTGGGTCTTACCTTGGCAGGCAGGTTCTTCACCACTAGCGTCACCTGGCCGGGGATCAAACCAGGCCCCCTGCTCATTTGTAGCTCAGCATCTTAGCCAGTGGACCAGTAGGGAAGTCCCCTCTTGTTTTTACTTAAAGGAACGTCTCTATGGGTTAGACACGGCTCTCTGTAGCCCAAAGGCAGAGAAGTGAACAAGTCAATGGGGAGATAGAAAAGAAGAGAATGGCTGTGCAGACAAGGGCCTTGAGGAAGCATGAAGGACGAGTTCGTTGACATCATTCATTGACACCCGCAGTGAATATGGGTGGATGGTACATGGGAACAGACAAAAAAAGAGGGCCCAGATGCCCTGCAAACAGGTATGCGGAACACCTGGGAATACGCACCTTCAGTGCCCAGAAGCTGTCCGTGTCTCTTTCATGTAATATTGCTTGGGCTTCGAAGTTTTTATAAATGGCTTGATTTAACCGGTAAAAACATAACATTTAAATCTAACTCTTTTCAACGCCGAGTGAATTCCAGTTTGCCTAACTCCTCCATCTTACTTGTGTTCAGTCGCTAAGCCGTGTCCTTCTCTTTGCAACCCCATGGGCTGTAGCCCCGCCAGGCTCCTCTGTCCGTGGAATTCTCCAGGCAACAATACTGCAATGGGTTGTCCTTCGCTCCACCAAGAGATGTTACCAACACAGGGATCGAACCCGCCTCTCCTGCTTGGCAGCTGGATTCTTTACCACGGCAGCCCCCTGAGAAGCCCTGTCTTACTTAGGTTCCCCAAAACAGCGCTTTCATTCATGGGAACGTTGGTCTTTTCCCATCTCTTTTCAAACGTCCTAACCATCAGGATGCTAAACATCTCATCTTTCCCTCCTGCTTGGTTTCTATGAAGGAGAATGGTGCTACTTCACCGAATTGATTTCACTGAGCATTTGATAAAGATCTGACATTTGATAAAGATCTATTCTGCACAAAAAGCACAAGCTGATATAAATCTTAAGACTTGGCTGGTTGTTCCCCCCGCCGCCCGCCCCATATTTACGTTAATCATCTTCAACATCTTCGTTTACCCTACAGTTAGAACTGGACATGGAACAATGGACTGGTTCCAAATAGGAAAAGGAGTACGTCAAGGCCGTATATTGTCACCCTGCTTATTTAACTTATATGCAGAGTACATCATGAGAAACGCTGGACTGGAAGAAACGCAAGCTGGAATCAAGATTGCCGGGAGAAATATCAATAACCTCAGATATGCAGATGACACCACCCTTATGGCAGAAAGTGAAGAGGAGCTAAAAAGCCTCTTGATGAAGGTGAAAGAGGAGGGCGAAAAAGTTGGCTTAAAGCCCAACATTCAGAAAACAAAGATCATGGCATCCGGTCCCATCACTTCATGGGAAATAGATGGGGAAATGGTAGAAACAGTGTCAGACTATTTTGGGGGGCTCCAAAATCACCGCAGATGGTGACTGCAGCCATGAAATTAAAAGACGCTTACTCCTTGGAAAAAAAGTTATGACCAACCTAGATAGTATATTCAAAAGCAGAGACATTACCTTGCCGACTAAGGTCCGTCTAGTCAAGGCTATGGTTTTTCCAGTGGTCATGTATGGATGTGAGAGTTGGACTGTGAAGAAGGCTGAGCCCTGAAGAATTGATGCTTTTGAACTGTGGTGTTGGAGAAGACTCTTG
>SJYR01003285.1:10459-40208 GCA_006410655.1 Kobus ellipsiprymnus
GTATTGCTGAAGCCTGGCTTGGAGAATTTTGAGCATTACTTTACTAGCGTGTGAGACGAGTGCCATTGTGCGGTAGTTTGAGCATTCTTTGGCATTGCCTTTCTTTGGAACTGGAATGAAAACTGACCTTTTCCAGTCCAATGGTAAGTGCATATTTCATCTTTAAAACAGTTTTGTGGAGATTAATGATCTGTCTCCTTTTAAAGAAGGTGAAATCCAGTTTAGAATGTTCAAGCGAATCACCCATGGCTGCAGACTTAAGGAGGGCAGAAGTCTGTGTGTTTAATCACCACAAGCTGATGCCTACCAAACCAACTTACAGAGAAGAGTGAGTTAATGAGGAGCAGTATGAGGATGCTTGCAGAAAGGAGTCAAGGACAGCTGTGGCTAGCCACTGCAGGCTTCTTAAAAAGTGGACTACCTGTATCTCTTCTTCACATTTACATTTGTCCTAAAAATGCTATTGTTCTTGAGTAATTAATTTTATTTTGTCAATGCCTGAAATCTAAAACGTAGTTGAAGAAAATGTATTTTCCAAATTAACGTAATGAGTATCTACCTTTATAAACACTTCAGACATTGCATTCTTTGCCTTTTCTAAAACTCTTCTAATTAATCCTTGCTAAGGAGGAATTTCTATAGATAGATAAAGTTGAAAATTAATGTTTATGGTGATAAGACCAAAATTCATTGTGAAGTTATTTCTACATGATCGAGGAAACCTATATTGCTAAAATCATTAGTATTACGTCTTTTTAATGAATTTGTTATTGGAGTATTATTGCTTTACAATGTTATGTTAGCTTCTGGCATATAATAAAGTGATTCTGTTATATGCATACATATAGCCACTCTCTTTTTTGGATTTCCTTCCCATTTAGGTCATCACATTGATTAGAGTTACCTGCACTATACAGTAGGTTCTCTTTGGTTTTCTATTTTTTACATAATAATTTATATATGTCTGTATAGTCAAGGCTATGGTCTTCCCAGTGGTCACATGCAGTTGAGAGAGGTGGACCATAAAGAAGGCAGAGTGCCAAAAAAAATGGTGCCTTTGAACTGTGGCGCTGGAGAAGACTCCTCAAAGTCTCTTAAACAGCAAGAAGGTCAAACCACTCAGTCTTAAGGGAGACCAACTGTGAATACTGGAAGGACTGATGCTGAAGCTGAAGCTCCAGTATTTTGGTCATCTGATGTACCCAGATGACTCACTAGAAAAGTCCCTGATGCTGGGGAAGATTGAGGGCAGAAGGAAAAGAGGGCATCAGAGGATGAGACGGCAGGAAGGCATCACCAGTGCAATGGACGTGAAGTTGGGCGAACTCCGGGAGATGGTGAGGGAAGGGAGGCCTGGCGTGCTGCAGTCTGTGGGGTCTCAAAGAGTTGGACATCGGACATGACTGGGTGATTGAACAGCAATGGGTATGTGTCATCCTGATCTCCTGTTGCATCCTACCACTCCTCTCCCCCTTGGCAGCCCTAAGGTTTCCCTCTATATATGTGACTCTCTTTCTGCTTTACATCTTATGCTAAGCTTTGACTACCACCTAGAGTAAATTCCATATTGAATTTCTAAAATTACTACATTCTGACTTGATCTGTTTTTAAATAGTAGTGCTCCACAAGTTCCTGTTACTTATTGCTCATCTTTTAATTTAATTCATGGCCTCTGTATAGCCCCCAAAATCATGGAAATGTATGTTTATTTTTCTTTAGAAGAGAAGCACTGTGTGCTCAAATTTATGGTCTTTGCTGTCAGGTACCTGAAGTCCTCTAATTTTTTTTGTGTGTGTAACTATTACTTGTACACACCTGTTTCTCTCACTTATAGAAAAGTGAAAGTGTTAGCTGCTCAGCTGTGTCTGACTCTTTGCTCTTTGAGACCCCATGGACTGTAGCCTGCCAGGCTGCTCTGTCCATGGGGATTCTCCTGGCAAGAATACTGCCATGCCCTCCTCCAAGGGATCTTCCTGACCCAGGTATGGAAGCCGGGTCTCCTGCAATGCAGGCAATTCTTTACCATCTGTGCCCCCAGGGAGGCCCCCCAATTCCAAATGCCTAGGGCTCATATCCTCCTGTCATAAGATGCCGTCACAAATTTACAATCACGTGTGTCATAGTTACCTGTGATCGTACTTCATCTATGGCACCATTATCTGATCTAGTGTCTCACGCTAGAAATTCAAAATAACCCTAGTTTCTCCAACTTGTTATTCTTAAATGTATACAATTTTAATCTTATTAAATCTTTTCTTTTCCCCAAATATTCTCATAAGTGCATTTCACCTTTATTTTCTTTATCAAGGTTTTAATTCAGACCTTTATCAACTTTATATATATCATGCCTTTCAATCCAAACACCACTAGTCAAAATCTTCTATTATCTCTTTCCACAGTTTTATTTTGGCAAATCAGGTGGTTTGAGATCTTGACCCCTATTTTTCCAGCCTGATTTGACACCTTTGAGCTTAACTGTGGTAGAGACTCAATCTCATTCATCTGTGTCACCCTTGCATAAAGGATAGTATGTGATAAATAACAGCTTTTAGGAAAGGGTATAATATATAAACAACGAGTGGCTTTTATTAGCGTTGTTCAAACATATCTGATTCCTTCTTGGCAGTCTTAATTAGCACCTATTTGGGGAAAAATAAAAAAAGCTGTCAACCAAATGATAAACTTTACCTAATTCATGTTTAATAAGAATTTTCTGCATAAATAGATTATCATAGGTAATTCTGTAACAGTATGTAAATTTTAACATCATGTGGTATTGGATAAAATTAGTGCTAATACATTAACCATAATAGCAAAATATATCTAAGTATTTTCTGGTCGTGGATTTAGCAAGGTGTATGAGTATAACTAAGGGCTTTGCTGCTTTATAAATCTGTCCATTCACAACATGTAACTGTGGAATAAACACTTCTGAAATCCAGCTTCTTATTTAATTCATGGCCTCTGTGTACCCCCCAAAATCATGAAAATGTATGTTTATTTTTCTTTAGAAGAGAAGCACTGTGTGCTCAAATTTATGGTCTTTGCCATCAGGTACCTGAAGTCCTTTAATTAAGTTCTGTTCAGTCAATCAGTCATGTCTGACTCTTATGACCCCATGGACTGCAGCACGCCAGGCTTCCCTGTCCTTCACTATCTTCCAGAGCTTGCACAAGCTCGTGTCCATCAAGTCGGTGATGCCATCCACCCATCTCATCTTCTGTCGTCCCCTTCTCCTCCTGCCTTCAATCTTTCCCAGCATCAGGGACTTTTCCAGAATGTCAGTTCTTCACATCAGGTAGTCAAAGTATTGGAGCTTCAGGTTCGGCATCAGTCCTTCCAATGAATATTCAGGGATGATTTCCTTTAGGATGGACTGGTTGGATTTCCTTGCAGTCCAAAGGACTCTCAAGAATTGTCTCCAGCACCACAGTTCAAAAGCATCAGTTCTTTGGCGCTTAGCTTTCTTTACGGTACAACTCTCACATCCGTACCTTACAACTGGAAAAAACGTAACTTTCAGTAGGTGAAACTTTGTTGGCAAAGTAATGTCTCTGCTTTTTAATATGCTGTCTAGGTTGATCATACCTTTTCTTCCAAGGAAAAAGCCTTTTAACTTCATGACTGCAGTCACCATCTGCAGTGATTTTGGAACCCCATAAATCTGTCACTATTTCTACTGTTTCCCTATCTATTTCCCATGAAGTGATGGGGCAAGATGCCATGATCTTTGTTTTCTGAATGTTGAGTTTTAAGCCAGCTTTTTCTCTCTCTTTCACCTTCATCAAGAGACTCTTTAGTTTTTCTTCGCATTCTGCCATAAGGTTGGTGTCATCTGCATATCTGAGGCTTCTGATATTTCTCCTGGCAGTCTTAATTCCAGCTTCTGCTTCATCCAGCCAGGCATTAAGTATGATGTACTCTGCATAGAGGTTAACAAAGAAGGGTGACAATATATAGCCTTGATATACTTCTTTCCCAATTTGGAACCAGTCTGTTGTTCCATGTCCAGCTCTAACTGTTGCTTCCTGACCTGCATACAGATTTCTCAGGAGGCAGGTAAGATGCTCTGGTATTCTCATCTCTCTCAGAATTTTCCACAGTTTATTGTGATCCACACAGTCAAAGGCCTTGGCATAGTCAATAAAGCAGAAGTAGATGTTTTTCTGGAACTCTCTAGCTTTTCCTTTGATCCAATGGATGTTGGCAGTTTTATCTCTTCTGGCTTTTCTAAATCTAGCTTGAACATCTGTAAGTTCACGGTTCACTTACTGTTGAATCCTGGCATGGAGAATTTTGAGCATTACTTTGCTAGTGTGTGAGATGAATGCAATTGTGCAGTAGTTTGAACATTCTTTGGTATTGCCTTTCTTTGGGATTGGAATGAAAACTGACCTTTTCCAGTCCTGTGGCCACCATTGAATTTTCCAAATTTGCTGGCATATGGAGGGTAGGGCTTTAATAGCATCATCTTTTAGGATTTAAAATAGCTCAGTTGGAATTCCATCATATCCACTCGCTTTGTTTATAGTGATACTTCCTAAGGCCCACTTGACTTCACATTCCAGGATGTCTGGCTCTAAGTGAGTGATCACACCATCATGATTATCTGGGTCATGAAGATCTTTTTTGTATAGTTCTTCTGTGTATTCTTGCCACCACTTCTTATTATATTCTCCTTCTGTTAGGTCCAAACCATTTCTATCCTTTATCGAGCCCAACTTTGCATGAAATGTTCCCTTGGTATCACTGATTTTCTTGAAGAGATCTCCAGTCTTTCCCATTCTATTGCTTTCCTCTATTTTTTTTGCACTGATCACTTTGGAAGGCTTTCTTATCTCTCCTTGCTATTCTTTGGAACTTTACTTTCAGATGAGTTTATCTTTCCTTTTCTCCTTTGCCTTTCACTGCTCTTCTTTTCTCAGATATTTGTAAGGCCTCCTCAGACAACTATTTTCCCTTTTTGTATTTCTTTTTCTTAGGGATGGTCTTGATCACTGCCTCCTGTACAATGTCAAGAACTTCTGTCCACAATTCTTCAGGCACTCTGCCTATCAAATCTAGTCCCTTGAATCTATTTGTCACTTCCAGTGTATAATCGTAAGGAATTTGATTTAGGTCATACATGAATGGTCTAGTGGTTTTCCTACTTTATTCAATTTAAGTCTGAATTTTGCAGTATGGGGTCCATGATCTGAACATCAGCTCCTGGTCTTGTTTTTGCTGATTATATAGAGCTTCTCCATCTTTGGCTGCAAAGAATATAATCAATCTGATTTTGGTTTTGACCATCTGATGATGTCCATGTGTAGAGTCATCTCATGTTGTTGGAAGAGGGTGTTTGCTATGATTAGAGAATCAAAGTATAAAACATATAATTATTCTACCTTGTGGGCCAATATTGATGCATAGTACATTCACTTATTCATCAAAATTTAGTAGATATTAGTAGATATTAAGGAGATATTTAGTAGATATTAAGGACTTGGACTATAAGGATTAGTAGATGGACAAGAAGCAGCTGCTTTATTAAACATTTAACCTTAAAGCATGAAGAGAGCCTGGCTCTTTTGTACTGGCAAAAGGATGACTGTAGTCATGGGTGTTATGGGAATGTGGATACAGCAGACGCCTTTTATAAGTTCCTGCTTCTTGACATGTTGAGGTTCTGAGACCTGTTTACATTAGTTGACTTCTTTTATTTATTTGATACAACCATTTTTTGCCATTTAAAAAATTGTTTTCTTTTTACAAATTTTTATATCCCGTTGGTTTTATATTGTAGGGTGGCTACTGGAAAACACCATATCAAAGACATATAGTGCTAAACTTTAGGTTTCTCAGAATAACAAAACTCCATCAATTTGTTGGTGACAAGTAAGACCAATTATGCAATTATGAAGTTGTTAAAAGTAATTTCTTTAATCTCTGAAGAGACCAGAGTACCTGATCTAATTTAATCCATAAAACTGTAGGTAGATCTGTATAAGTACGATATTATAGGGCTTCCCTGGTGGCTCAGTGGTAAAGAATCTGCCTGCAATGTAGGAGACCAGGGTTCGATCCCTGGGTGGGGAAGATCCCCTGGAGGAGGACATGGCAACCCACTCCAGTATTTTGGCCTGGAGAATCCCATGGACAGAGGAGCCTGACGGGCTGCACAGAGCTGGAGACAACTGAAGCAACTAATCAGCGCAGCAAGCGCTATATTATAGCAGAAAGAGGCAAAAGTTTCTCACCTTATTTCTTATGTTGTTTTTATTAGCATTAATTCTTTAGATTTACATTAACATTCTGATGGAATCTGATACTAGGTTAGCAGAAAAACATCAGTGA
The DNA here is from genome assembly GCA_006410655.1 of Kobus ellipsiprymnus. NCBI lineage: Eukaryota > Metazoa > Chordata > Mammalia > Artiodactyla > Bovidae > Kobus > Kobus ellipsiprymnus. The sequence continues at coordinate 16,796 of SJYR01003285.1, forward strand.
GAGATGTGGATGTGGAGAATAATGGATGCCTTTATTTCTGAATCTAGAACCATGATCTACAAGCCCTTTTCTGAATATTATTTAAAAGTAGAATCCTAGATTTACTTTTTATGTTCTAACTTTGTGCCTTTTATATCTAATGTCTTCTTTTCCTGTTCACTTGAGAAAGGAAAAATTGTCATAAATATCATAAATATACATTTTCAGATGCATGGTTTTTATGAGATATGTAGGTTAAACTAGCGTGTAATATTGAATATTGATTTCTATTCTTACAGTTTCTTTTTATTGCCTTAAAACTTTCTGAAATATTACACATTTTCAAATCAAGGAATTCTGTCTTTGGCATCAATATATTCTTCTTTAAAAGCAATTTAAGATACTTATGACTTGCATAATTCAAAGCCAATGGAAAGTTTCAATTTTCAAATCCTAGGAGGATATCATTCACATTTAATTATGTATTACAGAAACTGTATTTTACTCAGACCTATGCTCATCAATGTACACAACTTTAAAAAGAGATATGATATTCCATAGAATGATGTAGTTAGGTGATATTCCTTAATATTTTTGTATACCGTGTGCTTTTCTTAGGAATCATTTTGAAGCACTTTTGTTTTCCACATCAGTTCAGTTCAGTTCAGTTGAGTTGCTCAGTTGTGTCCGACTCTTTGTGACCCCATGAATTGCAGCACGCCAGGCCTCCCTGTCCATCACCATCTCCCGGAGTTCACTCAGATTCACGTCCATCGAGTCAGTGATGCCATCCAGCCATCTCATCCTGGGTCGTCCCCTTCTCCTCCTGCCCCCAATCCCTCCCAGCATCAGAGTCTTTTCCAATGAGTCAACTCTTCGCATGAGGTGGCCAAAGTACTGGAGTTTCAGCTTCAGCATCATTCCTTCCAAAGAAATCCCAGGGCTGATCTCCTTCAGAATGGACTGGTTGGATCTCCTTGCAGTCCAAGGGACTCTCAGGAGTCTTCTCCAACACCACAGTTCAAAAGCATCAATTCTTTGGCGCTCAGCCTTCTTCACAGTCCAACTCTCACATCTATACATGACCACAGGAAAAACCATAGCCTTGACATCAGTTGATGAGTTTTGAAGTACATACAGTTCAGGGTGCCTAAATAGGAACATTTCCTTTTTCTTTAAAAAAATATTGATAAAAGTATTTTATTTCCCATATTTAAAGCTTCTTTTTTACATGAAAGGTCATTCAGTTCAGTTCAGTTCAGTTGCTCAGTCGTGTCCAACTCTTTGCGACCCCATGAATCACAGCACGCCAGGCCTCCCTGTCCATCACCATCTCCCGGAGTTCACTCAGACTCACGTCCATCGAGTCCGTGATGCCATCCAGCCATCTCATCTTCTGTCATCCCCTGCTCCTCCTGCCCCCAATCCCTCCCAGCATCAGAGTCTTTTCCAATGAGTCAACTCTTGGAGGTGGCCAAAGTATTGGAGTTTCAGCTTTAGCATCATTCCTTCCAAAGAAATCCCAGGGCTGATCTCCTTCAGAATGGACTGGTTGGCTCTCCTTGCAGTCCAAGGGACTCTCAGGAGTCTTCTCCAACACCACAGTTCAAAAGCATCAGTTCTTTGGCATTCAGCCTTCTTCACAGTCCAACTCTCACATCCATACATGACCACAGGAAAAACCATAGCCTTGACTAGATGGACTTTTGTTGGCAAAGTAATGTCTCTGCTTTTAAATATGCTATCTAGGTTTGTCATAACTTTTCTCCAAGGAGTAAAGATGGATCTGTATTATTTATTCAAATGATTCATCTCTTCAATTCAGTGAGGACAGTATACTAGCAATTTAAAGCAATCTTCAAGAAGGAATAAAAGACTACAGTATCTGTGAAGATGGAAACCAGAAGGGTTTAGGACTAAAGGATTCTGTAGCCAGTCCCATGGCTCAGTATCATCCTCCTTTCTCACTGTTCAGATGAAAAATGAACATTAAGTAAAATAAAAGTTTTTCTAATAAACCATACTGTTTTAAACCAAGAATATACTTTTCTTTAACCATTAGACATTTAAAGAAAATATCCTAGAAAATGCAGAGGGCATTTGGTGAGTCCTAGCCTGAATTCATATGAAAAATTTTATTTTGTTTAAGGATTTCCCTGGTAGCTCAGTGGTAAAGAATCCGCCTACCAGTGGAGGATTTGCAGTTCCATTCCCTGGGTCAGGAAGATCCCCTGGAGGAGGAAATGACAGCCCACTCCAGTACTCTTACCTGGAGAATCCCATGGACCCTGATGGGCTCCTGTCCATGGGGTTGCAAAGAGTCATGGACTGTAGCCCGCCAGGCACCTCTGTCCACGGGATTCCCCAGGCAAGAGTACTGGAGTGGGTTGCCATTTCCTCCTCCAGGGGATCTTCCTGACCCAGGGACTGAACCCGGGTCTCCTGCATTGCGGGCAGATTCTTTACTATTTGAGCCACCAGGGAAGCCCAGGACCGAATGACCAAACAACAACAACAGCCACAGTACTTTGTTCAGTTTAGCAATAGTCTTGTTTCTGGGTCAGCGTTTCACATCTTCAGGCTCTCTAATGGTTCCAAGACCCGAAAGGAGTTAGAGACCATAACCACGAAGGGAATCTTGTGTGGCTTGTGGAACAAATCTCTTGATGTCCTTTCTGATGGAAATAAGAGACAGAAGTTAACACTGATAAAATAGAAATAAGAAGTGTAAAGGCCAACCGGGAGTAAAATTTCTTTGCTTCCACCTGTGAATTATGTTTTGTTTGCAATAATGCTTATAACAAATATCTTTTCACAAAGCTAGTTGCTTTTTCTCCCGCATGGATCTGCTCTTATGGATCCAGCCACTTCAGAGGCATGGCCTACTTTATAATACTTGAAGAATGTTCAAAGATTCAGGTTCCCTACTTTCACAAGGTCATTCTAAATGTTCCACTTCATGTCTTGAACTTTATTCCTATGTGCTAAAGTTTTCAACTGGCACTTTCTGTCCTAAAATTCCCGCTAATTACAGAGTCATTTTGTTTTTCCGACATTCGTGGAAAATTTACGTTGATGTTTTACATTGGGAATATGAACTTTAAAATGTCAGTCCTTCCTTTTAAACATGGTTACAGAGTTTCCTATCCCCTGAGTGTGTGGAACTACATTCGTTTTTTCACGGGTGATTCCACTGTCATTATGGACATCAAATAACTTTTGGCAGAAACTCAGTCCCTACTGACTGAGTGCTGTTTGCCTGTGCATTTAATGATTCCAGACAACAGATTTCTCATGTCTTTGTTGGGTAATTTACCTGTCTCATTTCTTACACTTGGCTTGTTATTTCTTGCTGTTATCATGGGCCTCCTAGGTGCTAATCTCCTCTGAGCTCAGAAATGAAGTCAGCAAGATATTACTATTGCATAAAATAAGAATTAGTAAGCACAGTGTGAGCGATTATGGCTTTCACTGTAAGTAAAATGCATGGAATTATTATATTGTCTAATGAAATGAAATCATAGTTGAAATTTGGTGCTAAATATTTTAAATAGGCTTTCAAAACCCATAATGCAATCTGATAGTTCCTTGAGAAAATCTTTGATTCATTGTCATAACCATTTAACATTCATGTAAAAACTTAAAAATTATATGATAATCTATTTTTCTACATTGATAGAACATATATGAAAATACAAAATTATGGCTAGGAAGAGCACACATCCTCCTGATAATAACCATCTCCAAAGTGAGTGAGGAGATGGATCCTCAGGTTTATCTGTTAAGATTTGATTTCTTAAAATCAAAGCAATAAACACCTCATACGAAGAGTTGACTCACTGGAAAAGACTCTGATGCTGGGAGAGATTGGGGGCAGGAGGAGAAGGGGATGACTGAGAATGAGATGGCTGGATGGCATCACGGACTCGATGGACGTGAGTCTGAGTGAACTCCTGGAGATGGTGATGGACAGGGAGGCCTGGCGTGCTGCGATTCATGGGGTCACAAAGAGTCGGACATGACTGAGCAACTGAACTGAACTGAACTGAACTGAACTGAAAAGTCTCTAAACAGAAATGTAAAAACTATGCAATTTTGAGGGAGAATAAATATTTCTTTGAGAATTCATGCAACTTCAGTTTTTATTTTGTAAAAATTTACTTTTATTGAACATATAAATACACTAGAGGGAAGAGGAAAATACTAAAAAAAAATACAATGAGAAAAATAAAACTTTCTTCTACTCCTCCTCCTCACCTCCAATTTCAAAGATCTTCCCTTTCAGCTATAAGATGTAATGATTCACACATCACCACGTTACACACACACACACACACACACACGTGTATGTATATACATATATACATACACATCATATATCTCAAATAGGATTTCAGTGCAATTTACTGATTTTTCAGCTTAGTACATTATCATTTGATTTCCTGCATGGGAAGTATGGATTTAGCTCTCTCCTATCCTTCCCACATCAACACAGGCCAATAAAAATACCCACATACATTTTCCTTCATCTCACTCTTTTAACATTTTCCATTAATTTTTGCTAACAATAATACCATATTTTTTACTATTATGACTTTGTAAATATTGTTCACAGGTGAGTTATGTAATGTACTATGATTCATTTAATCTTATGAATTTTTCTGTTTATGTGGTATATAATTCTCTCATTGTGTGTGTGTGTATATATAGTCATGTGATTTCTTTGTATGTATAACTATTTTTATCCTTCCTAACAACTCTATTTGAAAAGTATCCCTCCTTCATCTATTTCAAATGCTTAGGTTTTCTCTCAGTTTGAATTTCACAGAGAAACCTGATGTCTGGGTTCTTGGACAATTCCATTTCACTCTTGGATTGGATCAGCTGTTCTCCAAGTCTGCTGAATTTTTGCCATCCTTACATTTCCTTTCACTCACATCCTGTAGATCCCGTTTGCTGCCAGGGCTCTTTTAGGGTCTGCATCTTACTCTTTCCTGGCTTTCTCATATATTTTGGAGAGGTACTCCAGTAATTTCCCTAAAGTGGATATATGAGTGTGATTGTTGCAGAATGAGTGTGTATTCTTTCTGTCATTTGATTGATCATTTATCCTGATGTAAAACTCTGAATTATAATTCATTTTTTTTCTCAGATTATGAAATGTTTCCTCATTTTGTTTGTTTTTTATTCCTTTATAATATTGATGCCTTTTAAAATACCTATTGTTTGAAAAGCCTTGTGCTATTTTTTTGATATATGCAGCTGTGTCTGTCAGTATTAATATTTATCTAATATAACTTCCTTAAAGCCAGTTTATCCAGAAAGTGAAAGTGTTAGTCACTCAGTTGTGTCCAACTCTTTGTGACACCATGGACTGCCAGCCCACCAGACTCCTCTATCCATGGGATTCTCCCGGCAAGAACACTGGAGTGGGTTGCCATTCTCTTCTCCAGGGGATCTTCCCAACCCAGGGATGGAACCTGGGTCTGCCTCCCTGCGGGCAGATTCTTTACCATCTAAGCCACCAAGGAAGCCCTAGTTTATGCAGATTATATGTAAATTTGGCAAGTACAGACTTACTTGCCTGTGACTCAATATACCATAGACATTAAACAGGGCTTCCCAGGAGATGCCGTGGTGAAGAGTGTGCCTGCAGTGTAGGAGATACAAGTTCAAACTCTCGGCAAGGAAGATCCCCTGGAGAAAGAAATGGCAACCCATTCCAATATTCTTACCTGGGAAATCGCATGCACAGAGGAGCCTGGCAGGCTGTAAGCAAGTGCATACCCATTTTTGTCTCCATAGATTTGTCTATTCTGGACGTTTCATGGAAATGAAATTACATAATATGTGATTTTTGCTGCTGGCTTCTTTTACGTAGCATAGTGTTTTCAAGGTTCAACCTTAAAATATACATATCCGTGTTTAATTCCTTGCTGTGGTCCAGTATTATTTCATTGTATGGATGTACCACATCTTGCTTTTGTCCTTTAATCAGCTGATAGGCATTAGGGTTGTTTTCACCTTTTGGTTATTTTGAATAATACTATTAACATATATGACAAGTTTCTGTGTAAACTCATGTTTTTATTTTTCTTGGTTTTAGATATCTGGATATGGATAGATTGGAATTTCTGGATCATATGTGCATGCAATGTTTAGCTATTTGAGGAACTGCCAGAGTTTGCTCCTAAGGGACTGCACCATTTTACTTTCCCATCAGCAGGGCATGAGAGTGCTAAAGACTTTGTATCTTTGGCAATACTTATTATTACCTAACTTTTTGATTTGGGCCATGTTGGTGTATGTACCTCTTGGCAGTTTACATATCTTTTTGGATAAATGTCAGTCAAATCCTTTGCCTGTTTTTAAATTTGGCTGTCTTTTTATTATTGAGTTGTGAACTTTAAGCCCTTTATATATTCCAAAGCTCTTTATATATTTCAGATACAATTCCCTTTTAGATATATGTCATGAATTCAAATATTTTCTTTTATTCTGCAGGTTGTATTCATTTACTTAACAAGTCATTTGAAGCATTAAAGATTTTTTAAAATTTTGATGAAATTCAGTGTATTTTTCTTTCATGCTTTGCATGAAATAAACTGTGGTTTTTAATATTTAGAATTATTTACGTGAAGTCACCTAAGTTATTTAACATGTACAGTTTTCACTTTAAAGAGTCAATTTTTATATCTCAGTTTCACTTCCCTCTATAAAGTAATAATAATAATAGGATATGTTAGTGTTGCCATGTATGCATGTAAAGAAGCAACGGTTAGAAATAGACATGGAACAACAGACTGGTTCCAAATTGGGAAAGGAGTAAGTCAAGGCTGTATATTGTCACCCTGCTTATTTAACTTATATGCAGAGTACATCATGTGAAATGCTGGGCTGAATGAAGCATAAGCTGGAGTCAAGATAGCCAGGAGAAATATCAATAACCTCAGATGTGCAGAAGACACCACTCTTATGGCAGAAAGTTAGGAGGAACTAAAGAGCCTCTGGATGAAAGTGAAAGATGAGAGTGAAAAAGTTGCCTTAAAGTTCAACATTCAGAAAACGAAGATCATGGCATCTGGTCCCATCACTTCATGGCAAATAGATGGGGAAATAGTGGAAACAGTGACAGACTTTATTTTTTTTGGCTCCACTGCAGATGGTGACCACAGCCATGAAATTAAAAGACACTTGATCCTTGGAAGAAAAGCTATGACAAACATAGACAGTGTACTAAAAAGCAGAGATATTACATCGCCGACAAAGATCCATCTAGTCAAGGATATGGTTTTTCCAGTGGTCACATGTGGATGTGAGAGTTGGACTATAAAGAAAGCTGAGTGCTGAAGAATTGATATTTTTGAACTGTGGTGTTGGAGAAGACTCTTGAGAGTCCCCTGGACTGCAAGGAGATCCAATCAGTCCATCCTAAAGGAGATCAGTCCTGAATATTCATTGGAAGGATTGATGCTGAAGCTGAAGCTCCAATACTTTGGCCACTTGATGTAAAGAACTGACTCACTGGAAAAGACACTGATGCTGAGAAAGATCAAAGCCTGGAGGGGAAGGGGACGACAGAGGATGAGATGGTTGGATGGCATCACGGACTCAATGGACACGAGTCTGAGCAAGTTCCAGGAGATAGTGAAGGACATGAAGCCTGGCGTGCTGCAGTCCATGGGGTTGCAAAGAGCCAGACATGACTGAGTGGCTGAACAACACTAGCAAGTGTTGACATGAAGAAATCCTGTCCTCAGCGTTGATTTTGAAGACTTGCTCAAGTTGGCATGAAATTTTTTATAGAGAAAAATTGTCTGTAAAGCATTATTTACATGCCAGTTTCATATTTGCACATGTGCTATTTAGGCGGTCCTACTTAGTATATAATAATAGTGAATTATTTCTCATTTTGTTCTCCATATGGAACAAAGGTTGTGCTATGAACCTATATTTTCCCACTTTAAAAAATTTCTTCTTCCTATGCTTAATAAATATTGACATATATAAAAGCTTATACTTTATATTCCAGTTGAAGAGAATTTCGCACACTTTCATTTTCCTAGAGTATATACATGATCACCTCTGTTCGCTTATTATCTATCAAATGATCTTTATCTTGATTACCCATGTTCATTCTATATTAACATTACTGGATTTTTCCTGAGAAAAATACTGTTCAGTTTTGTCGCAATAAATAATGTCTGTGCCATTTAGAGACACAACAATGTGAAATGAACACCAGGAAAACAAAAGTTGGTAAGAACCAGTGATGTAGAAACGTACAGAAAATATGCAGGTGAAAGCTTGGCTTTGGTGGCTTTAAAAGGAAAGACAAGTAACGCTGAAAGATGATATAGGGCCTGGCCTCAGATTTAGGGAGATCATGGAAGCAGTAATGCCAGAGGAAAAGGAAGATGCTGATAAAAGACAATCAGTCCAGATAAGAGAATAACAAACACAAGCAAGGAAAAGGAAGAGAGAGTGGAGAAATACTGGTGAGGTTTTCAGTCATTAGTGGGAATAAAGGAATTATGCAAAAAGCAAGGGACATCTATGTTGACTGTGGTACAATACTTTCTTACGTACAGTTGAGAAAAACTCCGAAGAATAGATCCTGATAAAAAAATGCAATTCATAATTTCAGGAAAGGATGATAGTGACCTGGAAAATTGACATATGCCTTGTAGTGTTCCAAGATCACACAGATTCTGTGATGCAGTTAAACGAAGGTTGTATTTGCCAACATTCAGTGCTGAGAAGGAGATGGCAACCCACTCCAGTACCCTTGCCCGGAAAATCCCATGGACGGAGGAACCTGTTAGGCTGCAGTCCATGGGGTTAAAAAGAGTCTTCCCTTTCACTTTCAGTACTGGGTCTGTTTACTCTATCATATGCCAATGACGTGATCATCATATGGGTAATTACACTGCTGTCTGAGACTTGGTTTCCTCAGCTGTGAGAACATGAGGAAAATACCTTTTTCACAAGATTCTTTAGAGATTGAACCAGATGATAATAATACCCAGTCACTCGTAGGCAAGGGCTTAATAAACAGTTGTTTCATTACAATTAGTGAATTGCACACCCAGTGTCCAGAGGAGTCCATCACACAGCCAATAATGTTTCAGTAAGTCCAACATTAGAGTTGGATGCGGCAGCAATAACTCTCAGATGGCAACTCTAAAAATAGAACAAAACACTGAAATTAGGGAAAATGTTCTTTGTGCTTTTTAGCAGCCTTCTTGACAGGAAAGATAATTTAGAAACCAAGGTGAGTCAATGCTTGGTATAGACATTGAATCTTCACTGGTGCTACTTATTTGTAGTCAATACACTGACTAAAGAACTACAGGAGCTAAAATTCCTGACAAATCAGAGCTACGCGTTGAGTTATTCTCCTACATATCAAAGTTCACTCGACACTGCTGCTCTCTGATCCAACATAAATACTATATTGTCTTCTATTTTTATATGAAAACCTGGACTTTATTCTTCTCATTAGATATGATGTCTATAATGGATGGGAGAGCCAGAAATTATAATCACTCATGTGAAATAAGGAATGAGTATTAATTTCTTAGTATGGATAACTGTACTATTGTGTGAGATGTTAGTATTAGGAGAAACTAAGTAAAGGCTATTAAAAAATAACATATTTGCCTAATTAATAGTTTGTCTGTCAGCTTTAAATGTATTGTTGCATCATACTCAGGATCAGAAATCACTCGATATAATCTGATTTAAAAAAAATTCAAAAATATTGCTCTATGGTTTTTCCAGTAGTCATGTATGGATGTGAGAGTTGGACTGTGAAGAAAGCTGAGTGCCGAAGAATTGATGCTTTTGAACTGTGGTGTTGGAGAAGACTCTTGAGAGTCCCTTGGACTGCAAGGAGATCCAACCAGTCCATTCTGAAGGAGATCAGTCCTGGGTGTTCTTTTGGAAGGAATGATGCTAAAGCTGAAACTCCAGTACTTTGGCCACCTCATGCAAAGAGTTGACTCATTGGAAAAGACTGATGCTGGGAGGGATTGGGGTCAGGAGGAGAAGGGGGCAACAGAGGATGAGATGGCTGGATGGCGTCACTGACTCGATGGACGTGAGTTTGAGTGAACTCCGGAAGTTGGTGATGGACAGGGAGGCCTGGCGTGCTCCGATTCATGGGGTTGCATAGAGTCGGACACGACTGAGTGGCTGAGCTGAACTGAAGCATGTTTATTTTCCACGTTTGTCGTTTGCCTTGACTTCCTTAGCATTCTTTTCACTTGTTGAAATTCAGTAGCTTAGAGGTTCTTACACATTTAGTTTAAGAAAAGTTTTCACATATGGTGTTAGGCCTTGTCTTTATTTAATGCTTGTTAATATTTAATGCTAGTTTCAAAAATGTTGGTATTGAAGTAGACAGTTATATTCTTAGATTTCTTTTAGAAATTTATAGATTGTGAAAGAAATCATTTTTGATAAATAATGCATATTATTACAAATCCAAGTTTCTATTTATAAACCCTCAAAACTTTTCTGAGCATACTTTGGAAAAGATCATATTTTGATAAAAAAACACCTACTCAAACAAGCATAATCCCTACAGTAGCTTTTGTAAACAGTCATAGACATATTGCCATTAAAGAAAGCTTGAAGTATAATTTACATACCATAAAATTTACCCATTTTATATATGGATATATACCATTCAGTGATTTTTATAATTTAATGAGTTGTGCAACTGTTACCATAATCTAATCTTAAAATGTTTTTATCACTGCAGTAAGCTCCTCATATCCACTTGAAGTTCTTAACTTAGTCTGAGATAATGAATCACCTATGTTTTTGTCTCAGCAGTGTGGTACTGTCAGGGCATTTCATATACATCAGTCACATGGCACATGGTCTTTTCTGTCTGTCTTCTTTTACTTAGTATAATGTCTTTGTGGTTCCTGCATCTTGTTGCATGGATAAGTGTTGTGTTCTTTTTCATTTCCGAATGATATTCTGTTGTATGAATGTACCCTGATTTATTTATCCATTACTATTTATCCGTCCACCTGCTGATGAACATTTGGGTCGCTTTCACATTCGAGCTATTTTGAATCATGTTGCCATGGACATTTGAATGCAAGTCTTGGTGTGGATATGAATATTTTCCTGAACAGTATCTAGTGATTAGTGTTTCTTACTTTAATGAATACCATAAAGTGGATTGCATGATTTTGTAGCTCTTTGCCAATTTATTGTTTTTCAATTCTTAGCTTCCTTTTCCTGTAAAAAAAAGTGACCATCAACTTAAAACCAGTAAACTGTCAATGCAAGTCCAGTGTTTGCACTTAATTTAAAAGAAGAAGTTCTATTAGGAAGCATAATACTTGTGAGAAACAAGGCACCTTATCAGAAAGCTGACAGTAAATAATACCAGGTTAAATGTTCAAACTGTTTAATTATCTGGATATAGCACCAAATATATGTATGTATTTTCAGTGCCATAGCTACTCTAGGGTACTTGTGTGTGCTTTAGGTTTAAAGATATGGAAGGAAACTGGCATTTATTATTTACAAATAATGGCAAAATTACATTAATCTTTTAAAGAGGAATTAGAATGCATATTTATCTATTGAGTTGTGAAACTGCAAATGGAAAATTTCACATGACTATTTCCCTATATTATTTGTAAAATAAATACTATATTTTCTTGTGTATTTCCTATATTTGTAAAGAAACGGTAATTTGTAAAACCTCAGTCATATAATTGGATTTGATTTCAAAGTCTTATGTGCTCTGCCCTTATTCTAGGGCTGATAATTGCTCCCCCCCAAATGTTCAGATATATCACAACTACAAAAGCATTGATTTTCCAATAAATATTTAGCAAACAACAACATTATTATTATTTTTATCATTGTTTTTTAATTTGAGTATCTCCATATTGTCAGGGAGGAAGACATTTTCCTCTCCTCTTCTATGTCTGGCTAGTCGAAGAATTAAATTGACATGAGACAGTTTCACAGGAGATAATGCAAAGTTTAATCACATGTACACATAATAACTCAAATAGAAGAAAAGCTCATGAGTATGTCTGTTAAGATGGTTGTAATGTCATAATGCATTTTTGTTTATGTACGTTGTGATCATACATAAAACTATTGAAGGAAAGACTGTTTCAGGCATGTGAGAAAAAAAACAAACATTTATCTGAGCTTATGGACTGGCACCGTTTTGTATGCATTGTCAGTCTGGAACAGGTTAAAACGCTATGTTGAAAATGAAATCAGACTTGCTTTCAAGCCAAGCTCTGCTGTGTCAGTACGCAACATTCCTACCTTAAATTCAGTGGTGTCAGGGCTCTACCTAAGAGGCCTGTTTTAAGAACATTGAGAACTATATGCTTCAAGTGAGGGTGCAAGAAATGTTTTATATTTTTATACATGAGGAGAACCTTTGAAAATTGCCTTTGGTTCAGTAGCCCCCCATTAAATTTTTTTGATAAATATACAGAAGTCGTGGAAATACAATATCTGTATCATTCACATTCTGTTGCTACCATCAAATGCGTCTTTGATTCATTTCTGAATTTTTTCACAAAGAACAATTATTCAGTACAGCGATTTTCCCAAGAATAACAAGGTACAGATTTTCTTTAATGCAGTTTATCATTCCCAAGACATCATAATATTGTTATGTATTTACACCATTACTTTTCTAGAGGGAGAGTCTAGTATTTAAATTATTCACACTCTCCTCCTATATGAAAAAAGGGAGAAAGTTAGTTATGTAGAAAGAAAAAGTATTTGCTGAAAATTTATTTATGATACTGTTCAAGAGTTAATTAACTAGATTAATTAATGCTATCTTATGGGCTTCCCTGATGGCTCAGTGGTAAAGAATCTGTCTGCAATGAAGGAGCCGCAGGAGACACAGGTATAGTCCGTGGGTTGGGAAGATCCCCTGGAGGAAGAAATAGCAACCCACTCCAGTATTCTTGCCTGGGGAATCCCATAGACAGAGGAGCCTGGCGGACCACAGCCCATGGGGCCGCAAAGAGTCAGACAAAACTGAGTACCCAGGCACAATTATTTCCATCTTAGGCAATGCTAAGCGACCAACGAGGTGATCCTTGTACGTTTTTGTTGGGAATTACTCCTGTGTATTGAGCAAGCCCAGCAGTCCTGGAAGGTGGATCTTTTATGCTATGGAGTGCAGGAAATGCAACCCTCACTCTAACCCCACCTTTAAATCTGTGATTGGCTGTAAGGTTCTCAAGGAACTTTTTGTTGGAGTTTTTTTTTTTTCTCTGCCCTTAGTTATTTGATCTTGATGACTATTCACCTGGGCGATATGCTTCCAAAGCAAAACCCGTATCATGAGTTGATGTTTACATTCACATATTACCTATATTATATATTGATCACTAGTGTGTTGTTATGCTTTCAGTTACAAAATCAAATCAGTCCCACTTGGTGCGTGAAGAACATTGGAACAGAAAATGTCAGGAGAGCCCCGTACCTACTAGAGCAGAAAGAGTTCAGAATCAGATTTACTTCCAGCCAGTCAGAATCAATATCCTTGACAGAACCTGAAATGTCAGTTTATTGTTTTTCTAGAATTTTTTCACATTTGCCAATTCAAATGACTATATTCTCAATCTCCTATAATTAACAACATATGTAATCACTATTATTACATCTGAACTGAACTGAAGGTAATATTAAATCAGTAATATCTTCATAACTATATACAGCCCCTATGGAAATTTTGCAGTGTTCCAATGATGTGTTTTAATAAAATTATATTATTCATGATCCAGTCAGAGTCTGTGCATTGTTGTCCTGCTATGATTTGCAGCTTAATCCCCCTTTAAGATGAAAAGACTTACTCCCACAATTGCCAGAAATACTCCCAGCAGACAGCAGTTGGCTTATGTCTCCCAAGTGTTCATCTTTTCAAGGCTCTGAGTCTTCTTTCAGCTTTTGGTGACATTCATACATTAAAAAAAAAATGGTGCGGGGTACTCGTTATGTTGAGTATCCCACATGTGGACTTTGCTTCATAAATAGGCTTGGGGAAGGCATTCTAGTAAGTTCAGTGCATCCTTCATAGTGTGTGCACTTCCTTTCTGCGTAGCGTCAGGAGACACCTAAGGTCAGAGAGTTCCATGGTTTGTGAGTCTCCGTTGACCATGAGGTTACAGTGGGCAGAATGGTGACTTTTCAGATCTTTCTACCTTCAAAATGTGTGTGTGTATAAGTATATATGTTCTTTTTAAATATTCTTTTCCATTGGGACTTATCACAGGATATTAATTTAGTTCCCTGTGCTATACAGCAGGACCTTATTGTTTCTTACTTTAAATGTTTTTATTCTATAAATGTCAACCAAACTGAAACTGTATTGGTCATATTGAATTGTTCCCTGGATTGGCTTAAAATATTCCTCCTTGTGTCTGGTAAACTTGCCTGAAGTTCATCTAGGTTTTCATTTTCATTTTATTAATACCTTCAAGATCTTACGTACTTGTATTCAATGTGTATTCCTGTGACCACCATTCTTTTTAAATCTAATCTGCTTGATTTTGTTTTTAACTTGGGTACTGGGTTTATATACATATAGTGAGATTAAAAAAATATTTATATAGGCTTTACAGCCATACAGTACAAGGCTCTTCCCACATGTTCTTTTTGTCACCTGTGTTTGTTTTTTTCTTTCCTGTCAAACAAATGTCTTATTATTAATGCACATGTTAGATTAGCTTGATAGTATCCTGTTCTTTGAGTTCTTTAATGGTAACTCTAGAGTGAGTACTTAGATTTAGTATAGCCTAAATTATAACCCTTTTCATTTACCAGAAAGTGCAAAGAACTTAAAATCTATCAACTATATTTTCCCCATCTTAAACTATCTTTATATGTACTACTTGAGCTACTATTTTAATTTAACAGAGGTTTTAAGTATCCCAGACACTTCCATTGTTGTGTTCTATTTTCAACATTTACTTATATTTATTCCCTGACTTAACCATCCCAGCAGTCATCATTTCTTATTTAATCCCCGTGCTTCTAATTAGGGACATTTTATTTTTCATGTTCCATCTAGGCTTGTTCTGCTTGTGGTAAATTCTGTTTTTGTTTCTGAAACCATCTTTATTGTGCCTTCATTTTCACAGGCTACTTCCTGTGAATGGAATTGTGAGACATCAGTGTTCATTTTCCTTCAGCGCTGAGGTTTCTATCCATTGTCCCCTGGCTTCCATTATTTCCATTCAAATGTCAGCTTTCCATCTAACTTCTTCTAATGAATCTTTAACATATGAAAAAGAAACTTATGTCACAGAATTTTATTTACTTTTATATGTTACACTTAGTATTTATTTATTTATTGGCTGCTCTCGGTCTTCACTGCTGTCAACAGGCTTTCTGTAGTTACAGCAAATGGGAGCTACTCTTTGTCACGGGGAACAGGCTTCTGACTGTGGTGGTTCTGTTGCAGAACACAGGCTCTAGAATGTGCAGACTTCAATGTTTGCTGTGTACAGACTCCAGAGCACAGGCTCAGCTGCCCCATGGCATGTGGGATCTCCCCAGGCCACAGACTGAGCTGGTGCACTGCATTTCCTCCTCTGCATTGCAAGGTAGACTTCCAGCCACTGGGTCACCAGGGAAGTCCTCTCACAGAATTTTAACATGTGTATAATTTGAGCCACAAAATGATTAGAGAGAGAGAGAAGCAGCAGTCTGGGGAGAGATATCCAGGAGTTTTCCAAACTGAGGAAAAACAGATTTAAGAACCTTTGCAGGACCAAATAGGATAAGGAAGAACATTTGGAAAATGTGAAATGTCCTGTGTCTCTCATGTCATGTTTTCAGTACACAGCACTGCTCTGAATGCTTTCAGAGATAATTTTTCATGTGGATTAACTGTGCTAAATCTCACAGTAACCTCAGGAGGCTAACACTGTGGGCAGCCCCATAGGACAAATGAGGGATTGTTGCTGCTTTGAAGACCAGAGCAGTTGGACTCCACAGTCACTATTACTAACACCCTATAGGATACTCCAACCCATTCTGCTTTTTCTTCTAACGTATCTCAGTCTACCCAAGTCTCAAGAGAAGGATGTTTCCTTACTCCACGTGACTACCACTCCTTCTCCAATCTCACTGCATGTAAACCTGTCCTTTCAAATCTATATGTCATGTTGTAGCTAAGGCGACTTTGTCCAATATAAGGTTATATGTGGCAACAGTATGTATGTTTACTTTTACTTTAATGAATAACAGAAACCATCCAAATGGATCAACAACTTATGGTTTTATTACAAGTCTCTCCAACTTTGTAATTAAAACATGTTTTGCAAAAGCAGGACCATCTCTGTCTTATTATTGCTATTTTCTAGTACTTGATGCCTTGTTCTGCACAGAGAAGAAGCTTAATACAGAATTTGTGACTGGATAAATGAATGAATTATATGTAGATACTGTCACTAAGAACCTTTCAAAAAAAAAAAAAAAAAGCTTTGCATGGAGAAAAAAATGGCAACCCACTCCAGTATTTTTGCCTGGAAAATACCATGGACAGGGGAGCCTGGCAGGCTACAGTCCTTGAGGTTGCCAAGAGTCAGACATGACTTAGCAAGTGAGCACATAACTTTTTAATTTATTTCTTTTTCTTTTCATGTCAATTCTTAGCTTTTGGAGCAAAACCAACATGTGGAACCTCTGAATTATGTGCCTTGATAAGCATTGTATTAGTGTCTGCTGTGATCAGCAGAATATACCTTTCTTCGAGCCATAGGACTACCTGAGGCAAGACACATCATATCTCCTGGCTTACCAAAACTACACATTACTCACACCTACACACATTACTTATTACACTTTTCTTGACAAAAGCTTTATGACTTCAACAGTTGTTCAGCAGAAAAAGGCTGGAGTCACAGTGGGACCAATTATGCCTTTGTAAACATGCAGGGGTGAAGCAGCTGCTTTACTGAATTCTTTAATGTGAAATTTGTTACAGTGTAAAGTTTTGCTGCCTCTAAACTTGTAGTAACTTTTGACAAAATTAGATGCAGATTATTTCAAGAATATACTCCTTTTCAACTGGGGATGGTAATTTGCAATGATACCACTGAACTCGTAAATTTAAGGAAAATGTCATGTCTTGTAAACTGGATTTGATTTTTTCAAGCTAGCTGTTTATAATCAATTCTAAAACAATTTCCATTTAAAATTTTCTGAAAAAATGATTCCAATTAGAATTGTCAAGTAACAACAGGAAAGTTATAGTATCAATATTTAGCACTAATGTATTTTCCAACGTAAAGTTTTATGAGTCTTCAGTTTTATGAATCCCATAGTAACGACAAATAATTCTAGTAAATAGAAATGATGGGTGATATTTCTATCTGGGACTAAATTTTAATATGTTATATAACAACCACCCTGAATCTTTCAGGGATAGTAGAGGGACTATATGGAGAAGGAAGTGGCAACCCACTCCTGTGTTCTTGCCTGGAGAATCCCAGGGATGGGGGAGCCTGGTGGGCTGCCATCTCTGGGGTCACACAGAGTCGGACACGACTGACGCGACTTAGCAGCAGCAGCAGAGGGGCTATAACTGAGTTCTTGACTTTTTAAAAGTGAAAACCATAGCACAAAACAGTGCTAGATAGTACTTTAAAGTCCTGATGTAGGAGAATTATTATAATTTTTCTCTGGTATCTGATGTTTGGGTAGATTATCTGGAGGTGCTGCTGTTTTTAAAATAATGAAATCTTACTGTGGGTTTCTTTAAAGATTTTGAAAAAACTTAAAATATTTGGGGAGAGGTTATATGATAAATCAATATTATTCTTAAATTACTTATTTATTAATCTGCTAATTGAATATCTCATAGTATTTATAATTGTGGAAGGAAAATCAGGTAATGTAAGGAGAGTCAAGTGGGTGGGCACTGCTCTAAGTCACAACAGCACATTCTAAGGCACAAGTACTGTACTGTTTATCTACTACATTAATCAATTTACACTGGGGCCCTTTGAGTTGTCTTTGTACATTTATAAAACATTCATGTAAGTCTACATAAAAAATAAACAGAATTCCAAATGCTGTTAATTTTTCAGTGTTCCCATCTGTGGCCTCTTTCCCCATGTATCTAGCTTTGAGTAACCAAAAGTCATGGGCTGGAGCCTACCAGGCTCCTCCATCCATGGAATTTTTCAGGCAGGAGTACTGGAGTGGGTTGTCATTTATTTCTCCAGGGCATCTTCCTGACCCAGGGATCAAACCTGGGTCTCCCGCATTGCAGGTAGATGCTTTACCATCTGAGCCACCAGGGAAGGCCAGATTACAGGGAAGGCACTTCACAAAATATTTCTTTGGTTCTTTACCTGAAAATAGGTACTCATTCAATAACTGGCTTAACCATAAAGCTAATATTTGAACTAATAATTTCTCATTTGTAAAGGTGTTTTTCAATGTGATGTAGAATGTAGTGTGCTATTTAAACTTTTAGATTCCGTGAAATTTCTACTCTTTTTGTTTGAATTGTATACGTGCTATCTTGTGAGCTGCTCGTGGCTTTAGAGTAAGTTGTAGTTGTTGTTTAGTCCCTAAGTCATGTCCAACTTTTTGCAACCCCATGGACGGTAGCCCACAGGGCTCCTCTGTCCATGGGATTTTCCAGGCAAGAATACTGGAGTGGATTGCCATTTCTTTCTCCAAGGCATCTTCCCAACCCAGGGATCAAACCCACATCTCCTGAATTGGCAGGCATACTATTTACTGCTGAACCACCAGGGAAGCCCTTATAATAAGTAGAATCATTTAAAAAAACAAACAAACAAAAAAACTATGCATTTCATTTGTCTCAGGAAAAATCCTACAGTCATTGAATCTGTTTATTTTCTTTTTAAACTGGACCAAAGCATAACTGTCATAAATTCAACCATTCACTGGACAACTTTAAGAGGCATAAACTTATTTCTTATGGTACACATGAAAACGTATACAAACACACCCACATGTTATTTCTATTTATCTTGTTGAAACAATAAAATATCAACTCCCTGCAACTAAGGAAACTGAGATAGCCTTGCTTGATAAATTTTCTTCAAGAGTGTACATTTCTGGGGATGGTCCATGTAGCGTGAGGACAGGATGGACTCCTCTGTCTCAGTGTGAGCTTCGGTAATGATATCTGCACTGGGGTGATACACGTGTGTGCTGTCTGCATGCAGATGGCTACTGAAGTTGTACAAGTTAAAAAAGGATATTCAGGGTATGATGGAGAGGTGCATAGAGACAGACCAGGCAGTATTTTTGAGTGAAAATAAAAGAAAGAAGGATACATAAATGCAATTGAAAAGGAATTGATACAGAATAAAATGAGAAAAACATGAGTTCCTTGGAAATGCTCAAAGGAGAAGAATTTCCCACAAGGAGATTAATATTGACAAAAAGCCCATTAGGATGAGGACTGGAAAGAATCCATTTGCCTTGGCAACAAGGAAGCTGCTACACTTTATCGATACATGAGTTGCAGGCAGAAGAGTGAATGATGGGTGAGTCAGAGAACGTGGTGTAGTGTCTTCAATGCAGCTATAATATTAAAGGCTCAAATCTCTTTAAGCATCTCTTTAGAGCTATTTCCATAGAGTATGGGAGTCAAAGGAAGATTTTTTTTTTTCTATGAGAGAAATGTGAACACATTTGAATATGATATAAAGGAGCTTGATAATATAGTGGAAAGATGGGGATGGTCAAAAGTGTGGAGTGTCTGTTGGGGCACAAGAGGAAAGTTTCAATGCCAGCATGGTTGGATGGTTGGTTTTATACAGCATGATGCTTGGTTTGGAGGAGAGATGCTATCTTCATTGTAATGCAAATAAAGGGATTCTTCAACCTGGAAAATACTGAGGGCTGGCCTATCTGATGACTTTTTGTTTGGTTATTTGGAAAGGAAAGTCCTCTGCTGAATGTGAGAGGGAATGTCCTGGAGGTTTAGTTTCATGGAGAATGGTGTGCACCTGAAATAACTCTGCTCAGGGAAAACACTGATTTTGGGAAAGCAAAGGAGACAGTGTTTACACAATGGACTCATTCTTTACAAATTTTACTTTTCTTTTCTTTTTTTTTTTTCCAAGTAAAATCAAATCCTGGCTGTAGACCTGGAGAAGTCACAGTATTTTATTCTTTCAGTTTTATTTTTTTCTTTTTCTATGTAAGAACAGGGAAATGGAGGTTAGTATATTGAACAGAAAATAGTTAATGGGTGAGTCAAGTTGCTCTGAGTTACAAAGGAAGCTCAGAAATTAAGGAGCTGATGTGCAGAGAAAAGTAGACAGATCTGCAGATGGGAATCTCACTAATATTCAAACAAACAAACAAATGCAAAAAACAAACAAACAAAAAATAGATACAGAAGGAATGCCTGAGTAGGAATTGAAAGTATCAAAGGTTATAGCTATCTTTCCACATTTCGAAAGATAGGTCTTAGAGTATTTTTTGACCATGTTATAGAAACAAAGAATAGATCTCCTTCCATCTCCTTTACAAACAGTTTAGTTTTGAAAGAAATTGAAAGGTAGAAGGAAGTGTGAAAGTGCCAGTCACTCAGTCGTGTGCAACTCTATGTGACTACATGGTCTGTAGCTTGTTAGGCTCCTCCGTCCACGGGATTTTTCCAGCCAGGAATGTTGGAGTGAGTTGCCATTCCCTTCTCCAGGGGATCTTCTCAATCCAGGGATCGAACCTAGGTCTCCTGCACTGCAAATAGATTCTTTACCATCTAAGCCACCAGGCAAATTACTTCTAGCTTTCAGTTTCTTTCAAAATGGATCTCCTTTTCAAAGAGTTTTCAAACAAAGTGAAAGATAGAAGTAAGTTTTAATTGAAACAACTTTAAGAGAAAAGTGGAATTTCTGTAAAATTTAAGGGGGAAAAACATGATTGTCCTGTTTTCTTCTGGAGTTTTTCCCTTTGTGGTTGTAAGGGAACTAGTATTGTCCTGAATTCCTGCCTTCCTGGACTGACAAAGACCTTGGTTGAAGATAATTACATTCTCTTTCAGGAGTCCATCCCTGAGCGATAATGAGGTGTGAACACGTTCCTCAGAAACCACAGACATGCCAAAAGGGCAATTTAACACCTCTTCAAAAGATGGATGAGATATGAATTATTCATAATGAGCTTGGGCCAGACTCTGTATGCACCAGCTGCCTTCAAAACATGAACCGGTGTGATATGAACTCTTTTCCCTGGAACTTGTGTATTTTCTCCCCAGGCAGAGGTCACAATCTTTAATCCACTTAATACTTTTATTGCAGGAGTGCTGAGAACAACTCTCTATCCCTCTCTCTCAATTTCAGTCTTCCGTTTACCATTTTGTTGAGGGGGTGTGTGTGTGCCATGTACCTCATTTCTATATATCCTACATTGGAGTGGTAAGGTTAGTAAACATTTTCTGTCTTACCTTGCAGTTTTCAAATCTGCACGATGAGAGTATGCTCCGTGCTCTTGAGTCATGACTTCTATATATAAGATGATGTTAGTAAGTTAAAACACAACTACACACTTCCCTTAGCATGTCTGGGTTATGTCAGAGCTCAACCACAGAGTCACAGGAAAGGCAGTCATGGTTTTGAGGCAGTTGATTATTCTAGTATTTCTAAGGATGATACATATTTTCATTGTATTGAGACAGTTGATGAAAAAGGAATCAGCCCCAAGCTACCAGCCCTAAACCAGTTTGTCAGAGACTTTCATGGGGCCTCCATGTTGCAATGCAAGTTAAGTTCCCAGAGTTGTTTTGCAAAAAAAGATTGGTTTTAAAGGACTGTGTAAAATAATTCATTTACTTCACTGATAGCTTTGTGAAGAGTCATTATTTATGAGTTAAATTAGTCTCCTCTTTTTCCTCGTCATACACTCATCTTAGCCAATTATTTTTCCCTTGGTAACTTTAAAAGTAAGCCAGAATAGATACTGGCAAAATATCAACACCACTAGAGGAACATTCAGAACATTTCTCTTATGGAGATCTGATTATTATATGAGATTCTGAAATACACACTGAACAAAAGATTTTGTTTTCAGTAGTACATAAAATTGAAGCTGTAGTTTCCTCTTTAAAGCTTCTTATTATTTTCAGTGCTGCTACATTATGCAGAATCCATTTTCCAAAATTCTGAAGTTTAAATTCTCATTAGCAGCGTGAATAGAAAATAGATGCAGAGAGAAGAAGGTGTACAAGGAATAGCTTAGTGACATCGTGAAGTAGCTCTCCACCGAGAATTCAAGCCCTTGTTGATTGTCTTGAGTTTTTCAGCAAGGACAGCTTTTCAGTGAGCATTAATTCTCTCTCTCTTTTTTCTGTTTTACATGTAACAATCAATTTCCTCTTATCAAATTGTAATTCCATATGTAGCCTGAGGGAACTACTTTCTTGAAATTAATCTACTAACCAAAACTCTGTAATTGCTTCTGTTTTTCTCATATTTAATTTTGTGTATTTTTTGGTTTTAACTTAAAGACAGAAACAATCTGAAGGAATACTATCATTTAACTAATAAATTGTACGGGGAATATAAAATATGATCACTTAAATATTCATATCAATTGCATGATGCTTCTAGATTTTTGAAAAAGAAATCTTTTATTGAGAAATACACTTCATAGAATTTAGAATGTAGAGTAATTATGCTAGAAGATTGCATTTTTATTGAAGCACATGCTGTTGCTTCACTCATGTCCAACTCTGTGCAATCCTATGGACTGTAGCCTGCCAGGTTCCTCTGTCCATGGGATTCTCCAGGCAAGGATACTGAAGTGGGTTGCCATGCCCTCCTCCAGGAGATCTTCCCCATCTAGGGATTGAACCCACGTTTCTTTTGTCTCCTGGAATAAGAGGTGGATTCTTTACCACCATTAATGCCACCTGGGAAGCCCAATTTACTGATATCCATTTTTAAAATAAATTATTGTGATATTTTTCTTTCTTTTTTTTGAGGTTATTTTATTTTATTATTTTTTAGTTCTAATAAAAATTTTAATGTAAATTTATTTATTTTAATTGGAGGCTAATTACTTTACAATATTGTATTGGTTTTGCCATACATCAACATGAATCTGCCACGGGTATACACATGTTCCCCATCCTGAACCCCCCTCCCACCCATATCATCCCTCTGGGTCATCCCAGTGCACCAGCCCCAAATATCCTGTATCCTGTATCGAACCTGGACTGGCGATTCATTTCTTATATGATTTATGCATGTTTCAATGCCATTCTCCCAAATCATCCCACCCTCTCCCTCTCCCATAGAGTACAAAAGACTGTTCTATATATCTGTGTCTCTTTTGCTGTCTCACATACAGGGTTATCGTTACCATCTTTCTAAATTCCATATATATGTGTTAGTATACTGTATTGGTGTTTTTCTTTCTG
>SJYR01003285.1:40701-77207 GCA_006410655.1 Kobus ellipsiprymnus
AATTGCTTGTATATTTTTGAGATTAGTTGTTTGTCAGTTGCTTCATTTGCGATTATTTTCTCCCATTCTGAAGGCTGATATTTTTCAATTATATTTGTTTTATTTTTCAAATTATTTTAAAGACGTTATTTTATTTTTTAAGTTTTCCTTGGTTTGGTTTGTTTTTGACATCTTTTATGTTAACTCTTTAGCAAATAAAATTGCACTGATTTTTATTTATTTATGAAAGAAACTACGGATAAATGCTCATTTCTGAGTAAAATGTTTCTTAGATTTCAAAAGTTATGTTCCTAAAGTATCCTTATTGTTATTTCAGATAAATTCATTCATACATTGATTTTTAAAAATAACTTCCATATTCTACATGGGAAGTACTAACAGGGTCCTTGGGTTAAAATGAGGAGCAAAAATAAAATTTTGCACTGCTGTTCTAGTAGGGTATATAGCTATTAAACAGCTATACAAAAATGTAAAATTGAAATGTGACAAGTAGAAATATTATTATTCTAATGAACCCACATGATTTTAATCTGAAGAATGACTGAGGGTTAACAGGGGAAGCTTAGGCCATTAGAAAATTTCAGTTCAGTTCTGTTCAGTCACTCAGTTGTGTCCAACTCTTTGCAACCCCATGGACTGCGGCACACCAGGCTTCCCTGTCCATCACCAACTCCCGAAGTTTACCCAAACTCATGTCCATTGAGTACATGATACCATGCAACCATCTTATCCTCTGTCGTCCCCTTCTCCTCCTGTCTTCAATCATTCCCAGTATCAAGTCTCTTCCAGTGAGTCAGTTCTTCTCATCAGATGGCCAAAGTATTGGTGTTTCAGCCTCAGCATCAGTCCTTCCAGTGAATATTCAGGACTGATTTCCTTTAGGTTGGATTAGTTGGATCTCCTTGCAGTCCAAGGGACTCTCAAGAGTCTTCTCCAACATCACAGTTCAAAAGCATCAATTCTTCGGCCCTCAGCTTTCTTTAGAGTCCAACACTCACATCCATACATGACTACTGGAAAAACCAAAGCTTTGACTAGATGGACCTTTGTTGGCAAAGTAATATCTCTGCTTTTTAATATGCTGTCTAGGTTGGTCATAGCTTTTTTCCCAAGGAGCAAGCATCTTTTAATTTCATGGCTGCAGTCACCATCTGTAGTTATTTTGGAGCCCCTCCCCCACCCAAATAAAGTCTGTCACTGTTTCCATTGTTTCTCCATCTATTTGCCATGAAGTGATGGGACCAGAAACCATGATCTTAGTTTTCTGAATGTTGAGTTTTAAGCTAACTTTTTCACTCTCTTCTTTCACTTTCATCAAGAGGCTCTTTAGTTCTTCACTTTCTGCCATAAAGGTGGTGTCATCTGCATATCTGAGGTTATTGATATTTGTACTGGCAATCTTGATTCCAGCTTGTGCTTCATCCAGCCCAGCGTTTCTCATGATGTACTCTGCATATAAGTTAAATAAGCAGGGTGACAATATACAGCCTTAATGTACTCCTTACCCGATTTGGAACCAGTCTGTTGTTCCATGTCCAGTTCTAACTGTTGCTTCCTGACCTGCATACAGATTTCTCAGGAGGCAAGTCAAGTGGTCTGGTATTCCCAGGTCTTAAAGAATTTCCACATTTTTTTTGTGATCCACACAGTCAAAGGCTTTGGTATAGTCAATAAAGCAGAAATAGATGTTTTTCTGGAACTCTCCCACTTTTTCATTAATCTACCAGATGTTGGCAATTTGATCTCTGGTTCCTCTGCCTTTTCTAAATCCAGCTTGAACAACTGTAAGTTAATGGTTCACGTACTGTTGAAGCCTAGCTTGGAGAATTTTGAGCATTACTTTGCTAGCATGTGAGATGAGTGCAATTGTGTGGTAGTTTGAGCATTCTTTGGCATTGCTTTTGTTTGGGATTGGAATGAAAACTGACCTTTTCCAGTCTGGTTTTCCAAATTTGCTGGCATATTGAGTGCAACACTTTCACAGCATCTTCTTTTAGGATTTGGAATAGCTCAACTGGAATTCTGGTAACTTCACTAGCTTTGTTATGACACATTTCTTGAAGGGAGGCAGAAATGCCCTACCATGTAGGCACATAGGTGGGCTGCAGCAAGGGAGACCAGTTTCAGCCAGGAGGAGGAGGACCCGTGGGAGCTTGCAGATCAGAGTCTTTACTATGTCCTCCTGGGAAGAGAGGAAAGAACCCAGCCTTGTCTAACTTGAGTAATGCCAGCAGGCTTTGGGTTGTAGGGGTGACCCCTTCGTGTCTGAGACCTGGCCCTGCGTTGATTTAGGGCAGGCAAAATATTGACTTGAAATTTGAGAGTTCCATACAAAACTGTGGTTGGTGTGTGGATTCGGGAATGACTGGTATGCATATGGAAGGTGTTTTCCTATTCTCCGAAGCTGTTTATTATATTGAGGAATTATTGAAACCTGGGTGGAGGAGTCTGTTCTCAGACAGCCAGGCCCCTGAAGATGTCAAAACACCATAAAACACTGTTAAAAACCAAGACTGATATGCATTAATGGCCTGGCATTTAGCCTAGGTGGAGTGATTAGGGGAAGGATTTTCTGAGTGTTATTTTGGGCTGAAGTTTAAATGATAAATAGATCATGAATATGTTTTACTATATGAAGAAAGACATGAAAATATTTTAGTTCAGGAAATGCTTCTACTTTTGATGTTATATCTAAAAAACCTTGTCTGTTCTGAAAATAGAATGTGTTTACTATTCTATGTAAACTATATTTTCTCATAAAAGTTTTGTAATTTTAGCTTTTATATTTAATTTTCTGAAATACTTTGACTTAATACTCATATATGATTTGAGGAAGAGTTCTATGTTTTTGTACTCTAGGATATGACTCTCTAGTCATCCCAACACATTTTGTTAAAATGACTAATTCTTACCCAACAAAATGTTTCAGCATCCATGTTGAACATTAATACATGAGTCAGTTTGAGACCATCATCACTCTCTCAACAAAATTAAAAATTATAATTAATTTACATGGAATTCTTCTCATTTATTTAATTCCTTAGTTTCTTTTAAAAATATTTTGTAACTTTAGAAGTATAAATTTCACAATTTTTCATTAGCTTAATTTCAAATTATGTTGCCATTTTCAGGCTATTATAAATGGATTTTTTTCTTTAAGTTTATTTTTGAATTGTTCATTCCTCAAGTATAGAAATTTAATTGATTTTTATGTATTGATCTTGTATGCTATATCTCCCTGAATTCACTTTTTAGTTATAATCCTTTTTAGTTTCTTAAGATTTTCTACATACATCTTCATGTATTCTGCGAATACAGATCATTTTTCTTCTTCTTTTACAACCTAGACTTTCATTTACTTTTCTTGTCAAACTGCCTTGGCCAGAATGTCTAGCATAATATCGAATATATGTGGTGAGACTAGACATCCATTTTCTTTTCCTCATCTCAAAGGAAAGAGCCTAGTTTTTCCCCACTGTGTGTGATGTTAGCAGTTTTTTTCCTTTGTTTTATAGATGCTACTTAGAAAGTTGAGGAAGTTACCCTTTATTCCTAATTTTTTGTTCTGTTTTGTCACAAAGTGTATTGGATTTTGTCAGATATTTGTTTTTCATTTTGTCTGTTAAGATGATAATGTGATTTTTTTCCTTTATCCATTGATATAGAGTATTACATGATTTGACCTTTGGCTGCTAAACAAACTGATATGGATTGAATCAACTAGCACTTGTCAGGAGATAACGGTTGGGTCCAACAATAAAGGCAGAGCGGCCAGAAGCTCACAGAGAAATGGGAAAGAGTCAAAGCCAGAGGACAGCTATCCTTCAGTTTTATGTTAAAAATTATATGAGAGTCAATGCACTTTGATCTTATTTTCAAAAGATGTGAGTTACTCTCAAGTGAATATATGAGGTTGGTTTATTATAATTTGGTATGTAAAATTTATCAAGCAAGTTATTTTTGAGAGTTTAATCATAAAAATGTTAGTTTCATCAGATGTTCTCTATTGAGATAATCATGTAATTTATTAAGTCATTAACATTTTCAGTTTCATTGACAGATCTCCCAATATTAAATTATTTGTGTTTCTTGAGTATATTAGCTCAAACATCTATTTTGTCATTCCCAGTCAGATGAAAATACTCCATGTATGGTATTTTCAATTTAAATTTTAGAAGTGTAATGGAGCTATCATTTCTGATCTTCAATTTAAAAATCAGTGTGATACTCCTAAAGAAATAAGATAAATACACAATCAATTGTGACTTTTTTTGTAATAGATTATATATCTCAGGTTAAAGTTTCTTAGTATACTTAAAAGCGTTAACCCTTAAGACATGTTTGTGTGAGTCTATAGAAATAAACGGAGAAGGCAATGGCACCCCACTCCAGTACTCTTGCCTGGAAAATCCCATGGGTGGAGGAGCCTGGTGGGCTGCAGTCCAAGAGGTCACTAAAAGTCGGGCTCGACTGAGCTACTTCACTTTCACTTTTCATTTTCATGCATTGGCGAAGGAAATGGCAACCCACTCCAGTGTTCTTGCTTGGGGAATCCCCAGGGACGGGGGAGCCTGGTGGGCTACTGTCTATGGGGTCGCACAGAGTCGGACACGACTGAAGTGACTTAGCAGCAGCAGCAGTAGAAATAAAGATCTTTGATATTTTGCCTTGGGATATGATCTATTAAATATATATATCAAAAATTATAGTTGTGTATTTATTGCATTATTTTTGGTGTGTCTATTTTTCTGTAATTCTTTTATCTTTTAAAGTTTTATATTTTATATATTTCTTCATTCCCTGTGTTTTTCTTGAGTAGTCTCTCCAGATATTTTTAAATTTCAATTAACACACTTTTATAAATCTTATAATCTTATCTATGGTTTTATTATTTTTGATCATAACAATGTCCCCTATTTCATTGCTTTTCTTCCTCCATGTTTATTATATATTTGTCTCCTTTGAATTATTTAGTTTCTATTCTAGTTTTTGTGTTTATGGTTTGCACATTCATTTTTCTTTATTTTTTTTAAAATGTATTTAAAGTTATAAACTTCCTTTTAAAGGCTGTTTTACTATCAGGTTTTTTTTTCCATTTTACTGTATCCCGGTTTTATGAAGTTTTAATGGCCACTTTGTTTAATCCAATGATTATATGGTAATATGTTACTTACCTTCTATACATATGCTTTTAAACCTCTGCTTGATTACTGATTTCAATAGTGAAAGAAAGTATTTAGAATGAAGGCTCTTTAGAATCAGACTTTCTTTCATCCACTACATCATTATAGTTTTCAATGTTCTATGTTTAGTAATAAAAATAATGTTATTCACCATTTGTGTGCCCAGCTGCTCAATTGTATCCAACTCTTTGCGACTCCATGAACTGTAGCCCTCCAGGCTCCTCTGTCTATGAGATTTTCAAAGCCAGAATACTGGAGTAGGTTGCCATCTCCCACTCCAGGGGCTCTTCCCAACTCAGGGATTGAACTTGCATCTCGTGTGCCTCCTGCCTTGTCAGGCAGACCCTTCACCACTAGAGCCACCCTGGGAAGCCCATTCCTGATGTATTAGATTCTGTGCTTGTGGATATATCACTCATATATGTGTACATATATTCCTAAATGCATCCTTGTACGTAGAGGTTTCCCTGTGGCTCAGATGGCAAACAATCTGCCCGCAGTGCAGGAGACCCTGGCTCAATCCCTGGGTCAGGAAGACGCCCAGGAGAAGCAAGTGGCAACCCACTTCAGGGTTCTTGCTTGGGAAATCTTATGGACAGAGGAGCCCAGTGGGCTGCAGTCCACGGGGTCTCAAGAGTTGGACACGACTAAGCAACTAAACCACCACCACCGTGTCTGTGTGCATTCATGAGTACCTGCTTGTGTGTAACATGTGTAATATGTGTGTAAAATATGCAGTTCCAATTTTATTTGAATTCTGTGTGAGTTTTTTTTTTTTTTTTAAAATCTGATTGATTTGTCAGTTTCCTAGAGAATATTTTAAAAGCCTTTGACTCTCCCTGACAGCCAATCCTGATGACATGTCTGTGCTGGAAACCAAGGGCCCTCCAGCCCAGGGCTCCCTTCCAGCTCCTGGCTGGTCTGATGGAGTCAGCGTCTCCATAGCGAGCTCTGTGGTCCCTGCAGAGATGAGAAGGGAGAGGCCAGCTCTTTCCGCTTCTTTTCTCCTTGCTGGGAAACAAAAGTCAAATTTTTGAACTACATTTTGTAAAAAAAAATCATGCTTCTTGTGCTTTCCTGGGTTCAACATCACTGCCAAGCATTTTATAAACAACTCTCCCATTTGGATCCTCTGGTTTTATTTCTGCTGGATGAAAAGGCCTCTTTAAGTGCTACTTTAGCATAAACATCATGTGAATAGGTTTTCTGAGTCCTTGCTTGTCTAACAATACGTTTACACTCCCTCAAAGCAAAGTCAACTCTTAAACACACAGTGAGTTATTTACAACCTCTTGTTTTTCTTCCATCACAGCAAAGAAGGGCTTCTGTAAGACCTGTTCTTGTTATTTACTGTTACGTGTCGTTGCAGAGAAATCTGAAACCATCTGCCTTTGTGTCTTCGGCAGGTAGCGTTTTTGGCTTTTGACTTTGCATTTTAGGGTCACTTCTCAGTCAAATCAAAGTCAGGTATCTGTTTTCTTCCCCCTTTCTTACTTCCTATATATCCCTTTAATGATTTGAAAATATTATACGACTCATAATTTTTTCTTCACAATTTGAAGACTGTGGTGTGTCCCTGACCTTGATAGCAGGCTGTGCTATTCCTTGAATTTTCCTGAATTGGGCAAAACTAACTGGTGACTTGATGTGTGTGGATCCTAAGACCAAGCCTCCCCTCCTGGCGTGGGTGTCAGCAGCTGCGGTGTGGAGTTTTATCTGTTTGCTCTGAGAATTTCTGCTGTTGTAGATCCTTTCCTCCTGCTTCTGTCATCTGCCCTTGTATGTTGAGACTTCCAGCATCGCTGTGCCTTTACACACGTGGGAGAAACAGCCGTGGAGATGCTTCACACAGTTCAAAACGAAGGAAGTGTGCAAAGGAGGGTGAGCACTAAACTTTCCCTTTAGTGTAGCTTCTGGGTGTTTACGGGTGGAAACAATGCTCTCAAAGTGAGGAGATGGAATGTTTCATCTTGTTTTATTGAGCATGACTTCTCATTCATCAGTTATAGCCACAGATTCCTTCCTTCCTGCCGGTTGGTGTCACTTGAAGGGAAAATATTCCCTGCATATCCTTGCAATAGTTTGCCCAAATTTATGTTCATCTGTTTTCTGTTCTATTTTGAATTAAATGTGCATTTCCATGGATATTGGGAAAGCACTAGAAGTTTTGACCCTGAGATCGGCTCAGTTCAGTTCAGTCATTCTGTTGTGTCCAACTCTTTGCAACCCCATGAACCGCAGCACACCAGGCCTGCCTGTCCATCACCAACTGCCGGAGCCTACCCAAACCCATGTACATTGAGTTAGATGCCATCTAACCATCTCATCCTCTGCCTTCCCCTTCTCCTCCTGCCCTCAATCTTTCCCAGCATTAGAGTCTTTCCAAATAAGTCACCTCTTTGCATCAGGTGTCTTCCCTGGTGGCTCAGAGGATAAAGCATCTGCCTGTAATGTAGGAGATCTGGGTTCGATCCCTGGGTTGGGAAGATCCCCTGGAGAAGGAAATGGCAACCCACTCCAGTATTCTTGCCTGGAGAATCCCATGGACAGAGGAGCCTGGTGGGCTACAGTCCACAGGGTCGCAAAGAGTCGGACACAACTCGGCGACTTCACTTTACTTTCTTTCTTTCGCATCAGNGGAAGATCCCCTGGAGAAGGAAATGGCAACCCACTCCAGTATTCTTGCCTGGAGAATCCCATGGACAGAGGAGCCTGGTGGGCTACAGTCCACAGGGTCGCAAAGAGTCGGACACAACTCGGCGACTTCACTTTACTTTCTTTCTTTCGCATCAGGTGGCCAAAGTATTGGAGTTTCAGCTTCAACATCAGTCCTTCCAATGAACACCCAGGACTGATCTGCTTTAGGGTGGATTGGTTGGATCTCCTTGCAATCCAAGGGACTCTCAAGAGTCTTCTCCAAGCATCAATTCTTCGGCGTTCAGCTTTCTTTATAGTCCAACTCACACATCCACTAGAAGAGTATTAATTTAAATCATAAAATTGTATGCACCATTTAGGTAGAAATCATACCCAGTCTCACATCTTTCTCTTGCAAACAGGCGTTTTTGGATAAATTTATGCAGAACAGTGGGCTGTGCTTGTGGCTCAGACAGTAAAGAATCTGCTTGCAATGTAGGTTCAATCCCTGAGTCAGGAAGATCCCTTGGAGAAGGAATGGCAGCCCACTCCAGTATTCTTGCCTGAGGAATCCTATGGACAGAGGAGCCCGGCAGGCTGTAGTCCATGACATCACAAACAGTCGGACACAACTGAGTGACTAACATGCAGAACAGTGTTTCTAGAAGCAACCGGATAGTGTGAAGTCTAGCCACATTCTTGGGTCCGTTTTTTTAAGGGTAGAACTTGTCAGTGCCAGAGAAAATTAGAGTGGCCTTAATGACCCAAAAGCTGGGGACATGCAGGAAATGGAATAAATTTGTTCCAAATGAGGAATGGAGGCAACCCTCCTCCGCAAGATGTCAACAAGTGACGGCAAATCACAAGTTGTCGGGGCTACTGCAGCTCCTCCTGAAGACAGCGAGACAGGGCAGCGCAGTGAAACCGCTTCTCCCACCCCGCCCGGCCTCTCTGGATGTCCGCTCAGGTGCCTGGTTTGATGTTCTCCAAATGATGCTATGTACTGAATATGAGATGAGATATTGAAGACACGTTGTTTGAAAACCCAGACTGAGACATAAATAAAGGCCAGAAATCTCAGCACAAGGGTCATTTTTTTTTTTTTTTTTGCATGAAATAGCAATTTCTATCTAATCACCACATTCTATTATTGATTTCTTTTAACCAGCAGGAAGAGGAGGATACATTTTTACTTCATTGCTGCTAGATATTTATTTATTCTCTCTCAGCTGACGCTCTAACTGCACAGAAATATCCAGGTTGTAATTTTAAGATTCTTGCAGGGAAACAAGACTCTTTGTTTCAGCATATGAGAAGGGACCATTCATGCTCTGGAAGGAAGAACACATTTGATTCCAGAGTTGATTTTAGTAGATGTAGTAAAAACCTGGGTCCAGACCACTGGGAACAGGCTGAATCTACTTTCCTAAGTCACTTCAGTCATGTCCCACTCTGTGCGACCCCATAGATGGCAGCCCACCAGGCTCCCCCATCCCTGGGGTTCTCTAGGCAAGAACACTGGAGTGGGTTGCCATTTCCTTCTCCAATGCATGAAAGTGAAAAGCCAAAGTGAAGTCACTCAGTCGTGTCCGACTCTTTGCGACTCCATAGACTGCAGCCAACCAGGTTCTGTCCATGGAATTTTCCAGGCAAGGGTACTGGAGTGGGGTGCCATTGCCTTTTCCAGAATCTACTTTAGGAAACCCGATAGAAACCTCATGGATCTGAATTTATGCTGTTTCAGGTGTCACTGCTACATGTCCAAAATGTTTAGGATAAAAACCAAGTTGAGGTCAGAGTGAGGTAGGATTCAGGATGATGTTTGGCATTTTACTGTCTGGGAAAGCACATGCCCGTATCTTTAGTCAGTTTTTAAATAAGAATCCATTTCAAATCTCCTTCCTATCTTTTCCTTAGGTCATATTTCACAAAGGTTTTATTTAAAATCAGAATCTCAGCTGAGACTAACTTTTGACAAATATTTAACTTTTTGAACCAGGATGAACAGTGTTTATTATTATTACTGTAGCTCCAAGACACTGATAATATATGGATGAATATTGCCACAGGTTTTGGGGATCTCATAGTGTGTCACAAGAAAAGAAATAAGAGGAATAGGATTTTGCCCCCTTTTAAACGTGTTTTTTTATTTCAGCTGCTGCTGAAATAATATTATTTATGGCTATTTCACTTTTTTAAAAAATGGCATTGGCAAGACTGTAATTAGATTGAAAGTATGAACTGTATCACCTGGCTACCAGAATGCTTAGAAATTAAGATCATTTTATGTGTGCATGCATTTAAAGTAACCGATTCACATGTATTTCTGCCAGGGGATTGAGAGTGTCTTTTAGCCAATTTAGTATTGCCTGTCCTTTTGCTATTACTATTTCTCTTAAGCAATTTTTATGTTCCTACCCATCATTTTAGTTCCTACATAAAATTCATAGCAGATCACATCACCTTTGCTCTATAAATAAGGCTACAGTGAGATCAAGAGGAAATCTGAGCTGATGATCTGTAACATTATTTCTAATTTCATACTCTGGGTCTACTTTGTGTATCCTGTTTCTCAGTTTTAAAATAAGACATGTAGTTCGGTGTGCATGAGTCTTTTAGCACAGATTTTAAAAATCTGATGTATAACCACATTATGAATGGGTATCATGCTTCTAAAATATGAAAAAAATGACAAATATATCAAAAGGAGCTCCTCCTGCTTCCACGAAAGGCTCTGGTAGTACGTTATATCCAGTAAGCATTAGCAATCTCTTGTGGATAAATGGCTTAGCTAAAGTTCCTGACAAATGTCTCCTACAAGTGGAAGTGGAAAATGAAATGAAAAGTGGAAGTGTCACTGATGAGTAATCAGGAGCTACATCCTTCAAGCAGACACATCTCCAAATAGCTTTTTGAGGTCATCATTCTGGGGCTTGATTTCTTCCCTGTAAAATCAGGGAGGTGAGTTGAGAGCTTCTGAGGCTCCTGTTCCTTCTCAGTCTGCATTTCTGCATGCGAGCATGCTCAGTCACTAAGGTGTGTCTGACTCTCTGTAACCCCAGTGGCTGTAGTCCACCAGGCTCCTCTGTCCTCGGGATTTCCTAGGCAAGAATACTGGAATGGGTTGCGGTTTCTTTCTCCAGGGATCTTCCCAACCCAGGGATCGAACCTGTGTCTCCTGCATTCCAGGCAGATTCTTTCACTGCTGAGCCACTTGGGAAGTCCCCGTATTTCTGAGATTCTATTTAATATTCACTGGTTACAAAGTTATTCAGCTATGGAGAATGAACAGCTACCTACCAATGTCGTCGAAGTTCTACTCTAGAATCAAGTGCAAGAGAAATTTATTTTATGAAAAAATTTATTCTAACCTGATGGAAGTTAGAGCAAATGAAGTGGAAAATATCAGCCTAAATGCCAAAGTCAGATTGAAATAAAGTGAAAAGCGTAGATTTTACTCTACTGGGTATGTCAGCTCGGCTTGCTTTCTTTATTACATTTGTAGTCGTGCTATTTGACATTAGTGATAGGAAGTCAACTTAAAGCAGTCTTGGTTCAGCTAAGTATCAGATTCTTGTTAGAGGAAACTCTCCAGAACTCAGGTAGAAAAGGAATGGAGAAAGCAGTGGTTGTCATTTCTGCAAAGAAGAGCTGTATATTCCTAATGTGCATTTATGTACGTGGACTGCAACTCTGAAGAGAGAGTAGGTGTAACTACCACCTAAAGAGCTAATGTAACAGCAGGCAGAGAACCCGCATCAGATTTTGCACGTTCTACACAGCGGGTCTTGTGAACCAAGGTGGGCGGCGATGGCTCCAGCTAGGAGACTGTTATGGTGGTCCCAGCAGTGAGAGACGACAGGACGCTGAACTGCAACCTTGGCAATGAAGATAACAGGAGCTAACACTTGTCAGCTGCGGATTATGTGCTAGGCTGTCTTCTCTGTACTGTCATCTGTGTATTAGCTAATTTCTTGCAAAATTCAGATGTAAAATGGCATACTATGTCTGACTCCAGAATCCACATCCTTAGCTATTATCTTCCTCTGCCTCCTTATGTACCCAAGTTCTTAAGAAAGGAGAGATTTGATGAACCATCAGGAGCTGAGAACGAAAACCCTTGGGGGCCATGGTGTGTCTTGTAGAGACACAGTGAGAAAAGTATGAGGTCTCTCCTTTGAAAATCTCAGACTACCTATGTGTGTGTGTATATATATGTACTGCTGCTGCTAGGTTGCTTCAGTTGTGTCCAACTCTGTGTGACCCCATAGGGGGCAGCCCACCAGGCTCCTCCATACCTGCGATTCTCCAGACAAGAACACTGAAGTGGATTGTCATTTTCTTCCCCAGTGCGTGAAAGTGAAAAGTGAGAGTGAAATTGCTCAGTCATGTCCAACTCTTCGCGACCCCATGGACTGCAGCCCACCAGGCTCCTCTGTCCACGGGATTTTCCAGGCAAGAGAACTGGAGTGGGGTGCCATTGCCTTCTCCCATATATGAAGTGAAAGTCTCTCAGTTGTGTCCGGCTTTCTGTGACCTCATGGACTGTAGCCCGACAGGGTCCTTTGTCCGTGGAATCCTCTAGGCAAGAACACTGGAGTGGACTGCCATTCCCTTCTCCAGGGGATCTTTCCAGACCAGGAATGGAACCTGGGTCTCCTGCATTGCAGGCAGATTCTTCACCATCTGAGCTACCAGGGAAGCTTATATATATGTATGTAAAAATATGCATGTGTATACATATACTCTAATATATCCATATATATCCATATATGCTAATATATGGATATTTTTACCTTAGCAATCTCAGTGTGATTTTGCAAGCAACTCAAGTCTACTTTAGCAATTCTTGCGAAGTGTCCATAAATACTGAAATTGAGTATCTGAGAAGTAAGGTGAATCACCTAAGTTTAAACAGGTTCAGGCCACTCTTTTTTAGTCACAAATCCATGTTTCTTCCATGGCATTCTAGATTAAAGGGGATTGAATAATAAGGGGTGAGCTAGCACCAGACATGTTGATTTATTTATTTTGCAAATAACAATGCATCAGACTCTCCTGAATTTTCTTTGTTTTGTAAGATCATGCTTTCCAGCCATGTGAATCCTACTTTGATTTATGTTATGATACTTATGACTTAATTGATTTTCATGAACCTTTAATTTTATTGGCTAATCCCTGGATTTCAAAGATGGACTTTTAAAAACTGTCTTTGAATGCCCTGGAAATACTGAGAGTATAACCTGTTATATGATTATTGTGAAAATAGATTTATCTTCCTGCTTTTGAAAGTGAGTTGAACTCCCCAGAGTTCTTCATGCAAATATGGAATTTAGGATTAGAAGTTTGATTGATTCTCTTTGCTTGTCTCTAGGAAGAATAAAATGGAATAAAATCAATCAATCCATTAGACTTTTATGACTGTCTCAAAATGTCCTGTCATGTAGTTAAGAAAGAGAAAAACATCTGAGAAGGACGGGGAGTGGGGGGGGGACAACAACAAAGAAATGGAGAAATGCATTAAAATTGTTTTATGTATGAGAAAGAACAATTTAAGTCAGTCATCCTAGATAAGTATGCTTTTAGTGCTTAAAACATACTCAACAGCCTTGGGCTAGCTCAATAATTTAAGCAGACTTTATTTTTGATTTATGTATTTCTCTTCTAATAATGCAACAATAGCCCATATCTTTGGGTCTATACTAATTAGTTAGAAATAGAAGTTGAGGCCCAGGTCCTTAGGTCTTTCCATTTTTCCCCTAAATAAATATGGGGCCTCAGGTCCCTTGGTACCTCAGTTGAATTCACTACCTTGAAGAAATAAACAGCATATATTCAGATTTGATAGGGGTGTGGAGACAAAGCTATGTGGACCACTGATGGCATCTCTGGGTAGATTTCCTTAGTGCGTGGACTTAGGCAAGATACAGCCATACAGGTAGCACTGGAGGGAGGAGAGAGTGGATTCCAGTAATTAATCTTTTCATTTAAGGATGATTCCGGTCAGTTTAGAATAACAAATATTCAAAAGGTTCATACAGTTTTCAGTTAGCAAATGAAGGCAACTTTGAAAGGAAGCTTCAGTAGAGTAGGCAGGGAGACCTAGGTTAGGGCAAGCTGGTGAAATGCACATGAAGTGTCAGTGAGACCTGATGATACGAAGTGTGTTCACACTTTGTGTTTTACGATCTCATTAGTTTTTCACTAGAATGTAACTGACTGCCTTGGTTTACAGTTCGCTTCCAGTGGGAATTGTGTGTGACGGAGGAAGGGGGTTTTGTGTCTCCCTATTTTTCTCTGCCTCAGTCACACCATAGAGTTTACTTAATTGGCTCTCGTAGGCATATTGCTGGATTTCCCTGGTGGCTCAGCAGTAAGGAACCTGTCTGCAAGTCAGGAGCTGCAGGAGACGCGGGTTTGATCCCTGGGTCAGGAAGATCCCCTGGAGGAGGGGATGGGAATCCACTCCAGTATTCTTGCCTGGAGAATCCCATGAACAGAGGAGCTTGGTGGGACATGGTCCATAGGGTTGCAAAGAGTCGGACAGCTGCAGGAGACGCGGGTTTGATCCCTGGGTCAGGAAGATCCCCTGGAGGAGGGGATGGGAATCCACTCCAGTATTCTTGCCTGGAGAATCCCATGAACAGAGGAGCTTGGCGGGCCATGGTCCATAGGGTTGCAAAGAGTCGGACACTACTGAATCGACTTAGCTGCACACAGCTGGCATATTTCTATTTTTCCTGATTTGCTAAAAGGAGGGAATATGAACCATAGTGCTGAAGCTGGGTTACATGCTAACCATGTACCTACTTCTCAGCTATGTTAAACTCTTTCTTTACATTGTGTGTTTACCAGATTAGGAACGTAGAGTTAAGATCATATTTTATTACCCATATGCAGAGCACTAATATGGCAAAGAGTCTAGTTTTATATGCAATGTCAAGAGAATAGTGAGTCGTTTTCTATTCATTCAAAAATCATCTTCCGCATGGTATGTTGACTATACTAGATAAATTAAAATCAGAAAATATATCACTAATATTTTTGCATCTTACTTTTTATTCATCCAAATCATTTGTATTTCCCAAGGGTTATATTGATGGGAATCAGAGTTTTACTGTGTTATAATATAAGCTTTAAAAACTTAAAAAAAAAAAAAAGCTGTCTTTACCACAGCCAGAAGCATAATGCTTTCCATATAATAGATGATCAACAAAATCATGGTGACGGATACATACTAGACATAGCCTTGATTTTTAACAATATATAATTGGAAGAAATGAGGACAAGACGGTTATAGGAATTTTTTTTCGTCAGCCATTTGCAAAACTGTATTCATGGTAATTACTCAAAGATTTTGCAGTGTTACATTTGTCCTCTTTTAAAGAGATGCTGGAACGCAGTATTCTGGTGCTTCTGATAAGACACTGTTCCCTAGGTTCTCCTGTCTAGCCGTGTGTCACAATGCCTTACCTAGTAGACAGTTGGTAGGTGGATGGAATGTCAGACGGGAATGCGGAAAGTCACCGTGGAGTGAATTTGATGCTTAAACTCTTCTGATTTCTCTCTCGTTCTTTTCTTTTGCAGAGACACAGAGGTCCATGCACTTCTCGCACATGTAAGTAAGCAGCTTTATTTTCTACTCTGTCTCAGGTGTCCCCGTCCAGCAGCCTTGCTCACTGATGCCACAGGCTGTCACTCGATACCAGGGGTCTCTCCATGCACCGTTCCTCAGTGGACACGGGAACTCAGAGAGACTAATGCTTGTGCCTCATCCAGGATGGAAGTATGTGGAGTTCATAACTGTCCAACTAAATGAGAGCCAGAATCCCTAGTATTGTATTTGAATCTTCAGTTGTAGGCTCAGGTGTGTGCAGAGCAGGCTGATGGCCTATGTGGTTGTAAAATCTTCATATTTCTGTTCATTATTAGTATCCATTATGTTGATATAGGAAACTGATACTTCGAGGTGTATAAATGAATGCTCTTAGACCTATAAGTGCATATGTTTTGAAGGACAGTCACATGAGACTAGAAAGCAAGCAAGTTCAAGACTGGAGACGTAGGTATGGTTGTCTGGGTTCAGTTCAGTTCAGTTCAGTCGCTCAGTCGTGTCCGACTCTTTGCGACCCCATGAATCACAGACACAGGGCTAATTGTGTTCACCTTGTAAGGGAGCAAAAGGGGAGAAGAGTCTCAGGCATGAGATTTGGGCGGAGAGTCTCAATAATAGACCGAGAAGAGGGGGACAATGAAGAAGAGAGGGAGAACCGCGTACTGTACTGAACAGAGTGTCGTGTCCTATAGGCCAAAGAGAAAGTGCTTCCAAAAGCAGGGAGTAATCAGCTGTGTGAAGGACACTGAGGAGTTCCCGAGAAGAGGTCTGGAGATTGTTTATTAGCTTTGGCAAAGTGGAGATTGTCTGAGACCTGGGCAGCGGCAGGTGATGCATGAAAGCCTAATAAGTGTAAATTCAAGAGGGGAGAGGGGTCGGGGGTGCAGGGAAATTGAGGCTGAGGATACTGATCATGAGAGCAGAGACGTGGAGTGGTGGGGGGAGCAAGAGGTGGAGTTTAAAAGACAACTTTTCCTATTAAAATATGTGTTTAAGACAGAGGATAAGGCTGCATGTTGATTTGCTGAGGGCAGTGACCTACTGAAGAGAGAGGAATGCTGACGTGACCAAGCAGATGAGAAAATTGCCAACTTGAATTACTTGAGTGTTTGAGGAGGAGTCTGTGCATAAATAGGACTACTGATATAACTTATAGGCCAGTATCCTTAATATTAGAAGATTATGATGCTTTGAATCGGGAAGTATCCCCAAGAGATCAAATCCACCTCTGTTATTTACAGCAATTATTTATAGGATTGGGGGGACAAATCCTCTAACAGTGATTACATACCTTACTATTGAGTTTACTTTTCCTCTTAAATGATTCAGGATTCTTAACATGAATTGAATATTCCACACATCATGCAGAGAGTTGACTGATGGAGTATTTTTCTTTTCAAGTCCTCTTTGCAAGAATCTTGGCCATTATTTTATCCTCACAGATATAGGAGATTTTCTCATTGTAGGATGTGGTTCAGGAAGTCAGGAGTAGGAGCTACACAGTGACTTGAACAAGAAAGTTTTAATAGAATTATTAATTACTTACAGGGGGTTAGATAGTAAGATGATCCAGACATAGCACTTTATAAATGCCCTGGGACTGAGGGAGAATACCATACCCAAGGACAGAATAACTCAGAGGGTTGCCCTCCAATGCTAGAATCCAGGTCTATGTGGGAAAGGTGGGTTTGCAGTCCGCTGGACAGGGTGGGAGGAAGGTTACTAGGTGGCCTTTGGCTTGTGCGCACACGTGGGTCCGAGCCAGCAGATGGTAAGCCTTCTGCTGGAGCCCAGGTGGGCTGGCACTGGTAGAGCTGCCAGAGGGCTAGGGGGGCAGGGAACTCTACCAGGGCACCGGCAGGCCACATCTGGAGGGACGAAAGCTGTGGGGCAGGTCCTGCAGGCGGGAGGCCTCTGCCAGGATCCCCAGCGTGCACCGGCAGGCCACATCTGGAGGGACGAAAGCTGTGGGGCAGGTCCTGCAGGCGGGAGGCCTCTGCCAGGATCCCCAGCGTGCACCGGCAGGCCACATCTGGAGGGACGAAAGCTGTGGGGCAGGTCCTGCAGGCGGGAGGCCTCTGCCAGGATCCCCAGCGTGCACCGGCAGGCCACATCTGGAGGGACGAAAGCTGTGGGGCAGGTCCTGCAGGCGGGAGGCCTCTGCCAGGATCCCCAGCGTGCACCGGCAGGCCACATCTGGAGGGACGAAAGCTGTGGGGCAGGTCCTGCAGGCGGGAGGCCTCTGCCAGGATCCCCAGCGTGCACCGGCAGGCCACATCTGGAGGGACGAAAGCTGTGGGGCAGGTCCTGCAGGCGGGAGGCCTCTGCCAGGATCCCCAGCGTGCACCGGCAGGCCACATCTGGAGGGACGAAAGCTGTGGGGCAGGTCCTGCAGGCGGGAGGCCTCTGCCAGGATCCCCAGCGTGCACCGGCAGGCCACATCTGGAGGGACGAAAGCTGTGGGGCAGGTCCTGCAGGCGGGAGGCCTCTGCCAGGATCCCCAGCGTGCACCGGCAGGCCACATCTGGAGGGACGAAAGCTGTGGGGCAGGTCCTGCAGGCGGGAGGCCTCTGCCAGGATCCCCAGCGTGCACCGGCAGGCCACATCTGGAGGGACGAAAGCTGTGGGGCAGGTCCTGCGGGCGGGAGGCCTCTGCCAGGATCCCCAGCGTGCACCGGCAGGCCACATCTGGAGGGACGAAAGCGCTGGGGCAGGTCCTGCAGGCGGGAGGCCTCCTGCCAGGATCCCCAGCGTGCACCGGCAGGCCACATCTGGAGGGACGAAAGTGGTGGGGCAGGTCCTGCAGGCGGGAGGCCTCTGCCAGGATCCCAGCGTGCACCGGCAGGCCACATCTGGAGGGACGAAAGCTCTGGGGCAGGTCCTGCAGGCGGGAGGCCTCTGCCAGGATCCCCAGCGTGCAGGTGGGCTGGGGTCTGCAGGCAGATACCCAGAGACAGGGGCACTTACATCCTTATAAGGAATCCAGAGCTCCAGCCTGGATTGGAGAGCTGGGT
Source organism: Kobus ellipsiprymnus (assembly GCA_006410655.1). Classification (NCBI taxonomy): domain Eukaryota; kingdom Metazoa; phylum Chordata; class Mammalia; order Artiodactyla; family Bovidae; genus Kobus; species Kobus ellipsiprymnus. The sequence continues at coordinate 59,151 of SJYR01003285.1, forward strand.
GGTGAGTGTCCTGGGTGTGCCGTGGACAGCAGAGGCCTCCGGGCAGGCACAGGGATGTGCCCCCACCCCATGGGCTGACTGCGGGCAAAGTAGGGTGTTTGCCTCATCCAGCGCCACTGTCACCAGGGCGACCCCATAGCGGGGAGTGGAGCGGAGGCCTTCAGTCACCTGACAGCTCACGGGGCTACACTGCTTAGTTTCATTTCACGTATTGTTGAAACTTTTATAATATTCTTGGCGTGGATTATTGATTATCAGACTGATCTTGAACATTTTCTGGTTAAGTAAGTAACTTTAGAAAAATTTTACCATATTTTTAGAGCAATGTGGCATAGCAAAAGGATAATATTTTACCTTTAGAATCAGACACTTTAAATCACAGCCTACCATATGATGCAACCTTGAATTATTTATGAAAAGAGGTTTTAATAACTGTAGCATCTTAGGAAACTTCTCTAAGAAAGGAATTTTTCCATAATATTTTCATTGCATGTGAATTCACCAAATTTAACCAGCTTCCATGTGTAAAGCAATAATATAAACCCCCTCTTCAAGAAGAGAATATATGACATATCTATTCCACAAAGATAAATCACTATCATGAAAAAGAGACCACACACACTGTTTCATCATCTGGTATATTCCATGTCAGACCATCTTCTGTTATAAATCTACAGTAGTCAAACATGTGCTTAGTACATTTGGCTGTAACTTTTGGATAATCTTCCTGAGACACTGCCATTGTTATGGAACATACCAGTACTTCTTTACTGATCTTCTTGCATGTTGTGTGTTAGCCACTTAGTCGTGTTTGACTCTTTGGGACCCCATGGACTGTAGTCAGCCAGACTCCTCTGTCCATGGGATTCTCCACGCCAGGATACTGGAGTGGGTTGCCATTTCCTCCTCCACGTGATCTTTCCAACTCAGGGATCAAACCCATGTCCCCTGGGTTGCAGGCAGATTCTCTACCGCCTGATCTGCTGGAGAAGTCCCTAGTGGCTCAGACTGTTTCTTAGGTAATGCTTTTTAATGAAACTCGGACACTAAGTGAAGGCTACTTGAATCTGCTAGCATCACATCCTAATAGGTCAGGGCAGAAAGAGCCAGCTGACTGAAACCTTGTTTCTGGCTCTACTTGGATACGGCTCAGAGGGAAAGAACCCACCTGCTCTTGCAGGAGACATGGCTTCAATCCCTGGGTTGAAAGATCCCTGGGAGAAGGAAATGGCAACCTACTCCAGTAGTCTTGCCTGGAGAATCCAGTGGACAGAGGAGCCCTGTCCGGAGGAGGGCTAGAGTTTCAAGAGTTGGACACGACTCACAGAACAACAACAAAATCATGCTAACAGCATACTGCATAGCAAATATGCCAACAGCAGTTACTGGCAGAAGAGTCTAACTAGGACACTTTTAAGCAAGATTTTATATGACCTTTCTAGGGTTGATTGTGGGAAGCAAGCCTGAAATTCATGGGTCTGTGGAGCGTGAGTCCATGGAAAATTCCAGAGTATAAAATGGGGCACATAAAAGGGTATTTCCAGATTGAAATAATTTTGCTTTCTTTATTACAGACCATGTTCATCACTTAGACATATTGTATGTTAAATCTGACCAAGAGTATATCTTGTGTGGAACAGAGGCTGTGCTATAGATGGTTTGTTGATTTCAGAAAGGTACTGATGGTTGGTGTTATTTATCTAAATGCTATGAAAGTAATTCTGAAGTGGTTATAAAAATAACATTAGCTTTAGAAGCCAGTCCAATTCCAAAGTGAGGGCTGTGTATAGTTACAAATGGTATGGATAAGTAGCACTCAAGTGACATTATGAAGTAATTTATTTCAAGGTATAAAAATAAAATCTAGATTCATCTGGTAACAATGAATGTGTTTTCAGTAGAGCTCATTATCACATCCGTCTTGCTTTCCTTCACGTTGAGTGTTTCTTCTGAGAAAATCTGAATGTTTATAGAGCTCTCAGAGAAATAGGCCATCTATACCTCAAGATTTTTGTCTTTTATAAAATTACCTACTGGGATGAGGTAAAGAAAAGGCACACCCAAATGCCCACCTCAGTTCCCATGGCTTCAGTATATAAACCAATACTCACATTGGCCAATTGAGGTCATCTTTCAAGTACAACTTGGTGGGGCTTAAAACTATCAATGCCTAGAAATGTCATTGACTTTGGTTTATATGTAAAAATATAGCTCTTTCAAAGGTAAGGAATCCCTTTGTTTGAGTATCCCTTTCCAAATTTTATTTAACTATACCTGTTTACTTTTCCTCTAACTTCTAGGCAAATCCTGTTGTAAAAAGAACACTGAGCTATAAAACATTACCAATCCTTTTTAATCAAACCCCCAGACATGTCACAGTTAAGAACTTAAACTAAACATCTGCAGCAGAGTTTCTGAACTAAAGTATCAGCTACTAGCTGTAATATCTTGGCTAAAGACCTCTGTTTATTTGAGTTTCTTTGTTTTAAATTAAGATCTTAATTAAAATAAAATTATCAAAAATTTTAAATTCTTTTGTTCATTATTTGTATCCATTTGTTTAATTTTTAAAATATAATTTAAAATTTTTAAAAATTACATAAAGGTTGCAATTAAGTTAAGGTTGTATAAAGTTCCTGAGATTAATCTCTGTGTAAACTGAGCTAGAATGACTTAAGAGGATAGATAATAGTAAAGTGGGACATAAATAGGACCACCTATTTCGTTCCTACATACATTACATTTAGGTAAATTTACAGTCAATAACAGCATCTTTTCAAATGCTGTTATTTATTATTATATTATTATAACAATTATTTTCTATAAACCCCAAATATGTATTATTTCACTTGTATTCTAAAAGTCTTATTTTAATCATTTCTTCTTAATGTTGATAGAGGACACGAACCTCTGATACACTGCATTTGTTTTCTCATTTCCGTGTTTGCTTTGTTCATAGTTGTCTGCAGCTGATCACCAAGGGTTTTCGCCAGCTTAAACGGGACTGTATAAAATCTGTGGTACGTTTGTGTCTGTCCTGACCCTAGCATTACATTCTCAGTTCAGGTCTTCCATATGTGACGTTCTGATTAGCTTAGGAATTCTTTGGAGAACTGGTCAGTGTTCTTACGTGAAGAAACTTGATGGTAAATCTCACTGAGTCCACGTTTTTGGCTCTTAGAGCCACAGTAGCATTTTTATTTTTATTTTTTGTCTAAGAGCTGAGTATTGTCTGAGACAAAAGTCAGAGATATTTTGCAAGAAAGGGGTGAAATCTAGGTATTTGTATAATTTTGAGCTCAAAATAATAGTCACCTTATCCACTCATATATTTAGTTTTTTCAAGCAATACAATTTATTCAGTTTCTATTAAGTATTAAAATGTATTTATATAATGAAGAGTGACATCATTTTTGCCATCATGAAAGTGAGGTGTTGTAAGCAGAGGTAGCCATTAATCAGATAATTGCAACATTAAAAATGCAAAACTATAACTGTACTAATTGATATGAAGAGACAATATCTTAATTGAGAAGTGCATAATGTAGGTAGTAGTAGATTTGACCTAATATAGGAGTTAAGTAAAACTTCTTAAAGATACTATGATTGAGTTAAGATTTGTATCAGGGAGAGAGAACGAGTCATTCAGATGCCAAGGTTGAAGGCAGTGGAACTGTTCTGTGGGTTGAGCAGATGTCGTGAGAAGATGATGGAAGGGAAGATGGACACACCAGGACTGACAAGAATGTACAGGGCATTATTTGTTGTGGCATAAATTGATTTAGGGATATGAATCATATGACAGAGCTGTGTTGTATGATTGGACAATACAAGAAAGAAATTTTGGTGTTTTCTGCTAATGTGTTTGTAGCAGAGATGAATTGAACATGTAAATTTTGAGGGGCTTTACTAGGTATAACGTGAGACACCTTGAGACATTTAAGTGGAGGTATGAAGAAGGCAGATAACTGTGTGGACCAGGAGCTCAGGGAAGAGGCTGTACTTCTAGATGAGGGCTAGGGCCTTATCTGATTTGCTTTTCTGATGCCTAAAATGCTGTCTGTTTTTAAGAAGCACTCAGTATATAATTCATGAGTTAAGAGATGAATAGTTCATATTTTTTCATCTAGGTGATAATTCTAGTAAGGAGTACTAATGGGTTTGCCAGGAGAGAGACTGTAGCCTGCAATGAGGATGTGGGCTTGGGCTGAGCCTTGAAGGGCTTGGTTACAGAATAACTGAGAGATGAGAGTAAACTTTGGATAGATGGAGAAGGAGTGGCTGGAGAGGGAGGTGCTCAATGGAGGTGATCACTCTAAAAATTCACACAGATTGCAAACTGTATGTTGTCCATCTTCGTAAAAGATGGCAAACATAGAAACAGGACTGGTTGGGTTGAAAATTGAGTGGGAATGTGGAAATGAGGAAAGTTTAGTGGAGGGGAAGCAAGGCTATAAAGGGGAGAAGGTGGAAAGATGGTTGATGGAGAGACAAGTGAGGTCAAGAGAGAATTGGTTCTTAAAAAAAACAATTGGAGACACTTGAGCTGATTCAAAATCTCATGAGAAGAATAGAAATGATAAAAGTTGAAAATACAAGGAAAAATGGACGCTTGATAGTGTCATGTTCCAGATAAAGTAGGATAGAAACCTACTTACATAGAGTTATGTTCTTTCATGAAAACTGTGAGACTTTAGCAGGGTGAAGACAGCATTTATGAATCTGTGTTTGCAATTTTGCATTTAATTTTTATTTTATATTGGACTATAGTTGATTTACAATACTCTGTTAGTTTCAAGTGTACAGCGAGGTGACTCAGCTATACATATACATGTATCTTTTCCTTTCCAGATTCTTTCCCCCCTTAGGTTACTACAGAATGCTGAGTATTCTCTGTGCTATGCAATAAGTCCTTGCTGATTATTTATTTTATATATAACAGTGTGTGTATGCTAATTCCAAACTCCTAATTTATCTCTCCCCCACTACCTTTCCCCTTTGGTAACCATAAGTTCATTTTCTAAGACTGTGTGTCTGTTTTGTAAATGATTTCATTTATATCATTTTACCATTTTTAAAAATTTATTTTAATTGGAGGCTAATTACTTTACAATATTGCATTGGTTTTGCCATACATCAACATGAATCTGCCACGAGTGTACATGTGTTCCCAATCCTGAAACCCCCTCCCACCTCCCTCCCCATAACATCCTTCTGGCTCATCCCAGTGCGCCAGCCCCAAGTATTCTGGATCCTGTATCAAACCTAGAATGGCGATTCATTTCTTATATGATATTATACGTGTTTCAATGCCATTCTCCCAAATCATCCCACCCTCTCCCTCTCCCACAGAGTCCAAAAGACTGTTCTATACATCTGTGTCTCTTTTGCTGTCTCATATACAGGGTTCAGTTCAGTTCAGTTCTGTCGCTCAGTCATGTCCAACTCTTTGCAATCCCATGAATCACAGCACGCCAGGCCTCCCTGTTCATCACCATCTCCTGGAATTCACTCAGACTCACGTCCATTGAGTCCGTGATGCCATCCAGCCATCTCATCCTCTGTCGTCCCCTTCTCCTCCTGCCCCCCATCCCTCCCAGCCTCAGAGTCTTTTCCAATGAGTCAACTCTTCGCATGAGGTGGCCAAAGTACTGGAGTTTCAGCTTTAGAATCATTCCTTCCAAAGATATCCCAGGACTGATCTCCTTCAGAATGGACTGGTTGGATCTCTTTGCAGTCCAAGGGACCCTCGAGAGTCTTCTCCAACACCACAGTTCAAAAGCATCAATTCTTCGGCACTCAGCCTTCTTCATAGTCCCAAGTCTCACATCCATACATGACCACAGGAAAAACCATAGCCTTGACTAGATGGACCTTAGTCGGCAAAGTAATGTCTCTGCGTTTTAATNGGAAAAACCATAGCCTTGACTAGACGGACCTTAGTCGGCAAAGTAATGTCTCTGCGTTTTAATATACTATCTAGGTTGGTCATAACTCTTCTTCCAAGGAGTAAGCGTCTTTTAATTTCATGGCTGCAATCACCATCTGCAGTGATTTTAGAGCCCCCCAAAATAAAGTCTGACTGTTTCCACTGTTTCCCCATCTATTTGCCATGAAGTGATGGGACCGGATGCCATGATCTTCGTTTTTTGAATGTTGAGCTTTAAGCCAACTTTTTCACTCTCCACTTTCACTTTCATCAAGAGGCTTTTTAGCTCCTTTTCACTTTCTGCCATAAGGGTAGTGTCATCTGCATATCTGAGGTTATTGATATTTCTCCCAGCAATCCATACATATGCGTTAGTATACTGTATTGGTGTTTTTCTTTCTGGCTTCCTTCACTCTGTATAACCGGCTCCAGTTTCATCCACCTCTTAGAACTGATTCAAGTGTATTCTTTTTAATGCCTGAGTAATACTCCATTGTGTATATGTACCACAGCTTTCTTATCCATTCATCTGCTGATGGACATCTAGGTTGCTTCCATGTCCTGGCTATTATAAACTGTGCTGTGATGAACATTGGGGTACACGTGTCTCTTTCAATTCTGGTTTCCTTGGTGTGTATGCCCAGCATTTTACCATTTTGTTTAAGATTCCAAATATAAATCATATTACAAATTTGTCATTGTCTGACTTACTTAACTTAGTATGATAATCTCCAGGTTCATCCATGATGCTGCTATTGGAATTATCTTGTTCTTTTTGGCTGTGCAGGTGCAGGAGGGCCTAGAGGAGCTACTCAATGTTGAAGGTCAGGAAGGGTGGTGGTGAGGAGATACACCTCATCAAAGGTAAAGAACAGCGGCTGCTCTTTGCTGGAGCAGCCGTGAAGAGATACCCCACGTCCAAGGTAAGAGAAACCCAAGTAAGACAGTAGGGGTTGCAAGAGGGCATCAGAGGGCAGAAACACTGAAACCATAATCACAGAAAACTAGTCAATCTAATCACACTAGGACCACAGCCTTGTCTAACTCAGTGAAACTAAGCCATGCCCTGTGGGCCACCCAAGACGGGCGGGTCATGGTGGAGAGGTCTGACAGAATGTGGTCCACTGGAGAAGGGAATGGCAAACCACTTCAGTATTCTTGCCTTGAGAACCCCATAAACAGTATGAAAAGGCAAAATGATAGGATACTGAAAGAGGAGCTCCCCAGGTCAGTAGGTACCCAATATACTACTGGAGATCAGCAGATAAATAACTCCAGAAAGAATGAAGGAATGGAGCCAAAGCAAAAACAATACCCAGTTGTGGATGTGACGGGTGATAGAAATAAGGTCCGATGCTGTAAAGAGCAATATTGCATAGGAACCTGGAATGTCAGGTCCATGAATCAAGGCAAATTGGAAGTGGTCAAACAGGAGATGGCAAGAGTGAATGTCGACATTCTAGGAATCAATGAACTAAAATGGACTGGAATGGGGGAATTTAACTCAGATGATCATTATATCTACTACTGCAGGCAGGAATCCCTTAGAAGAAACCGAGTAGCCATCATGGTTAACAAAAGAGTCAGAAATGCAGTACTTAGATGCAATCTGAAAAATGACAGTATGATTTCTGTTCGTTTCCAAGGCAAACCATTCAACATCAAGGTAATCCAAGAGTATCCCCTAACCAGTAATGCTGAAGAAGCTGAAGTTGAACAGTTCTATGAAGACCTATAAGACCTTTTAGAACTAACACCCAAAAAAGATGTCCTTTTCATTATAGAGGACTGGAATACAAAAATAGGAAGTCAAGAAACACCTGGAATAACAGACAAATTTGGCCTTGGAATATGGAATGAAGCAGGGCAAAGGCTAATAGAGTTTTGCCAAGAGAATGCACTGGTCATAGCAAGCACCCTCTTCCAACAACACAAGAGAAGACTCTACACATGGACATTACCAGATGGTCAACACCGAAAACAGATTGATTATATTCTTTGCAGCCAAAGATGGAGAAGCTCTATACAGTCAGCAAAAACAAGACTGGGAGCTGACTGTGGCTTAGATCATGAGCGCTTATTGCCAAATTCAGGCTTAAATTGAAGAAAGTGGGGAAAACCACTAGACCATTCAGGTATGACCTAAATCAAATCCCTTATGATTATACAGTGGAAGTGAGAGATAGATTTAAGGGCCTAGATCTGATAGACAGAGTGCCTGATGAACTATGGAATGAGGTTTGTGACATTGTACAGGAGACAGGGATCAAGATCATCCCCATGGGAAAGAAATGCAAAAAAGCAAATGGCTGTCTGGGGAGGCCTTACAAATAGCTGTGAAAAGAAGAGAGGCAAAAAGCAAAGGAGAAAAGGAAAGATATAAGCATCTGAATGCAGAGTTCCAAAGAATAGCAAGAAAAGATATGAAAGCCTTCCTCGGTGATCAATGCAAAGAAATAGAGGAAAACAACAGAATGGGAAAGACTAGAGATCTCTTCAAGAAAATTAGAGATACCAAGGGAACATTTCATGCAAAGATGGGCTCGATAAAGGACAGAAATGGTATGGACCTAACAGAAGCAGAAGATATTAAGAAGAGGTGGCAAGAATACACAGAAGAACTGTACAGAAAAGATCTTCACGACCAAGATAATCACGATGGTATGATCACTCACCTAGAGCCAGACATCTTGGAATGTGAAGTCAAGTGGACCTTAGAAAGCATCACTATGAATAAAGCTAGTGGAGGTGATGGAATTCCAGTTGAGCTATTTCAAATCCGGAAAGATGATGCTATGAAAGTGCTGCACTCAATATGCCAGCAAATTTGGAAAACTCAGCAGTGGCCACAGGACTGGAAAAGGTCAGTTTTCATTCCAATTCCAAAGAAAGGCGATGCCAAAGAATGCTCAAACTGCCACACAATTGCACTCATCTCACACGCTAGCAAAGTAATGCTCAAAATTCTCCAAGCCAGGCTTCAGCAATACATGAACCATGCACTTCCAGATGTTCAAGCTGGTTTTAAAAACGGCAGAGGAATCAGAGATCAAATTGCCAACATCTGTTGGATCATGGAAAAAGCAAGAGTTCCAGACAAACATCTATTTCTGCTTGATTGACTATGCCAAAGCCTTTGACTGTGTGGATCACAATAAACTGTGGCAAAGTCTGAAAGAGATGGGCATACCAGACCACCTGACCTGCCTCTTGAGAAACCTATATGCAGGTCAGGAAGCAACAGTTAGAACTGGACATGGAACAATGGACTGGTTCCAAAGAAGAAAAGGAGTACGTCAACACTATATATTTTCAACCTGCTTGTTTAACTTCTATGCAGAGTACAGCATGAGAAACACCGGGCTGGAAGAAGCACAAGCTAGAATCAAGACTGCCAGGAAAAATATCAATAACCTCAGATATGCAGATGACACCACCCTTATGGCAGAAAGTGAAGAGGAACTAAAAAGATTCTTGATGAAAGTGAAAGTGGAGATTGAAAAAGTTGGCTTAAAACTCAACATTCAGAAAACGAAGATCATGGCATCTGGTCCCATCACTTCCTGTGAAATAGATGGGGAAACAGTGGAAACAGTTTCAGACTTTGTTTTTTTGGGCTCTAAAATCACTGCAGATGGTGATTGCAGCCATGAAATTAAAAGACGCTTACTCCTTGGAAGAAAAGTTAAAACCAACCTAGATAGCATATTGAAAAGCAAAGACATTACTTTGCCAACAAAGGTCCATCTAGTTAAGGCTATGGTTTTTCCTGTGGTCATGTATGGATGTGCGAGTTGGACTGTGAAGAAGACTGAGCCACCGAAGAATTGAGGCCTTTAAACTTTGGTGTTAGAAGACTCTTGAGAGTCCCTTGGACTGCAAGGAGATCCAACTAGTCCATTCTAAAAGAGATCAGCCCTGGGATTTCTTTAAAGGGAATGATGCTGTAGCTGAAACTCCAGTAATTTGGCTACCTCATGTGAAGAGTTGACTCATTGGAAAAGACTGATGCTGGGAGGGATTGGGGGCAGGAGGAGAAGGGGACAACAGTGGATGAGATGGCTGAATGGCATCGCCAACTCGATGGATGTGAGTTTGAGTGAACTCTGGGAGATGGTGATGGACAGGGAGGCCTGGTGTGCTGTAATTCATGGGATCTCAAAGAGTAGGACATGACTGAGCAACTGAACTGAACTAAACTGAATAATTAACAATGTTGAGCATCATTTTCAATTTTACATTTATAAACTGCATTAAGTGTATGTGGAATTGAGAGAGAGAAGGTGTGCACAGATTGTTAGCACTTTCACTGATGCATTGAGTTCACTGGTAAAATCCACACTGCAGTAGGATTCCAATACTTGCCACTTTTCCTCTGATGTGTTCTTCCATGTCTGCTTTGTTGCCTAAAATGCCTTGGGAAGCATTATCTCTTCTAAGCAACACCAGTACTATGACTTTAAAATTTCTCCATTTTTCAACTCAGAAAAATCTGGTTAAGTTTGCCAAATTCAGAAGCACTGTATAAATAGTCATAGGCTGATTCAGTTCTCAGATTCTCCTTGGAGGCTTCTCAGAACTTTTCTGTAATTATTCTTGGCTATCAAGGAGCCTATAAAAATCAGTAATGTTGTTCCTTATTTCAGATACTGTCTGGATGCAGTAACATTCTTTGTGGTGTTGAAAATATGTGCTTCACTCATTGCAGAGTAATCTTGGCTACCTTAAGAATTAGCCTTAATGGTTTTGTAGAGAACCAAAATTTAACTGGCATTTGCATATGGCTAACAGAAAAAACAAGATGTGGGATTCCCCTGAGACCCAACTCCACCCATCCTGCATCAGCTTGCTGTCAGCAATTATTAGAGCATGCATTCTACCGTGCTTACAGTGAGATGGATATACAGATTTTTCAGTATGAAAAAAAAAATGTCGCTGATTACAGTGTTGGTTGCAAGCTGACAAGTGTGGTTAGTTGTCAGGGTAAGAAGATAACTTTTTCTCCTTTGGGGATGCAATATAATGTTAAAAATGAGTTTTGACTCTGATACCACTCTTAAAAATGTCAGTTAAACAACAACTAAGAATAAAAATCAAGGCCAAATCCAAAAGATAACTTTTTTATTGCAAAGTGTTTTCCAAGTAAAAATTAAACTGGTTGATTTAATTCAAACATTTTTTTTGGTTGACCATTTTTTAAACTTTTAAAAAATAATTTGAGACTTGAAAATATTAATAGTAATACAGAGTTCACATATATGTTCATCTGGCTTTTTAATGTTAAACATTTTACTAGATATAGAACAATGATCTAAAATTGATGAATTATCATTGATACAATATATTCAGATTATGTCAGATTTCCCTTACTGTTCTTTTTCTGTTCTAGGGTCCAGTTCAGAATCCCACATTATATTAGTCATTGCATCTTTTTTTTTTTTTTTTGGTCATTTTTTGGGAGAGTTAGTGTTCTTTATGGCTCTGACATTTTGAAAAATACTGGCCAGTTATTCTGTAGAAAGTCCCTTAATTTTATTTGTCTGCTGTTTACTAATGATTTCACTGAGATTATACATTTTTGACAAGATGATGACAATAGTGATGTGCCTTTCTTCGTACATCACTTCAGGGAACATGATATGAACATGTTTTATTACTGCTGATAAAATTCTTCCCTTGGTTAAAGTGATATGGTGGCGTTCTTCTACTGTAAAATTATTATTATTTTGTATTTATTTTATTTTAATATAAATTTATTTATTTTAATTGGAGGCTAATTACTTTACAATATTTTATTGGTTTTGCCATACATCAGCATGAATCCGCCACGGGTGTACACATGTCCCCATTCTGAACCCCCTTCCTACCTCCCTCCCCATCCCATCACTCAGGGTCATCCCAGTGCACCAGCCCTGAGTGCCCTGTTTCATGCATCGAACTTGAACTAATATCAGAGAGAAAGATCTTGATATTTTGTGAGTATATTATTTATTTTCTAACTTTCAATCATATTGTTGGCATCCGCAAGTGGCTGTTACTTACAACAGTTAACTACAGTGTCAATGGCATTCTATCTTTCCCAAAATTTGAAAAATTTCTCTTGGAAATTATGATTCATTTCAGTATGGTTGCATGACTATTTTATTCTGTGTGTTACAATCCAGTATTTTTACTGTTTAACATGTTGCTCAAAATAGCTCCGGTTTTGGCCATTGGAGCTCTTTCTCACTGTTTCCTTGATTTTCTTTCAACGTGCTTTCTTTTTTCCTTTTTGGAGCATATTTGGGGTTAATTTTTGTAAAAAGTATCAGGTCTCTGCGTAGGCTCAAATTTTTGTAATATAGATATCCATTTTTCCAGCATTGTTTGTTGAAAAGATGTCCTTCATTGAATTGCTTTTGCGCTTTCTTTCAAAGATCAGTTACCTTTATTTTTGGACTGACTTTTTCATTCCATCGATTTATGTGTCTGTTCTTTCACCAATACCACACTGTCTTGATTGATGTAGCTTTATAGTAAGTCTTGAAATCTAGTTGTGTCAGTCCTCCAGCTTTGTTATTCTTCTTTAGTATTGTATCTGTAATTCCAGAGTTCTGCTTTCCATGTAAACCTTACTGTCATTTTGTCAAGATCTACAAAATAGCTTTCTAGCATTTTGATTGAGATTACGTTGAATCTATAGATTAATTTAGAAAAAAAAAAATGACATTTTAACAGCATTGTATATCCCAACCCATGAGCATGGAGCATCTCTCCATTTATTTATATCTACTTTGATTTCTATTTGTTTGGCATCATTTACTTTCAGAAATTACGTTCCCTAATAAATCAAACTTTAAATGGCATTTCATATGGTTTCCTAAAATAGATGAAGCAACCATGAGATAACACCCCAATCTTGTGACTGTTGAAGGCTTTGAAGTCTTCAAATAGCATTTAAATATTCTAATACATTAGCTAGCCTCCTGTAGGAAGCAGAGCCCAAGGCAGAGATTTAAATGCTAACACTTTATTTGGGAAACAAAATCCAGGGCAAACCCCTGGCAGTTACACTAGAGGCTGACAAAAAAAAAAAGAAAAAAGAAAAACAAAGAAATAAGCAGATGAATGCTATCTACCTCCAGGCTAGGCATTGTTCCAAAGTAAGCCTCAAAGAGTCACGGCAAACCTTGACTCAGGACTTTTGCTCAAAGGGTCCCCACTCTGAGTGGCTCAGAAAAGAGGGAAAAGTCATTTTATCTGCCTAAGGTTTTCCCATTTCTTGTTTCCCATTAGCCAGGTTCCCACCATAGGAAGCAAGCTCCTCTCCATGTCAAGCTTCCGGCACTGTCTCTCGGCAGCTACCTAGCTACATGAATTCTACTCCCCAAATTGAAGTCTTTTCTCAGGCCTCCTCCGTGGAGGAGCTGCACTGCCCTATTAGACCCTGACCAACAGAAAGAGAAAGATTGTTAGGAGAGCCTGAGCCAGCACACAGGGGGCAGAATCCAGTAAATCACTTTAGACCCAAGTGAACGGAAGCATACTTCAGGGATGAAATGTACGTTTGCTGAAGTCTTGGAAAATAGCCTTTCCGGTCCACCGTGCCTTCATCCACCAGCCAGGGGTGTCAGGTTTCGCTGACCTCCTTTTCCATCGCCCATTAGACCCATGGGCGCTCTCTGTCCTGCTGGCCCTCTGATGTCCTGCATCTGAACCACGGAAAGTGCTGCCTTGCATTATTTTCCTTTTCAAATAAATGTAGAATTTTTTTTTTTTTTTACTTTTTTCTCCTAGATATAAGACTTTTAAAAATGAGTTCTAGTTAAAAACAGAAGGGATTTGATTCATTTTAAAAGGTTAGTAGTTAAAAATATGATTTGTAATTATCACCGCAGGTTCGTTTCAAGAGTAGGTAAATTATTTTGGAAGAAATATAAAAGGATTCCCCACCTTCAGTCTCCTAAGGTATTTTGGCACTACTCCCTATTAATTATGTACATAAAACTGTATGAAGAGGTAGGTAGAAGTAAAGTTATGAACTTTAAAAAAAAGGTAAGTGTCGGTGAAGTGAGACCTGGGGGTAGAAAGGAACCGTGGATAATGTTGCAGTAATATGTAGAGTAACTGATGGGGCAGCTTTTTTTTTTTTTTTTTTTTAATTTTCTGGATCTTTCATTTTGTTAAACCTGGAAACATATGAATCCCTTTGCGTGGAGTAAAGTCTAAGGATGAAGAACTCTGAGAAATACTGACCAAGAAGATGGCAGATTAATATCTCAAAATAAGCATCTTGTCTGGGCCTGGATGCCAGGTTCTTTTCTCGATCAGAGCTGGGGGCAAATGAGGAAACAAAATAAAAAGACCATTTAATTCTTGTAAATATCTCCTAGAATGGCAAGCCTCAGGCAGGGGGAATGTATTAGTTTCTTTTTCTTAGTGTTTCACAGGTAGGCAGGGTCAGATTGTCTCCCTGTGATCTAAATTTTAAAAAGCTAAGAGGAACTAATGAGCATCTTGATGACAGTGAAAGAGGAGAGTAAAAATGCTGGCTTAAAACTCTACATTCAGAAAACGAAGATCATGGTATCCAGTCCCATCACTTCATGGCAAATACATTAAGAGAAAATGGAAACAGTGACAGACTATATTTTCTTGGGCTCTAAAATCACTGTGGATGGTAACTGCACCCATGAAAATAAAAGACCCTTTCTCCTTGGTAGAAAAGCTGTAACAAACCTAGACAGTGTATTAAAAAGTAGGGATGTCACTTTGCAAACAAAGGTCCATATAGTCAAATGGGTCCATATGGTTTTTTCAGTAGTCATGTACTGATGTGAGAATTGGACCATAAAGAAGGCTGAGGGCCGAAGAATTGATGCTTTCGAACTGTGCTGGAGAAGACTCTTGAGAGTCCCTTGGCCTGCAAGGAGATCAAACCAGTCAATCTTAAAGGGAATCAGCCCTGAATGTTCATTGGAAGGACTGATACTGAAGCTCTAATAGTTTGGCCACCTGATGCGAAGAGCTGACTCATTGAAAATGACCCTGATGCTGGGAAAGACTGAAGGTAAAAGGAGAAAGGAGTGGCAGAGGATGAGATGATTAAACGGCATTATCAACTCAGTGGACCTGAGTTTGAGCAAACTCTTGGAGATGGTGACGAACAGGGAAGCCTGGCGGGCTGCAGTTCGTGGGGTCGCAAAGAGTGAGGCATGACTTGGTGACTAAACAAATACAACAAGGAGTTAAGAAAGGCACTTTAAGGGTCAGCCAGAGGGGGCAGAATTCTCTGAGGCAAGCCGTTATCTATATGATTATAATAACAAAATGGCAAACACTAGGGTTAAAATCTCACAGCATGGAGTCAAAATTAATCCTTCCCACTTATATGAATTTAGTAAAGAAATAATATAATTGTTATGCCCAAGTCGCAAAATCTCCCAATGACCACTAGGGAGCCAATATCCGATGCAAAAGCAAGGGAGTTTTTATTACCAAGCTCGAGCTGGGGCTCCCACCGTTACCGACACAGCGGCTAAGGAGAGGAGCCCAGAGTTTTGGGTTACACTGCTTATATAGGGAATATTCAGGTCAAAGGGTAACAAAAAGGGGTGTTCAGGCTAAAGGACTACTGATTGGTTACCCTCTTTATAGGGTTGTGTGTGGATTTCTTATTGGTTTTTTTACTTCCACGGTGAATCATTACTTCCAAGGTAAATCACAAAGATAAATCATTACTTCCAAGGTAAATCACAAAGGTAAATCATTAGTTCCAAGGTAAATCACAAATTCTTGAACTTAAAGTCAGGAGGTTTAACCTAAGGGCTGATTGGCTTGTGCACAGTGGGGCAAGTTTAGGCAATATCCAAAGTCTAAATCTGTTTGCCCGGTACCTTTGCAACATGGAGTTCTTTTACAAGATGGAGTAGCTCAGGCTCTAAATCATTACTTCCAAGGTAAATCACAAAGATAAATCATTACTTCCAAGGTAAATCACAAAGGTAAATCATTAGTTCCAAGGTAAATCACAAATTCTTGAACTTAAAGTCAGGAGGTTTAACCTAAGGGCTGATTGGCTTGTGCACAGTGGGGCAAGTTTAGGCAATATCCAAAGTCTAAATCTGTTTGCCCGGTACCTTTGCAACATGGAGTTCTTTTACAAGATGGAGTAGCTCAGGCTCTTCAATAATCTGATTTTCTAAGTGAAGAAACTCATATTTAAAGGCACTGAGAAAATAGCTGATTAATGGTAGTAATCATAAGATACCTGTTCCAAAACTTTATGTAATATTCCATTTTTTGGTTCTGTATAACAGTAGCATTATTGCCTCTAAATTATTGCCTTTATATTTATTCCATTATGTCTTAAATTTATATAATTTCATTTTATAATATTTTATTGTGATATAATACATAAAACAAAATACACCATTTTAATCATTTTAAGGATACAATTCTATGGTACTAATTAAATTTAGAATTTTGTACAACTATCACCATTGCCTATTTCCAAAATTTTTCATCACTCCAAATAGAAAGTATACTCATTAAGTTATCACTCCCCATTTTGCCTTGCCCAAAGTCCCCAGTAACCTTTAAATTGGTTTCTAAACATATGCATTTGCCTAGGTCGTTTATATGATACAGTAGGAAAGGAAAGGAAAGTCGCTCAGTCGTGTCCGACTCTTTGCGACCCCATGGACTGTAGCCTACCAGGCTTCTCAGTCCATGGCATTTTCCAGGCAAGAGTACTGGACTGGGTTGCCATTTCCCTCTCCAGGGGATCTTCCCAACCCAGGGATTGAACCCGGGTCTCCCGCATTGTAGGCAGACGCTTTACCCACTGAGCCACCAGGGAAGCCCGATACAGTAGTTACCCTCTTGTATATGGCTTATTTCATTGAGTATAATGTTTCAAAGTGTATCACTATTTTAGCAAGAATTAGAATTTCGTTCCTTTTATAGCTGAGTAGCATCCCCCACACACTACATTTTGCTTGTCCATTCATTTGATTATGGATGTTTAGGTCGCCTTTTCTCTGCCTTTCAGCTGTTGTGGATCATGCTGAAGAAAATGTAGGTGTGCAAATGTCTGTTGGAGTCCTTGTTTTCACTTCTTTTGGATATATTCATAAAAGGTCCCGTGGCAGTTCTGTGTTTTAACTTTGAAGAACAACCTCTTTTCTACAGTGGCTGCATCTTTTTCATTCTCACCAGCCATGAATAATACTTCCAATGTCTTCACATTCTTGTCAAAGCTGTTTTTTTTTTTTTAAATTATAGTTATCCTTTTAGATGTGATATAGTATCTCATCATGGTTTTGGTTTTGACGTGCATTTCCCTGATGGCTGATGATGCTGAGTATCTTTTCATTTGTGTATTAGCCTTTTGTATATCATCTTTTGAAAAATGTCTAGTCACACCCATTGCCCATTTAAAAAATCTGGTTGCTTGTTGATGTTCCTGAAGCAGTTGTTTATATACTCTGGATATTAAACCATTATTAGATAGATGATTATCATTTATTTTCCTTATCTGTGGGTTGCTCCGCCACACTTAAAATAGTGTCTTTTCAGATGTTTTAGATTTTTAATGGCATCCAATTTACCCATTTAAAAAAAGTTTTTGCTAGTGCTTTTGTACAATATCAAGAATCTATTGCTAAGCTTGAAGGTGTGAAGATTTACCCCTATATTTTTTATAAGAGTTTTTTTTAATGTATATGGTGTGAAGTAGAAGTCCAACTTCATTCTTTTGCACGTGGAAATCCAGTTGCCCCAGAATCATTTATTGAAGAGACAGATTCCTCCTCAATGAATGGCCTGGGAACTCTTATCAAGAAACAGATGGCCGTTGACATGTGGGGTTTGGGGTGGACTCAGTTCCCCCATTGTGCCACATGTCTCTCCATGTCAGTACCACACTGTTTTGATTATTGTAAGTTTGTGTGAGGTTCTGATATCAGGAAGTGTGAGTCTAGTTATAATTTGTTACAGGTTAATTCATATAGCATATAACATTATATAACATATATAGCATATGTAACATATATATAGCATATAACACATATATAGCATATAACACATATATAGCATATAACAGCATATAAAAATTCTGCTTCTATACAACCGTTTCTTTCCCACTA
>SJYR01003285.1:78171-117266 GCA_006410655.1 Kobus ellipsiprymnus
ATGACCATTTTCCTTTTAACATTCTAAATACCCTGTTCCAATGCTCTCTGGTCTCTGAGATCTCTGATGAGAAAATGACTGCTAATTATATTGAGAATTCCTTGTGGGTGATACGTCTTCATCTTGTTGATTTCAAGACAGCATTTGGCCTCAGACAGTTGGATTGTCATGTGTCCCACAGTAAATCTTGTGTTTATCCCACTTTGTGTTTGGGGAGGTTCTTGGATGTACAGATTCATGTTCATCAAACTTGGGAAGGTTCTGGCTATTGCTTTGTTAAATACTGTTTCTGTGTTTTTCACTGCCTCTTCTCCACTTGGATCTCTCTGACGCCAATGTTGGTCAGCTCGACGGTGCCCATAGGTTCTGCTGTTCCATCTCCTTCGTTTTCTTCTTTCTACCGTTCACATTGTATAATTCCTGTTGTTCCATTTTCAAGTTTGTTGTCTGTGATTTTTGCCTAATCACATCTGCTGAGTCACTCTAGTGAATTTTTCATTACCATGGTTGTACTTTTCACCTTGGTTCCTTCTTATACCTTTTTTTTTCCTTTAATTTTGAGCTTTTTGTTTTCTATTGGGGTATATCTGATTATCAATGTCATGATAGTTTCAGGTGCACAGTGAAGGGACTCAGCCATGCATATATATGTATCCATTCTCCCCCAAACTCCCCTCCCATCCAGGCTGCCACATAACATTGAGCAGAGTCCCCTGTGCTACACAATAGGTCCTTGTTGATGACCCATTTTAAACATAGCAGAGTGTGTATATGACCATCTCAGACTCCCTAACTATCCCTTCCTCCTGGCAATCATAAGTTCATTTTATAAGTCTGTGAGTCGCTTTCTTATATACTCTATATCACAATTGATAGAACTATTTTGTTCACTCATTGTTTTCCTGGTTTTCTTTGCTTCTTTTCCCATGTTTTCCTTTAACTTTTGAGTAGCATATTTAAAACAGTTGTCTTAGTTCTTTGTCTAGTAAAGCCAATATCTGGACTTGCTCAGGGATGGTATCTGTCAGTTTATTTTTGTTTCTTTACATCACTCATGCTTCAGGGCTTGCTTGGTGGCTGTAACCTTTGGTGGCTTTTCAGAGTCTTGACGAAGTGTGTACTGACAGTTTCTTCTTGGTTTTCAGTGTTCTTGTGGGGGACCCGAGCTTGCAGTTACCTTTCCCATCATTTTTCTGACATGACTCTTCTGTTATAATTAATTTTTAAATTTTGTCAACTTTAATGATAATTGAAGTTTTTATGGTATAAAGTTGCATATAGCTAGAACATAGGATTATTAAGAAAAATATGATCTTTCTCCTAAATTGAAATAAAAATTAAAATATTTAAAATATTCATCCAGTGGTTAAAAATGGTATTATAATTACTTCCATTATGGGCTTTTGAGCCATTTTAATAGTTTCTTTCTACATAGCTTAAGTGATATTTTTAATGTCTCATTTCTGGTAAGGATTATATGTTAGTGCTATAATAATTTTTATTTTATAATTTTAAACTTGTAGCTGTATAATAGCTTATATACTATTCTATAATTAAATTATAATTTTATTATGAATATTTTCTTACTACCTAAAATTAATGTTTCTCAAAGTGGTTTAGATATATCATTTTTAGTGGTCTTCATTAATCAAAAACTATTAACAAATTTAAAAATATTAGGCACAAAGGAAATATCTTTAACATACTAACATTTTAAAGTGAAGTTGCTCAGTCATGTCTGACTCTTTGCGACCCCATGGACTGTAGCCTACCAGTGCCCTCCGTCCATGGAATTTTCCAGGCAATAGTACTGGAATGGATTGCCATTTCCGTCTCCAGGGGATCTTCCCTACCCAGGAATCGAACCCAGGTCTCCCACGTTGCAGACAGACACTTTACTATCTGAGCCAGAAAGGAAGCTACTGACATACTAAGGGTGTGATAAATGCATCGTTGGGAAAGACGTCCCCTCATACCTGCCTTTCAATCTCAGGCTATTTATTTTACTTTGCTTAAAACAAAGCAATGGCTGTTTTCTAGAAAACTTTCTAATAATGAAATATGAAAAAAAAATACAAGGAAAAGCTTCACACTTAAAAAATAAGGATGAAAAAGCTAATACACTTTTTTTTCTTCTCAAAAATTAACCAGAAGCAGTGAGAAGAGCGAGAATTCATTCCAGTCAGGACAGGCCGGGTTTGTGTTTCTCAGGTAGATCACAGGGAGGCGTGCTAGAGAGTGAGCTGAATAAGCACACGAAGAAGGTGGCATGGTATCTGGTACGGACCGGAGAAGCCCCTCAGAAGATGTTCTGCCAGAGAGGTGGTACACACAAAGAAGCAGCCTCCCTGCACAGCACCGTTGTCACTCCGTCGCTCAGTTGTGTCTGACTCTTTATGACCCCATGAATTGCAGCTCCCCAGGTTTCCCCTCCCTTCCCTACCTCCCAGAGTTTGCTTAAACTCATGTTCATTGAATTGATGATGCCATCTGACCATCTCATCCTCCGTCACCCTCTTCTCCTTTTGCCTTCAATCATTCCCAGCATCAGGGTCTTTTCCAGTGAGTCAAAGTTTTGCATCAGGTGGCCAAAGTGTTGGAGCTTCAGCTTTAGTATCAGCCCTTCCAATGAATGTTCGGGGTTGATTTCCTTTAGAATTAACTGGTTTCATATTCTTGCTGTCCGAGGGATGTTCAAGAGTTTTCTCCAGCACCACAATTTGAAAGCATCAGTTCTTCAGCATTCAGCCTTCTTTACGGTTCAACTCTAAAATCTGTATATGACTGTTGGAAAAACCATAACTTTGACTATAGGGACCTTTGTTGGCAAAGTGATGTCTCTGTTTTTTAATATTTTAATACACTATCTAGCTTTGTCATAGCTTTTCTTCCAAGGAGCAAGCGTCTTTTAATTTCGTGGCTGTAGTCACTGTCCACAGTGATTTTGAAGCCCAAGAAAATAAAGCCTGTCACTGTTTTCACTTTTTCCCCAACTGTTTGCCATGAAGTGATGGGAGCAGATGCCATGATCTCTTTTTGAATGTTGAGTTTTAGGCCAGGTTACTCTCCTCTTTCACCTCCATCAAGAGGCTCTTTAGCTCCTCTTTGCTTTCAGCCATTAGAGTGGTATCATAGCATTGCAGTGGAGCAAATGGGCTATTGTGGGGGATCTCCCTTAGATTTTGTGGGCCATTCATTTTTGAACATCCAGGACATCACCAGGTTTTCAAGGAAGGCTGGTGGAGGGAGGAGATGCTTCCTACATCTTGACCCTGCCAGGAGGGCTGTATTTCAGCCATGGGATAAGTAAAGGTTAAAATATCTCGCAGGAATATAAGTTCAAGGTGAAACTACATTCCTCTAGGCAAGTGCACAGCCCTGCCCTGTTCCCTCACCCATAACTTCTTTTGTAAATAGTTCATTCAAGAAATGCCAGGAAAGAACCGAAACAAAGAGCTAGCCTTCACTCACTACTTTGAAAGAACCACATCAAGAGGAAAAGAAATAGGAAAAATGCATGGCAACAGAGAGCACTCAGTTGGCAGTTCCTGCCAGAAAGCAGATGACAGTTGGTCCCAAAAATATTGGTATGAATTAAGGGAATAAAAGTTTAGTGAAGCAGTCATTTTTGAAAATAAGAGAAAGATCCCCAGTGCAAAAGCTGAAGCAAGACAAGTTACAAAAGCTAAAGCTGAGACATGAATGAGCAGACCTCAGCAAGAGGGGAAAAAATTGAATTATGATTGAGATGGGAGTCTCATCAAAAGCTAAGGAAACAAACAAAACAACACCGCTGAGAACACAACATATGGTAAAGAGGAAAGAACTCATAAACATAAATATAAAAAATTAAACATAGAGAAGCTTCCCAGGTGGCTCAGCGATAAAGGATCTCCAACTGAGCGACTTCACTTTCTCTTTTCACTTTCATGCATTGGAGAAGGAAATGGCAACCCACTCCAGTGTTCTTGCCTGGAGAATCCCAGGGACGGGGGAGCCTGGTGGGCTCCCGTCTGTGGGGTTGCACAGAGTCGGACACGACTGAAGTGACTCAGCAGCAGCAGCAGCAACCAGCGCAGAAGACACGGGTTCGATCCCTGATCCAGAAAGATCCCAGGTGCCAAGGAACAACTAAGCTCGTGTGCCACAACTACTGAGCCTGTGCTCTGGAGCCTGGGAGCTGAAACTCCTGAGCCAGGTGCCACAGCTGCTGACGCCCACGCACCCCAGAGCCTGTGCTCCGCAACGAGAGAGGCCCCCGCAACGATAAGCCCACAACCAGCAAAGAGTAACCCCTGCTCCTGCAGCTAGAGGAGAGCCTGCACAGCAAAGAGGACATAGTGCAGCCAAAAGTAAATAAGTAAATGCGTGTATTTTTAAAAAAATAGAGTTAATAGATATTGTGAATAAGTTATACCTAGAGAAGACAGGTCAAGGGTATTCATCAGGTAGGTATTTAGAAGACTAAAGCCATAGCAAAAATACCTACAGGTGTAAGTTAAAGGTTATTGTGAAGAAATATAAACATCCTTCACATCATATATTAAAAATAGAAAAATGCAAAGATATTCTAGTAAAATTGATGCATGTTGAAGTTAAAGAAAACAGTTTTTGGTCCTCAAGTCAAAAAGAATTATCAGCTTATGAGGTGCAAAATTGCTAGGCTTGCTTCACATTGCTTGGCAGTAACCTTCAATACTTGAAGAGCAATGATGCTTACAATAACATCAACTGAAGTGTCCCTCAGTAATTTTATAGCTAACCAAATTGTCATTCATCTATAAAGACTGACCCAAAAATGTTGAAAGAATTCTGGAATACAGTTGGAAGAATCTCTTCTTATACAAAGTACAGGGTGCGAAGCCTTGCTAACAGATAACTGGAAATGGTTTTGAAGCTATTATGATATTTAACTATAAGGTTAAGTCTTATAGAAGTGGCCATTCATGTTACATGTAGAATACAGATGTTGTAAAAACTGAATACATAAAATAACAATGATGTATAAGTAACAAAATACCTAGCAAAAGTTGAGAGATAAAAAGGAAAAGAAGTTGTTAGACAGAGTAATATAAATGCATTTATCTTTATAAAGGAAGCATTAGGGGAAAAAAATCTATTAACAGAGTGGAGGAAAGGAGGGAGTAAAAGACACAGAAATAGTGAATATCCTCCTGAACCACAAAAGTGAATTAGCAGATACTATGTGAGGAAATAAAGAATTAGAGCAATTCAAAATAATGTTATAGAAACAATTATTATAATGAATATGAACTCTCTGTAAACAACAGAGCAGAAAGCAAAGCTATTATAAATGCAAAACTAACCAAAACACAGATCATACAGGGAAAACTCTTAAAAGAAAAAAATAGAAACAAAATATAAGAACATTTTATAAAACTAACATCAACTATATACGTCCAATCTATAAAAATAAACTGCTGAGATTTATCTATTAGATGTAAAAATTCCCAAGTTATATCTCTAAGTACAATTTATCCATCACTCTGATAGGTGATTTATGAGTGTTGAAAATAAACAAGAAAACTGCAAACCCAGGAAATATAAACACAAAGAAAACAGAGAAACACAATCTTACTACCATAAAAGGCTGCATTCCAGAGAAAAATCAAATTAGAGATCAAGAAGGGGCACTTCATGAAATACTGTAGAAACCATATTTAAAGTAAGAATGAAACATTTTGGATTGTGCAGTCCAAAAGAATGTGATGTTAATCATCACAAAGCAAAATACGAGGAAATATAAGGCTAAATATATGGGAAGTCAGCACTTTAAAATAGCAATTGACAGGCAGTTGTCCACAGGCCAGTGCTTCTGCCATGTGATCTTGTAAAGAAGGTCTTGTTAGAAGCCATCTGTGTCCTTTTGCTCATTTGTCAGTGGCCTCCTTCAAGCTACAAAGTGGAGAATTGACTAGTGGCAGCAGAGCCCAGGTGGCCCACAAAACCTACAGTATTTACGATCTATCTGCCCTTTATAGAAACGGTTTGCCATCCTTGGTCAAGAAGACTTAGCTCATGATGGTCACTATAGGAAGGAAAAAAAAAAGAAAAGCTAAATAATAGAATTAATATTGTAAATAACTACTGTTAAACATTACTTATCTATTTATACATAACTCCCTAGATTCAGAAAGTAAACCATCTTTCAGAATGCCAATCATCTTTTCAGGAAACAAAAGCAACAGCAAACTATCTATAATGATTCAAAGTTGGAAAAAGACATATTTTCTGATTACAATTTAATAAGCTAAAAATAATAATGATTAAAAAACAAAATGTTGGTACTACTTGGGAATTCAAATTCATTTCCTTAAATAGTACCCGGGGTAAGTAGAAAATTAAACTGGCAAATGATTGTCTACCCTGAGTATAACAATAAATAAACATGGTATATCAGTGCCTGTAGACAAAGCAACAGCAAGATTAAGAGAAAAAGAGTCCATCTCCTATAATTAAAGTAGCTTTGACTGTACAGACCTTTGCTGGCAAAGTGATGTCTCTGCTTTTTAATATGCTATCTAGGGTTGTCTAGTTTGTCTTATGCTTATGCCTTGGAAATAACACATCAGTAATTCATGAATTATGATAATAAATACGGTCATATAAAATCATTATGATTATTTCATATTTGACTTATTACTCAATGGAGAGCCAGAAACTTTTCATAATTCTTATATTCTTGTATGCCTGTGGGGCAAGGGGGATATTGCATATTTGACATTCAAATCTATAAAATGCCAGAATGAAGTGGTGAGGATTAGAAAGCCTCTCTAGTCTGAAAAAAATTCCACAGGTATTATATCATATACCTGGGGACTTAGTGTGTATTTTTCCCACTGTATCTTCCTTAATAAATGTCTGTATTGAATCTTTATTACCATACTTGCAGTGGCTATGTAATAACCATATTCATAATCATTATTAACTTTGGACCTTGTATATTCATGTTTTGTTTATATTCAATTATTAATAGATTGAAAGTGAAAGTCATCACTCGGTCATGCCCGACTTTTTGCGACCCCATGGACTGTATAGTCCATGGAATTCTCCAGGCCAGAATACTGGAGTAGGTAGCCTTTCCCTTCTCCAGGGGATCTTCCCAGCCCAGGGATCAAACCCAGGTCTTCCTCATTGCAAGCTGAGTCTCTACCAGCTGAGCCACAAGAGAAGCCCAAGAACACTGGACTGGGGAGCGTATCCCTTCCCCAGCTTATCTTCCTGACCCAGGAATCAAGCTGGGGTATCCTGCATTGCAGGTGGATTCTTTACCAACTGAGCTATCAGGGATCAATAGATTACTAAATTGCAAATGCTTCTGGAAAAAGAAGGTAAAAATCTCATTCCAAAGATTGCACGTCTTATATCTCCTTGTCTCTCATTTTATGAATGAAAGAAAAAGATTAATCTTTCTAGAAAAACCAGTGGAGAAAAACATATTCTTAAACATAATGATATCTTTGTGGAGCACAGTTAAAAAGAGCTCAAGGAAAGGAAATTAGACTTAAAATATAACAATTAGTAATAACTACTCACAGAACCTCGAAGAAATGAGAGGGTCATAAATTATCCTCACCATGGCTGTATTCTCTTAAACATAAAGAGTATGAAATGTTATTTTAATCATGGCACAGTTTGCTATGTCTGTTACTAAGAATTTATTCATGTCAAATATATCAATTTCAAAGGATAGTTTTCATTAATACAACTAAGTTTTACTTACTACCCAAATCCAGTCACCACTGAACCATCATCAAAATAATAATTGGAAGTTACATGTCTCCCTGTTATGTTTTCCTTTATGATTTGGTTGGCTTTCATGCTTTCTTTAACTGCTATGGATTTTGCTGTGGGTATAATTTTATATTTATCAGATTTTAGATTCAATCGTTATTTCATTTCCTTCATTATACCCTATGATAAACATTTTTTTAAAAGTTGACCTTTTATAGCCCTTTTCTTTCAAGTAAATCAGTGTACAAGTGAGTTATTCTCTTATTATGTCTCTAAATTATAATCCCTTTGTATCATTAATGACAAGGAATTGAGGCCACACGATAAATAGGTTAAGTATCATTATGGTAAAACAATATAAAATATGAAAGAACAACTTTGCTTCCAAATGTGAACATTAATGTGGATAATAAATGAAATTCATATACTTCAATTTGAGTGGATAATATAAAAGACCGAGGGTAGTAAAGTTTGTGTTAAAGAAGATTTTTAGATATATGGAACCCATTTATAGTTTTTTTAAATCTCATTTGATGCTTCCAACTGCCTCATAAAGTAATGGAGAAAATTTCATCATATTTTTTAAAGTAGGAACCTGAGACATCTGGGGTAAAAATGCTATCTGCAGAATTTCATGCAATTAATTTCTGAAGTAATTTAAAATGAGATGCTCTGGCTCTCAGTTGTAGCAGTTTGGTGAGTCATTTACTTCCCTCTCTTTCCTTCTATTAAGATTTTTTTTAGCTCATTAGAAACTCCTGTGAAAGTGTCCTCTCTAGGTGGCTCTACATTTCAACATGGGTGAAAAAAGGATAATGTTACCATCTAAATTAGAGTCTATTGTGAAGATTTATTATGTGGCACATTTAAAACATTTAGATGAACCCTTCTCACACAATGAATATTCTAGGAATGTCAGATATGTATAATAGTAGCCCTAATTTATTGTAACAAATTGAAGACATTCTACAAGTAGCAAATAAACTTATTGACAGTTATTTTTGTTATATAATAACCAGTACACATTTTCTCCTTGTTCACTTTTCAAGAAAGGGTATCAGTTTGGAATAAGGTTGTTTTTCAAGTAAAACAACAAAAAAAGTTGTGCCTGTTGGTAGGAATCTCCTGAACCATTTTGAGGCAGACCTGAAAACATGACCTCAAGAAACTGACCCAAAATTCTGAGATGTGAGAAAGTTGAAATAAGAAACAAAGAAACTGAAATGCAGAGATATTACCCCGGGATCACATCACTAGAAGGCGGCCGCACAGGGCCATTGCTTTCCTTTCATGCCTCAGACTCACTGTACATTGGACTGGAGACATGTCACATGCAGATGAACACAGACATTTGGAGACACACAGAGGGCAGTTTCATCCCTTCTCAGAATTCACTATGTTTCTATCGAGGTCGTCTTCTCAGGAATAACACGCGAGGACAACCTTTATAATAGGTGCCCTGGGAGTACTGTTTGCAGTCTTAAGGTTTATTGTTGTGCTTGACTTAGGTTTACACAAGGACTGTATAGTCCATGGAATTCTCCAGGCCAGAATACTGGAGTAGGTAGCCTTTCCCTTCTCCAGGGGATCTTCCCAGCCCAGGGATCAAACCCAGGTCTTCCTCATTGCAAGCTGAGTCTCTACCAGCTGAGCCACAAGAGAAGCCCAAGAACACTGGACTGGGGAGCGTATCCCTTCCCCAGCTTATCTTCCTGACCCAGGAATCAAGCTGGGGTATCCTGCATTGCAGGTGGATTCTTTACCAACTGAGCTATCAGGGATCAATAGATTACTAAATTGCAAATGCTTCTGGAAAAAGAAGGTAAAAATCTCATTCCAAAGATTGCACGTCTTATATCTCCTTGTCTCTCATTTTATGAATGAAAGAAAAAGATTAATCTTTCTAGAAAAACCAGTGGAGAAAAACATATTCTTAAACATAATGATATCTTTGTGGAGCACAGTTAAAAAGAGCTCAAGGAAAGGAAATTAGACTTAAAATATAACAATTAGTAATAACTACTCACAGAACCTCGAAGAAATGAGAGGGTCATAAATTATCCTCACCATGGCTGTATTCTCTTAAACATAAAGAGTATGAAATGTTATTTTAATCATGGCACAGTTTGCTATGTCTGTTACTAAGAATTTATTCATGTCAAATATATCAATTTCAAAGGATAGTTTTCATTAATACAACTAAGTTTTACTTACTACCCAAATCCAGTCACCACTGAACCATCATCAAAATAATAATTGGAAGTTACATGTCTCCCTGTTATGTTTTCCTTTATGATTTGGTTGGCTTTCATGCTTTCTTTAACTGCTATGGATTTTGCTGTGGGTATAATTTTATATTTATCAGATTTTAGATTCAATCGTTATTTCATTTCCTTCATTATACCCTATGATAAACATTTTTTTAAAAGTTGACCTTTTATAGCCCTTTTCTTTCAAGTAAATCAGTGTACAAGTGAGTTATTCTCTTATTATGTCTCTAAATTATAATCCCTTTGTATCATTAATGACAAGGAATTGAGGCCACACGATAAATAGGTTAAGTATCATTATGGTAAAACAATATAAAATATGAAAGAACAACTTTGCTTCCAAATGTGAACATTAATGTGGATAATAAATGAAATTCATATACTTCAATTTGAGTGGATAATATAAAAGACCGAGGGTAGTAAAGTTTGTGTTAAAGAAGATTTTTAGATATATGGAACCCATTTATAGTTTTTTTAAATCTCATTTGATGCTTCCAACTGCCTCATAAAGTAATGGAGAAAATTTCATCATATTTTTTAAAGTAGGAACCTGAGACATCTGGGGTAAAAATGCTATCTGCAGAATTTCATGCAATTAATTTCTGAAGTAATTTAAAATGAGATGCTCTGGCTCTCAGTTGTAGCAGTTTGGTGAGTCATTTACTTCCCTCTCTTTCCTTCTATTAAGATTTTTTTTAGCTCATTAGAAACTCCTGTGAAAGTGTCCTCTCTAGGTGGCTCTACATTTCAACATGGGTGAAAAAAGGATAATGTTACCATCTAAATTAGAGTCTATTGTGAAGATTTATTATGTGGCACATTTAAAACATTTAGATGAACCCTTCTCACACAATGAATATTCTAGGAATGTCAGATATGTATAATAGTAGCCCTAATTTATTGTAACAAATTGAAGACATTCTACAAGTAGCAAATAAACTTATTGACAGTTATTTTTGTTATATAATAACCAGTACACATTTTCTCCTTGTTCACTTTTCAAGAAAGGGTATCAGTTTGGAATAAGGTTGTTTTTCAAGTAAAACAACAAAAAAAGTTGTGCCTGTTGGTAGGAATCTCCTGAACCATTTTGAGGCAGACCTGAAAACATGACCTCAAGAAACTGACCCAAAATTCTGAGATGTGAGAAAGTTGAAATAAGAAACAAAGAAACTGAAATGCAGAGATATTACCCCGGGATCACATCACTAGAAGGCGGCCGCACAGGGCCATTGCTTTCCTTTCATGCCTCAGACTCACTGTACATTGGACTGGAGACATGTCACATGCAGATGAACACAGACATTTGGAGACACACAGAGGGCAGTTTCATCCCTTCTCAGAATTCACTATGTTTCTATCGAGGTCGTCTTCTCAGGAATAACACGCGAGGACAACCTTTATAATAGGTGCCCTGGGAGTACTGTTTGCAGTCTTAAGGTTTATTGTTGTGCTTGACTTAGGTTTACACACACAGTTTTTCTGCAAACAGTAACAGATTGTTACATGAGTTAACATGTACCTACTGCAAAATCATCTTGTTTAAAATGACGAGTTTTTAGTAGAATCTCATGTACTTTGCTCTGGTTGTACGAAAATGATCAGTGTGACTGATGTAATCTAACAGAACCTTCTATCCCCTGCACCAGGGAAATAGGAAGGAAATTGGAAGGGCAGATTCCTGAAGAGACTGAATATTTACACAGAAAATAAATGGAGCAAATCTAAAAATGACTGAATTTACCTTAACTTGGGCAAGATTGTTTTCCACTACCAAACAGAAGACTCGGGAATCTCTTGGACAGCTAGGAGATCAAACCAGTCAATCCTAAAGGAAATCAATCCTGAATATTCATTGGAAAGACTGATACTAAAGCTGAAGCTCCAATACTTTGGCCACCAGATGTGAAGAGCCGACTCATTGGAAAAGACCCTGATGCTGGGAAAGATTGAAGGTGGGAGATGAAGGGGATGACAGAGGATGAGACGGTTGGATGGCACCACTGACACTCTGGACATTAGTTTGAACAGACTCTGGAAAATGGTGAGATACTGGGAAGCCTGGTGTGCTGCCGTCCAGGCGGCTGCAGAGGCGGACCCGACTTAGTGACTGAAAAGAACAACCAAAGATAAACAGTGACGGAAGTTTTAAACCAATTTCCATTACGGAGAAATATATCAGTGATTTTTTTTTGACTCAAATCTGACTTGAAATTTTCCTACCATATAAACTTCATGTATTTAAATGTATTATACATGATTGATATTTATTTGTTTACTTGAAGTTCGATTTTTAAAGGGCTGCAGGGAAACAAGTTTTCTTTTTTTTCAATTGGAAAGAATTTATGTAACAAATATAGGAAGTAAAGAAATATTAAATCTAGACTTAATCTTATCTCTAGATAAATGGATATAAAACATCAACTCCTCTTTTACAGTGAGTTTCATTGTGTCAGTGGCCTCGCTGACCAGGATTATCTTGCTCCGTCCACCACCACAGCCTCTCTTCTATTGTTTCCTTCTCATCCAGTTTATCTGCCATTACCATTTCTCAAGTCAGGTTTCTGCCAACTCTGGCCGGTAGCGCCAGTTCTTCGAACGTACTGATGACTGCTCTTATATTGCCTCCTGCCCTCGCAGTAGGACCAAGACATTTGGAAGATAACCATGTGGTCGAATGATGTTCAGGAATATATGTGTACACGTGAATGCATACTCACACGCTGAAAGCTGAGTGAAATGCATTATCCTGGTGGGGAATTTTACTCCTTGAAGTATTTCTTAAATTAAGGAAGTGAGTTACTAAGGAATAAACTAACTAAATTAATAGGACTGCAGCCTGCGGACTTTCTTGGTGGTCTAGTGGTTAAGAACCCACCTTCCA
Organism: Kobus ellipsiprymnus; assembly: GCA_006410655.1. Classification (NCBI taxonomy): domain Eukaryota; kingdom Metazoa; phylum Chordata; class Mammalia; order Artiodactyla; family Bovidae; genus Kobus; species Kobus ellipsiprymnus. The sequence continues at coordinate 91,081 of SJYR01003285.1, forward strand.
ATACAGGGGACACAGTTTCCATCCCTGGTCGGGGAGCTAAGATCCCACATGCCACGGGACAATGAGGCCAGCAGGCTGCAGCCACAGAAGGCTGCGTGCTGCAACGGAGACCCAGCACAGCCAAAGATTTAATGCATTAATTAAAAAAGTCTTACTGCAGCCTGGATCTAGGCTTCTATAATTGTCTCATTTCAGTTTTGATTCTGTTAATCTCAGTGCATTTTGCTCTGTACTTGGTTTCCGCTTTATTTCATGTCCATGACTGGCCTTGTTTCTTTGATAAACCAATGTACAAATCAGCTGTCTCTTAGCAGTCTGTTCAGGGTCACAATGATTTTTCTAAGGGAAATATCAGCACCTTTCAGAAAACTGTCATTTCAGAAATAAGCATAAAATCTTAAATTAACCAAGGGTATCTTCATTGATATATTCCTGCCCTTTGAATGTGGACTCATTCATCCAAGTATCATAAATCTGGTTTCAGAACTGTTTTGGACTTTCAGAAATTTCAGATTTCTTAGTGAGGAATGAAGGAATGCGGGTGTAACCTTAGTGCTGGTGGCTGAGAGTTTCCAGGTGAACCATTTCATTTGCATCTCCTCTCACCTGCACTGAGGTATAGCCTGTTGACTGGTTTATAACCCACACTGTCTTCTGGCCAGTGTTCTAACCCCCTTTCCATATTGTTGCCACTTTGGTCCTGAGTCACTCCCCTTCCCCTAGGAGACCACGCTCTCCTGAGTGTGGCCCCTGGAGGCTGGCGGGGTTGCTGTCTGCGTCTCTGACTTGCTGATGACTTTCCTGCCTCTGCGGAGTGACCCAGAGGCTGTCGTGTTTGGCAGACATTCTTTCCTTTCCAGTTCTCATAGGCAATCTCTACTCATTCTGTGGATCTAAGATCACCTCCTCAGAGAAGACTTTCTGCACCACACCCATGATCCGGTGAGAAAGGAAACAAAACCACCGTTGTCTTTCTTTTCCAATATGATTTATTACATTAAATATAGTTCCCTCTGCTAGACAGCCGGACCTTGTTGCTTATCCGTTCTCTAAATAATAGTTTGTATCTGCTAATCCCGAAGTCCTAATTTATTCCTCGCCCCCCTCCTTTCCCCCTTGGTAACGATAAATTTGTTGTCTGTTGGTCTGTTTCTTAGGTAGGTTTATTTGTGCCGTATTTTAAATTCCGCATATGCGATACCATATGGAATATGTCTTTTCCCATCTGACTTACTTTGCTTAGTATGATAATCTCTAGGCCCATCTCTGTAGCTGGAAATGGCATTATATATAGTGAAGTCGCTCAGTTGTGTCCGACTCTTTGTGACCCCATGGACCATAGGACTACCAGGCTCCTCCTGGTATTTTCCAGGCAAGAGTACTGGAGTGGGTTGCCATTTCCTTCTCCAGGAAACGGCATTATTTCCTTCCAAAACCATTATTGACTCTCTAAGCCCTGTCCTTTGCTTTACAGTCATCGTCACACTTGTGTTTCTAGAACAGTGTGATGTACATACAGTTTAGTTAGCTTGACTAACATGTCTTCCCTCCTAGACTCTAAGCTTTATGGAGGCAAAGGCTATGCCCTTTCTTAACAGATCTAGAACCTAACGCTTCCTGGAATAAAATAAGCCCTCAATAATATGTTTGAAGAAGTGGATGAATGAATCATTTGAAGGCTCTTTGAAAAGCACCGTGTCTCCATACGCCCTCTGGTTCAGGGAGTGAAATTTGTGCTGTATTTAACTGCAATATTTAACGTGAAGAAGCCATTCTGGTAAGGTGAAATCTGACAATGCCCTCATCGAGGTACTTTTTTTCCCTGGAGTATATCTTCATCCTATTCTCACTGTGTGCATGCTTCTACTGTGCGTGTCGGATCCTATTTTAATCTACTATCTCTATTTCTTGCCTTGATGTTGGACTTACAAAGGCCAGGCACTGAGTGTTAGCTTTCTCCCCAGTTTCCCACCTTCTGAATTTCCAGGTACTCAGTGCACAGAGGAAGATCATATATCAGATGAAGGAAGGCAGGGACATTTCTGGTGACTGGAGTGCACTAATTATTGATGTAAAACTCCTGAGTGCGTGTCCTTCACACTCTTGATCCTCACAGTGTAGCAGGAAATCCATGATAGTTTCTGTCTCAGCTCATATATGTTCTGGGCCCAGACTCTCAACTAACAAGGCAAAATGAGGTCACCATTTCCCTTAATTCTGGGAAATGCATTTATTTTTTTAAAGTAGAAAATATGCTGATTTGAAAGCTGAATGCCATTAGTTGTCTCTTTGTCCAAGAATGTGTAAAACAACTTCTCGGTTCCAATTTATTTATCTGTAGAGTTAAGGGCAGTGAAAGTTATGTGCAAAGATATAAAATGTGATTCAGATCCCATCTCTGCCACCAGTGAATTGGGCAAGCTACGCAGCCTCTGTGAGCACCAGTTTTCTTCACTGTAGATCTGAGTAATGCCTAACTTCCAGAGTTCTCCTACAGATTGTAATTAATACACATGAGGCACTTAGCCCTACACTTGAAAAATGCAGGAGACAGCGTGTCCATATCCATGGTCACAAAGATAAGGTGAAATAACACATATAACAACAAATCAGTTGGTAAGAAATGAAAGGAGCAGGTTTAAAAATGGCATGGCCAGTAATGAATGGACCTTACGATGAACAGCCCTGTTGTTTGACAGAAGAAGCTGATTGCCACCCGGCAGATACTTACCAGAGAACGGAACGCAGTGGCTCACCTGTCCAGAAGGAGACACGTTCTGCTGGGTTTGATTATCAGCCAGCAACGTGAACATGAGCTCTTCCCAAGCACACTGCCTCCAGGGCAGACCAGAGAAGGCAGCCGCGCTGTTGATGGCGGTTCAGCCGTGTGTGGAGAAGAGAACGAGCAGTTTTCTGGCATTGTGGGAGCACTTTGCCAGCATAACTGCTCCATTCCCTTTTTTCTGCCTATTAAAACACAAACCCACGTATTTTACAGGTCATTGTATAAGAGAAAATGCATTAAATAGAGACATTTAAAATGCTCTCATTATCTTGGCCCTGTATTTGGAGGAGGGAGGTCAGTTCTCAGTGATACGGGTTATGGAGTGGACTAAATGGACATGAATGGTCCACCCTTTGTCCCAGGTAAATAGAAATACCTTATCAGTTATACAATAAATAGATGAGTTCAGAATAAGGAATAGAATAGGACTACCAGGCTCCTCCTGGTATTTTCCAGGCAAGAGTACTGGAGTGGGTTGCCATTTCCTTCTCCAGGAAACGGCATTATTTCCTTCCAAAACCATTATTGACTCTCTAAGCCCTGTCCTTTGCTTTACAGTCATCGTCACACTTGTGTTTCTAGAACAGTGTGATGTACATACAGTTTAGTTAGCTTGACTAACATGTCTTCCCTCCTAGACTCTAAGCTTTATGGAGGCAAAGGCTATGCCCTTTCTTAACAGATCTAGAACCTAACGCTTCCTGGAATAAAATAAGCCCTCAATAATATGTTTGAAGAAGTGGATGAATGAATCATTTGAAGGCTCTTTGAAAAGCACCGTGTCTCCATACGCCCTCTGGTTCAGGGAGTGAAATTTGTGCTGTATTTAACTGCAATATTTAACGTGAAGAAGCCATTCTGGTAAGGTGAAATCTGACAATGCCCTCATCGAGGTACTTTTTTTCCCTGGAGTATATCTTCATCCTATTCTCACTGTGTGCATGCTTCTACTGTGCGTGTCGGATCCTATTTTAATCTACTATCTCTATTTCTTGCCTTGATGTTGGACTTACAAAGGCCAGGCACTGAGTGTTAGCTTTCTCCCCAGTTTCCCACCTTCTGAATTTCCAGGTACTCAGTGCACAGAGGAAGATCATATATCAGATGAAGGAAGGCAGGGACATTTCTGGTGACTGGAGTGCACTAATTATTGATGTAAAACTCCTGAGTGCGTGTCCTTCACACTCTTGATCCTCACAGTGTAGCAGGAAATCCATGATAGTTTCTGTCTCAGCTCATATATGTTCTGGGCCCAGACTCTCAACTAACAAGGCAAAATGAGGTCACCATTTCCCTTAATTCTGGGAAATGCATTTATTTTTTTAAAGTAGAAAATATGCTGATTTGAAAGCTGAATGCCATTAGTTGTCTCTTTGTCCAAGAATGTGTAAAACAACTTCTCGGTTCCAATTTATTTATCTGTAGAGTTAAGGGCAGTGAAAGTTATGTGCAAAGATATAAAATGTGATTCAGATCCCATCTCTGCCACCAGTGAATTGGGCAAGCTACGCAGCCTCTGTGAGCACCAGTTTTCTTCACTGTAGATCTGAGTAATGCCTAACTTCCAGAGTTCTCCTACAGATTGTAATTAATACACATGAGGCACTTAGCCCTACACTTGAAAAATGCAGGAGACAGCGTGTCCATATCCATGGTCACAAAGATAAGGTGAAATAACACATATAACAACAAATCAGTTGGTAAGAAATGAAAGGAGCAGGTTTAAAAATGGCATGGCCAGTAATGAATGGACCTTACGATGAACAGCCCTGTTGTTTGACAGAAGAAGCTGATTGCCACCCGGCAGATACTTACCAGAGAACGGAACGCAGTGGCTCACCTGTCCAGAAGGAGACACGTTCTGCTGGGTTTGATTATCAGCCAGCAACGTGAACATGAGCTCTTCCCAAGCACACTGCCTCCAGGGCAGACCAGAGAAGGCAGCCGCGCTGTTGATGGCGGTTCAGCCGTGTGTGGAGAAGAGAACGAGCAGTTTTCTGGCATTGTGGGAGCGCTTTGCCAGCATAACTGCTCCATTCCCTTTTTTCTGCCTATTAAAACACAAACCCACGTATTTTACAGGTCATTGTATAAGAGAAAATGCATTAAATAGAGACATTTAAAATGCTCTCATTATCTTGGCCCTGTATTTGGAGGAGGGAGGTCAGTTCTCAGTGATACGGGTTATGGAGTGGACTAAATGGACATGAATGGTCCACCCTTTGTCCCAGGTAAATAGAAATACCTTATCAGTTATACAATAAATAGATGAGTTCAGAATAAGGAATAGTAATTTTTCAAGTGTGTCTTCAAAGTTAAAAAATTACGTATCTGCAGAAGGACATTTTAGTCCCACCAGTAGGAATAAATGAAAGTGTTAGTCGCTCAGTTGTGTCCATCTCTTTGCGACCCCATCAGCTTTGGCCCACCAGGCTCATCTGTCCGTGGATTCTCCAGGCAGGAATACTGGAGTGGTAGCCGTTTCCTTCTGCAGGGGATCTTTCTGACCTAGGGATTGAACTTGTGTCTCCTGCGTTGCAGGCAGATTCTTTGCCGTCTGAGCCCCTGGGGAAGCCCAGTGCAGGAGTAACAGGGCAGGGGGTATTAATATGAAACTGGGCAGGGCACGAAACCTCAGTGTGAGTGAGGCAGGAGTTGGAACTGATGCCTGGAGTAGAGCTTAAGGCTGCTGAGATCTGCCTTGTCTCTCACTGTCCTTGGAAGAGGAATGAAGGCTGTAGGGATACGGGAACCACAGCCAGACACAGAGAGTAAGTGTGCAGAAGTGAAAAATCCCAGCGTGCTCTGAGCCCACAAAAAGCTAAAAGCAGGAGCAACTGCATGGTGCAGTCACCCTAAAAAAAAAAAAGAAAAAATGTCCCTAGAACTGGTAACCCTGTCACTGCTTTAGCAGAAGCAAATTAGAAGGACATCTATGGAGGTTTTTTTTTTTTTTTTTTTTTTGAGTTCCAAGACCCCTTGTCTGTTCCTCTGTCCTACCCACCACATGTCCCCCTTCATCAGACCCTCTCAAAACCCCAGGTGGCTGTACCTTTCCTGCCAAAACCGTGACCACGTTCAGCAGATTGTCTACAGGGAAGTGAAACCAGACAACATGCTTGTCATCAGAAATAACAGGGACCCACAAAGTATAGGGACCCTAGGGGGTGAATCTCAGCTTAGAACTCAGGTCTAATTGAAATATTGCGTAAGAGTAAGGGAATACAAAGAAAAAACATAAAAAAATCAGAGTGTTTACTAGAGTTTCTTAGTAACAGTTTTAAAAGACTAATAAATGACCTGGTTCTGAAAACAGAAAGATGGTCAGGTCATCCAACACTGAGGATCAACAAAAGATGACAACCCTGGCTACAACCTAACACCTGCTGCCTTTAACAAAGACCTTGGTGGTGACGATGACGAACACACATCTGTACTGAAATACTAGGCGCCGCAAATGTAGAGGAACAGAGTTAAATCTTTCTAAATCCCGTGTCTTGCTTAAGAGGTGTATAGTATTAACATTAATTTTGAAGTCAAAGAAATGTGTCAAAATTGTATAAAAAACCATTAAGGGTGGATAAAAGAGAATTAATATTTTTCAAAGCAGTAAAGGAGCTAGGTGGGATAATAATGTTTAAAGTGTAGAAAGGAGTCTGGAAAATGAAATGTTTAAGAACCACTGCACGAGGACATTATTACTACACAGTGTTCCTTCCTGCGTCATGGGAGCCAGCAGCATTTTAGGATGATTTGCTACTCCTTCTTCAATTACTATTTTATTTTTATTTTTTGCCGTGGAGTTCCAGCCTGATACACCTCCTCATTGTATCATGCTGATTCTGCCCTCATCCAAGCCTATCTGTTCTTATCACAGTTTTTTGTTTGTTTGTTTGTTTGTTTTCAAAAACTTGCCACTGAGTCCCCAGATAAAAACTGATGAGTTAATATGGGGTAGAATATTGAGTTCAAGATGAAGAATATGGTCTTTGTCTAAATCATGGCTTTAATTCAAGACAGTCTAAGCATCTCTTAAATACTGCTCTCCACCAATCTTAAGGTAACATCTGTTGTTGTTTAGTCAAAAAGTTGGGACCAGCTCTTTGTGACCCCATGGACTGTAGCCTGCCAGGCTCCTCTGTCTATGGGATTCTGCAGGCAAGAATACTGGAGTGGGTTACCACTTCCTTCTCCACGGGATCTTCCCAACCCAGGGATTGAAGCCAAGATCTCCTGCAATGGCAGGTGGATTCTTTACCACTAAGCCACTTGGGAAGCCCTAAGGAAACATACTTGGCACCAAAAATATGATCCACACAGTCAAAGGCTTTGGCGTAGTCAATAAAGCAGAAATAGATGTTTTTCTGGAACTCTCTTGCTTTTCCTATGATCCAGAGGATACTGGCAATTTGATCTCAGGTTCCTCTGCCTTTTCTAAACATCAGGAAGTTCACGGTTCAGGTATTGCTGAAGCCTGGCTTGGAGAATTTTGAGCATTACTTTACTAGCGTGTGAGATGAGTGCAGTTGTTCGGTAGTTTGAGCATTCTTTGGCATCACCTTTCTTTGGTATTGGAATGAAAACTGACCTTTTCCAGTCCTGTGGCCACTGCTGAGTTTTCCAAATTTGCTGGCATATTGAGTGCATCAAGAGGATAGGAGGGGCAAAATCACATTTAGAATTAAACCGCATACCCACCAGAGATGTTCGGAGGGCTCAAACAAAACCATGTAGATTACAGACAAATTCAATTTTAGAACTGTAAATTATTCCTCTATATAATCTTCATAAAGAACATAACTGGACAAAAGCTCACTGAGTGGCTCAGTCTCCATCAAAAGCATGCCTCCCCTCACCTACAACCCCTCTTCCTTACACCCTGAACTAGCTCAGCTACCATGGACAGTCCCCAATTGTAATGTAAATAAGAATCATTTGATTGACTGTTGAACTCGAAGGTGTCCAGGTTTCCCTCAGAAATTCTCACAGTAAGAACAGCACCAGGCTCAGGGATCTGCATTTTGACAAGCTTTCAAAAAGATTGATAGCCTATGGGATCACTCTTTAAAAAATTATTCTGTTTGGTCTTATTCTAAGAATCTAGTATATATAGATTCTAAGAATCTAGTTGTTTATCTGATGTATAATATGTCCTAAAGTTAAAAGACTGTAAGCTTGGTCCCTCAAATAACTTGTGTAGATAGAGGCTCAGAAATGGGTTGCAGTTGTTCAAGAATTTAAGCCCCCAGGTGGCTCTACTTTAGAGCAGAGATGTGTAACTTGGGTATGCATATAATTAAGTGATTCACAAACAAGAAAGAGAAAAACATAGCCTTATTTTTACTAACTTCTGAAATTTAACATCTCATTATTTTGAAATGTAGGTAGCAAACCTGTGATGACAGCAGGCCAAGCGACTTGTTACCCACAAAATCACAGATCTTTTCCTACTGCAGATCCCTCAAAATTTTCATATTTGGGAAGCACTTGAGTTACTATCAGAACCACTGCTAAATCTTCTCATTTAATGTGTTAATGGGAAAGAATTCATACACAGTACTGTTTCAAAAGTTGAGTATTTTGATAGCTACACTGGTTTCATTGGTAATAAAATATATTCTACTCTATGCGTTTAAAGATTAAAACATTAAAAATTTCTCTGCAAAGAGATTTACAGACCTTCTCAAACTGCAAAGGAATCTGTGGCACAGTAGTCAATAAAAGAAATTCTGTTCTAGGATGACCATAAGGATGGATGGCTATAAATCTAGAGTAAACTCATCAAACTCTGTTTGGGACATGTGCATTTCCTCTCAGGTCACCTTATATTCTATTGTGATCACCAGGGTACCAGAAGTCCTAACTCCCAGTGCCAGACCAACACAGGGTATTTGTAAGCAAATTACCCCAGAGTTTCATTCTCTCATCTCCACATGACACAGCTCCTGAAGTGATTGCCAACATCCATTAAAATATGAACAACTCAGTTTCCTAACCAAAATTCTGATGGCAAGGCAGCTCCTGTAAAGTCTCACAAAGGCTCCTGCTTTGGAGATATTCAAATGAGGAACAGTACACAGATTTTGTTCCTACTCCAAAGTATCTCCCTGCTCTAAAGTTTTCTAAAATTATAATTCTGTACATAGCCATGAATTTCATACATTTTCTTAAAAACTTCACTTGGTCTGAGTTTTAAAGCACTGTAAGAAAAAAGAATTTAACAATAGAAAAATTCAATGTTTTAATGTCAGGATTGACCCTTTAAACTAAAAAAATACTAGTCTGATGTAAATTTTAAAAACTTCTTTGAATTAGGACTATTTCAAAAATAAAAATAGAGCTACAATATTTAAAGATGACATGGGTAAAGTGTTAATCAAAAGATTGAATTTTAAACTCTTATTCAGATTCAGCTCCCTATAAGTGAATATACCAAACATTACAAGTTTGGAAACAATTTGACCACTAATTACTAGGCTAATAGTCATTGTAAGAGATTCAGTACCTAATTCTGGCAATAACTTTACTAGGAAAACCTGTTAAATAAATGATCAAACTCATTTATCATCACAATCTCATGCTATTAGTCAATGGACTATGAAATAAACCTAGGAGAACTTTTACCTATGACATCAATACTGAAGCCACCAGTGTTGACTAATCATTTCTTCATTATATTTCTTTATTTTCATTTAAAAAATGAATTTATACACCACTGAAGTAAGCTGCTTAAGGTGAAATTAAGAGGACAGAACTTTCCAGAGGAATGGGAGCCAGCTATTCCATGTTTAAACTTCTGATAGAAAGAATATTTCCTGCTTGAATGGAGCATGAGATGGTAGGGAATCTAATCAAGCTCCCCAAACCATATCCTCACTATCTCAATACTCAGACTGTACTAGATAACGTACTTGCAATATCTCCTCTTATTCTCACCAAAAGACTGCAAGGTAAGTGTCTCAGATCACATTTTACAGGTGGAAAGTTAAGGCTCCAGAAAGCGGAAGGGAGCATAAGTTGCTGAAGGTCACATGACTAGCAATTGGCAGAGCCAGCATCAAACCCAAATCAGTCTGAGCACAAAACCATGCTTTCTCCATCACAACATGATGCCCTGGGGTGAAAATGAAATTAACAACCTGGATAAAACCCTGTCCAGTGCAGCATCTCCAATCTCAATCAGTTGAAATCACCCACAAACTTTTAAATTTCAGACCTTTTTAAAAAATCTGTATTCTCAAAATAATTGTGTTACAGTAGTCCTCAGGATGAGAGACAGCCTGGCGTCATGATCATGAAAAGTGAAAGTGTTAGTGGCTCCATCATGTCTGACCATTTGTGACCCACAGACTGTAGCCCCCCAGGCTCCTCTGTCCATGGAATTCTCTAGGTAAGAATACTGGAGGGTTGCCATTTCCTACTCCAGGGGCTCTTCCCCCAGGGACTGAACCTGAGTCTCTTGCACTGCAGGCAGATTCTTTACTATCTGAACTACCAGGGAGGCCCCTATGACCGTGAAAAATACCAAATAAATCCATCTGCTATAAAAATAAGCAGCACAAAATTCAACTGATGGTTGTATTCAACCCAACAATCTAGCACTTGCAAAAGGATAACTTGAGAGAGGTAATATTCCAGACAAACATAAAGGTCATTTAAATATCCACAACTTTTAGAATTTCTAATTTTATTTCTGCATTAGGCTATGCTGCTGAGAAGCAATGTATTTAGACCAAATTATCTCAGCTTCCTCTAGAAATGCCTTCACTGAATTAAGATTTAATGTTATACCCACAGCTTTTAAAGAGGGTCGATATGAGAAATCGCCAAGCTTGTCTTTCATAAATCTATATTAAGAGCAGGTGCCCATTACGTTACTCATTTGTTTTCTTGTATAAGGAACCACGAGGCCTGTTTTTCCAGAATTGAAAACCAGAACCTTTGATAATAATCATTTGATCTTATACTAACTATTGACTTTTCAAAAAGTAGGCAATTGCTTGCTCTAGTTTTTACTTTAACTTTCAGGAAACTCAGAGCCAAATTCAGGCTTATATAGAGAACGGTGTTGAGGAGCAAAGGAATAACAATCCACCGGCCCCATGTTACTTACTGCATATCTTAGCTCACTTTATTTACTCTTTACAATAACTGAACAAAGTACTATCAATTCATGTCATGTTATGGCAAGAAAAGTGTACTGAGGTAACTTTCCTAAGGCTGCCAAGCTAAGAAAATGGAATTCAAGCCCAGGTCTGATTCAAAGTTCAACTCTTTCAGCCATGTGGAAAGAATTGTTTCACTCTTATCCTCTGGTAGCTCTCATCACCCTGCCCTCTAGTTTTGTATTGTTTTTATTTATGAGCAACCTTAAAGCCTTCTTGTAAGCAAGTGATATATAAATCATGTGCAAATAAAATATTGGGTTGGCCAAAAAGTTCACTTAGGTTTTTCCATTACATCTTATGGAAAAACGCAAATAAACTTTTTGGCCAACCCAATATTTTCCCAAGAAATATGTGATTTAGCTAACTCTATAATAACTGAAACCATGCCCCACAGGGCTAAAAAGCCCACCATGAAAGTGTGTCCCATAGGCTTAACAGAAACTGGTGAGTAACTGAAATATTTGAGCTTGTCTCATAGAACAGTCAGTAATGGAACAGTTTTAAAAACCCCTCAAGCTGCAGCTCAGAAGGGAGTGGCATAATATAGTTAAGGTGATTAAAGGGAAGAACTTACAACCAAAATTACTCTACCGAACAAGGCTCTCATTCAGATTCAGCAGAGATATCAACAGCAACAGCTTTATAGACAAGCAAAAGCTAAGAGAATTAAGCAGCATCAAACCAGCTTTACAGCAAATGCTAAAGGAACTTCTCTAGGTGGAAAAGAAAAGGCCACAACTAGAAACAAGAAAATTACAAAATGGGAAAGCTCACTGGTAAAGGTAGACATACAGTAAAGGTTGGAAATCATCAGCATGCAAATCTGATATCTAAACAAGTAATCATGAGAGGGGGAGAGTACAAATGAAGGACATTTGAAATGCATTTAGAAACAAGAGATCAGCAACTTCAAAATAATTGTGTATACATAGAGCCTGCTATATCAAAACCACATAGTAACTGCAAACCAAAAATCTATAATAGAAAAAAAGAAAAAGGAATCCAGACACAGCACTAAAAATAAGTCACCAAATGACAAGAGAACAAAAGAGGAAAGGAAGATAAAAGATCTACAAAAAGAAATCTAAAACAATTAACAAAATGACAATAAGAACATATATAATTACCTTAAGTGTAAACAAAAGCTCCAACTAAAAGATAAACTGGCTGAATGGATACAAAAACAAAACTCATATAGATGCTGTCTACAAGAGACCCACTTCAAATCTAAAGACACATACAGACTGAAAGTGAAGGAATAGAAAAGGTGTTCCATGCAGATGAAAATCAAAAGCTGCAGCAGCAATACGACATATAAGACAAAATAGACTTTAAAATAAAGACTGTTACAAGAGACAAAGGACACTACATAATAATCAAAGGATCAATTCAATAAGAAGATATAACAATGTAAATGTATAGACACCCAACATAGGAGCACCTCAATACATAAGGCAAATAGTAACAGCCATACGAGGAGAAATCAACAGTAATGCAACATAGTGGGAGACTTCTAACACCCTACTTACATCAGTGGACAGATGATCCAGACAGAAAATCAGTAAGGAAACACAGGCCTTAAATGAAACATTGGACCAGAAAAACTGGATCATTCCATCCAAAAACAGCAGAATACATATTCTTCTCAATATGCAACATTCTCCAGGATAGATCACATGCTGGAGCAAGCCTCAGTAAATTTAAGAAAACTGAAATTGCATCAAGCATTTTTTCTAGTCACAATGCTATAAGATTAGAAATCAACCACAAGGGAAAAACTGCAAAAAACACAAACACATGGAGGCTAAACAATATACTACTAAACAACCAATAGATCACTGAAGAAATCAAAGAGGAAATCAAAATATTCCTAGAAACAAATGAAAACCAGAACACAGTGATCCAAAGCCTATGGGATATAGAAAACTGTTCTAAAAGGGAAGTTGATAGCAATACAACCTTACCTCAGCAAAGAAGAAAACTCTAAAATAACCTCACCTTATACCTAAAGTAACAAGAGAAAGAAGAAAAAACATAAAGTTAGTAGGAGGAAATAAACAATAAAAATTAGTAAAAGTAAGTGAAACAGAATCTTAAAAAGCAATAGAAAATAATGACACTAAAAGCTGGTTCTTTGAAAAAAAAATAAAATTGATAAATCTTTAGGAAGAGTCATCAATAAAAAAAAGGAGAGGGCCCAAATCAATAAAATTGGAAGTAAAAAAGTTACAACTGACACCACAAAAATACAAAGGACTATTATAGATTACTGTGAGCAATTAATATGCCAACAAAATAGACAACCTAGAAGAAATGAGCAAAACTTAGAAAGATACAATCTCCCAAAACTGAACCAGAAAGAAACAGAAAATATGAATGGACCAATCACAAGTACTGAAGTTGAAAATGTGATTTAAAAACTCCCAACAAACAAAGGCCAGAACCATGACTTCAGAGGCAAATTCTGTTAGACATTTAGTGAAGAGTTAACACCTATCCTTCTGAAACTGTTCCAAAAAATGCAGAGGGTGGAACACTCTCAAACTTATCCTATGAGGCCACCATCACCCTGATACCATAAGCAAAGAGACCATAAAAAAGAAAAGTATGGCCCCCTATCACTGATGAATATAGACACAAAAATCCTCAACAAAATATTAGCAAACTAAATCCAACAATACGTTAAAAAGATCATACACCATGATCAAGTGCAATTTATTCCAGGGATCCAAAGATTTTTCAGTATCCACAAATCAATCAATGTGATACATCACATCAAGCAATTGAATTGAATTCAATCATATTGAAAAGCCATATGATCATCTCAACAGATGCAGAAAAACTTTTGATAAAATTCAACATCTATTTATGATTTTAAAAAACTCTCTAGAAAATGGGTATAGAGCAGTGGTCCACAACCTTTTTAGCATCAGGGACTCGTTTTGTGGGAAACAGTTTTTCCATGGACCAGGGAGGGAGGATGGTTTCAGGATGATTTAAGTGCATTACATTTATTATGGACTTTATTTCTAATCTAATGCAGCCAGTGATCTGACTGGAGGTACCAGTCTGTGGCCTGGAGGTTGGGGATTCTGGGCATAGAGGGAAGCTACCTCAACATAATAAAGGCCATAGCTAACATCATTCTCAGCAATGAAAAGCTAAAAGCATTACCTCTAAGATCAGGAATTAGACAAGGATGTCTATTGTCATCATTTTTATTCAACATAGTTTTGGAAGTCCTAGCCATAGCAATTAGAGAAGAAAAAGAAATAAAATGAATCCAAATTGGAATAGAAGTAAAAGTATCACTATTTGCAGATGACATGATACTACGCATATAAAATTTTAAAGACACTACTAACTCATCAAATAAATCAGATAAAGTTGCAAGAACAAATTAATATATTCTATGTATTAATGCATTGTTGCATTTCTATACACTAACAGAAGGTCAGAAAGAAAAATTAAAGAAACAACCCCATTTATCATTGCATTAAAAAGAATAAAATACCCAGGAATAAACCTACTTAGGGAGACAAAAAGCCTGTACTCCTAAAACTATAAGATGCTGATGAAACAAACTGAAGATGACATAAACAAATGGAAACATATACTGTGTTCTTGGATTGGAAAAATCGATAGTGTCAAAATGATTATGCTACCCAAGGCAATCTACAGATCCAATGCAATTTCTATCAAATTACCAAAGACATTTTTCACAGAACTAGAACAAAAACATTTAAAATTTGTATGGAAACGCAAAAGATCCTGAATAGCCAAAGCAGTCTTGAGAAAGAAAACTGAAGTTGGGGGAATCAGGCTCCCTAACTTCAGACTATACTACAGAGCTACAGTCACCAAAACATTTTGGTACTGGTGCAGAAACAGATCAGTGGAAGAGGATAGAAAGCCCATAAATAAACCCATACATCTGTGGTCAATCAGTCCACAAAAAAGATGATAAGAAAAAAGTCCCTTCAATAAGTGGTGCTGGGCAAACTGGACAACTACATATAAAAGAATAAAATTATAATATTTTCTAACACCATACACAAAAATAAACTCAAAATGGATTAAAAATCTAAATATAAGACTGCTTAGTCACTTCAGTCATGTCCAACTCTGTGTGATCCTATGAACTGCAGCTGCCAGGCTCCTCTGTCCATGGGATTTTTCAGGCAAGAATACTGGAGTGGGTTGCCATTTCCTTCTCCAAAATATAAGACTGCATCCTGTAAACTAGAGGAAAACACAGGCAGAACACTCTCTGACATAAACTGCAGAAATATCTTTTTGGGTCCATCTCCTAATGAAAATAAAATATAAATTTAAAAATGGGGCTGAATTACACTTAAAAGTTTTTGCACAGCAAAGAAAACCTTAAACTAAATGAAAAGACAACCCACAGAAGGGAAAAAATGTTCGCAAACAATGCAACTAACAAGGAACTAATCTTCTAAATATAAAAGCAACTCATATGGCTCTATTTTTAAAAAAATTAAAAAATGGGAAGATCTAAAAAGACATTTCTCCAAAAAAGGTATATAGATAGCCTAAAGGCCCACCAAAATGGTATTTAACGTTGCTAATTATTTGAGAAATGCAAATCAAAACTACAAGGTATCACCTCACAGTGGTCAGAATGACTAACATCAAGAAGTCTACAAATAATAAGTGTGGAGAAAAGGGAACCCTCCTACACTGTTGATTAGAATGTAAACTGGTACAGCCACTATGGAGAACAGTAAGGAGTTTCCTTTAAAAACTAAAAATACAGTTACCATACAATCCTGCAGTCCCACTCATGGGAATATATCCAGAAAAAACTCTAATTTGAAATGATACATGCACCCCAGTATTTGTAGTGACACTATATACTACAAACAATATTTGAAAAAAACCTAAGTGTTCATTGACAAATGAATGGATAAAGAAGATGTGGAATGGAATATACAGTGGAATATTACTGAGCCATAGAAAAGAAATAATGCTGTTTGCAGCAACATGGATGGACCTAGAGATTATCACACTAAGTGAAGTAAATAATACAAAGATAAATATCAAATGATATTGCTTATATTCAGAATCTTTAAAAAATGTTGAAAATGAACATGAACTTATTTACAAAATACAAACAGACTCATAGACTTTGAAAGCAACTTCTGGTTACCAGAGTGGAAAGGTGGTGTGTAGGGACACATTCTAGAAGCTGGTGAACTGGGCCAAATGTTCGTTGTACTATTCATAATAGCCAAGACATGAAAGAAACCTAAATGTCCATCAACAGATGAGTGGATAAAGAAGATGTGGTACATAGATACCATGGAATGTTGCTCAGCCATAACAGTGAAATAATGCCGTTTGCAACAACATGGATGGTCTTAGAGATTATCATACTTAGATTATCATACTAAGCCAAAGACAAATATCATAGGATATCACTTATAGGTGGCATCTAAAAAGATGTACAAATGAGGAGAATGAGGGAGGGTCTGTGTTCAGTCATGTCCAGCTCTTTGCGACCCCATGAACTGTAGCCCACCAGGCTCCTGTGTCCATGATACAAAGTAACTTATTTACAAAACAAATAGACTCACAGACATGAAAAACAAAGTTCTGTTTACCAAAAGGAATATCCAGCGGGTTTGGGCTGAGGAGGAGAAATGAGTTTGGGATTAATATATACACACTACTATATATAAAATAGAAAATCAGCATCAAACTATTGTAGAGCACAGGGAAATCTACTCAATATTCTGTAACAACCTATTTGGGAAAAGAATATGAAAAAGAATAGGTATTATATATAAGTGAATCATTCGCTATACATCTGAAACTAACACAACATTGTAAATCAACCATATCCCAATATAAAATTAAAAATATTTTTAAAAAGGACCTACTGTAAATAAATAAATTTTTATAACACATACAAGCAGAGATCTACAAGGGTCATTTACTATGGGCAGATCTCATCATGTACTAGCCCAAATTCCAGTGTAGGTTATCCTGGTCTTGTCTTTCAAATCTGTTATTTGGAGCTGTAATGAAAATATGGTATAATTTAGAGAAATCAATTGTTTGGTATTTACAACTGCAGAGAGAAACATTTTTCTTCCATATTAATTTCTATCCCAAAGATATGGCCCTCACTAGACATTTTTTAATAGAAAAGTATGTTAAACTCCATGCCATAAAAAATTAGTGTTAGCCATCCAGCCTACGGTATTTTGTTATAGCTGCTTGAATGAATTAAGCCAGTTATCTTGTAGAGCTGTACTGACATTGCTTTGATCCAGTGATGGTACTGACCTATAATTGCTCTCTTATCAGTAAACTCCCTTTCCATGCCAGTTCTTTTCTAGACAAACTCCCTTACAGTTTTTCTTTGATAATGCCATGTTTCTAAAAGTCAGGCTGGAAGAAGTTCAGGACAACTCTAGACTCCCCACCACCTGCTTCCTCACCACTGTTCTGCTTCTCAATCCTCTCACTAGACAAACTCCCTTACAGTTTTGCTTTGATAATGCCATGTTTCTAAAAGTCAGGCTGGAAGAAGTTCAGGACAACTCTAGACTCCCCACCACCTGCTTCCTCACCACTGTTCTGCTTCTCAATCCTGTCCTTTTAAACTGTTGATCCACTTGGTTTCACACACTGTAGTCATGTTTCTCTTCTGTGTTTGTTCCATTTTCTTTCCCAGCATTCACACAAATGTCTTTTGTGAACATATGTTTTCATACTGCTTGGACAAATGCCTAGTTTTAGTGGCATTGCTGGCTCTTAGGGTATATGTAGGCTTTACTTTTTTAAAAACCTGTGAAGCTTTTTTCCCCCCAAAAGTGGTGATACTATTCTGCATGCCTAGCAGCTAGTATAAGAGCTCTAGTTGCTCTGTGTGTCAACATTTGTATTGTTAGGAAGATTAAAATCTTGTTAATCTTATCCATTCTAGGGAGATATGTAGTGACAGCTTATTGTAGTTTTAATTTGCATTTCCCTATTGACTATGATGTGGAAGATCTTTTCATGTGCCTATGTTCCACTTTTACCTCTATTTTGGTGAAGTCATATCTGTTTTACTCACTTAAAAATTATTTATCTTCTTACTGTATTGTAAGTGTTCTTTTATATTATGGTCCTTTAACAGACATAAGTTTTGTAAATCACTGTTTTGTCTTTTCATTCTCTTAATAGTTAATTTTGAAAAGCAAAAGTTTTCATTTTGATAAAAGTTTTAATTTTAATTTTTGGTAGGTCATGATTTTTATATCTCAAAGAAATCATTGCCTAACTTAAGTCTATAAAGAAATTCATCCAAGGGGTGGTAGGTGGGAGAGAGGCTGAAGAGGGAGGGGATATATGTATACTTATCATTGATTTCATGTTGCTGTATGGCAGAAACCAACACAACATTGTAAAGCAATTATCCTCCAATTAAAAACAAATTTAAAAATCTGTCCTGTGTTTTCATCTAGTAGGTTTTTCTGTTGTTGTCACTCTTATTTAGTTTAAGTCAGTGATCCATTTTCAGTTACCAAGTTCTTCTTTATAGTATAAAGTAAGCATTGACTTTTATTTTATTGCATATGGCTATCAAAATATTCTAGCATTATTTGTTGAAAAGATTATCATTTTTCTATAAATTCATCTTGGTGCCATTTCAAAAAAAAATCACTAAATCATATACTGTGGGCTTGTTTCAAGTTTTTTTCAAGTGATCTATACACTTACACTGTACCCCATCAACACAGTTATTCTACTTTTAGAGTAAGTCTTAAAGAGACTATAGAGGAAGCAAGACTTATGAGTAAATCATCCAAAATTTTTCCCCTCAAAATTGCTTTGGCAATTGGAAGACTTCAATTTCCATACAAATTTTAGAAAATCCTATCAATTTCCTCAAAAAATCTGCTGGAATATGAATTGAGATTACACTGAATTTGTAGATTAATCAGGGGATAAATGACATCTTATGAATACTTACTGTTCTTTTACACAAATACAGCATCACTCTGAATTATCTTTACTTTTCCACAACATTTTGCAGTTTGTGTACAAATCTTGCACTTATTTTGATAAATGTATCCACAAGTATTTTATTTTTATGATATTATCATCTGTATTGTTTTTCTAATCTTCCAACAGCTTTTGCTAGTAATAAAACTGATTTTTTTATATTGACTTTATACACTGTGACCTTTCTAAAGTCACTATTTCTACTAGTAAGAATAGTATCATATTCTCTGGACAATCTTGTCATCTGATAATTAAAATAATTTTATTCCTCTCTGCCAGTCTACACAGATTTTATTCCTTTACTGGCCTTACTTTACTGGATTTAGCTTCCAGTAAGACATTAAATGGGAGTGATGAGAGTGAACATCTTTGCCTCATTTCTTTCCTTAATGGTAAAAGACTGACTGCTTTCCTTCTAAGATAGTTAACTGTTCTTTATCAGGTTGAGAAAGTTCTCTTCTATTTCCAATTTGCTGAAACTTTTTTCTCATGAGTTGTTTTTGAAGAATGTCAAACGGCTTTTCTGCATCTGTTGAGGTTATATGATTTTTCTTTAGTCAGTCTTCTAATGTTAATCCAACTTTACATTTCTGGGAGAAACTATTTGGTTATTGTATTAGTCTTCTAGGACTGCCATAACAGAATACCGCAAACTGGATGGCTGAACAACAGAATTTCATTTTCTTATATTTTGGAATCTATAATTCAAGATCGAGGTGGTGCGGGGCTTGGTTTCTGGTGAGGTGTCTCTTCCTGGTTGCAGACAGCCCTTCTTGCTGAGTCCTCACATGCTCTTTCCTCTGTACATATGCAAAGAGAGATCTCTGGTAATCTCTCCCTCCACTAACAGGATATCAGTCCTATAGGATTAGGGCCTCATCTTTATGACCTCACTTAACCTTAGTTATCTCTTTAAAAGCCTTATCTCCAACTTTAGTTACATTGGGGTGTTAGGACTTCAACCTGTGAATTTGGGGTGGGGGAAAATTCAGTCCATGTAAGTCATAATGTATTATTATCACATCAGTTCAGTTACTCAGTCGTGTCCATCTCTTTGTGACCCCACAGACTGCAGCACGCCAGGCCTTCCTGTCCATCACCAACTCCCAGAGTTTACCCAAACTGATGTCCATTGAGTCAGGGATGCCATCCAACCATCTCATCCTCCGTCATATACTATTGTATAATTTGCTAATTTTTAAAGGATCATTACATCTATATTCATAAGCAACATTAGTATGCAGTTTTTTTTAATGCCTTTGATTTTGGTATCAGGGTGATACCAAAAAGAATGAATTATGAAGTGTTTCTTCCACTTTTATTTTCTGTAAGAGTTTTTGTAGATTTGGCATTGGTGTTTTGGTTTCCTTAGATGCTTAGTAGAATTCACTAATGAATACATCTGGAACCGGGGATTTCTTTTGGATTAAGTTTTAAACTATGAATTTAGTTTAAGAGACATTGGTTATTCCGGTTATCTTTTTCTTCTTTTATATAATAGCTTTATTGACCTTCACATACCCTAACATTCACCCATCTAAAGTCACAATTCAATGGACTTTNGTTAAGTTTTAAACTATGAATTTAGCTTAAGAGACATTGATTATTCCGGTTATCTTTTTCTTCTTTTATATAATAGCTTTATTGACCTTCACATACCCTAACATTCACCCATCTAAAGTCACAATTCAATGGACTTTTTAGATTCAGAGAGTAGTATAACTATCACTACGGTAACTTTCAAAGCATTACATCACTTCAAAAAGACACTCTATAACCTTTAGCTGTCACTGTCCTCCACTTGCCCTAAGCAGTCTATTTTCTGTCTCTCCAGAATTGCCTGTTCTGAACATTTCAAATAATGGAATGCATGCTACATGTGATCTTTTATAACAGGTTTCTTTCATGTATCATTATGTTTTCAAGATTTATCTATATTACAGCATGTATCAGTACTTTATTTTTTATAACTCAATAACGATACATTGTATGGTTATATCATGTTTTGTTTATCATTCATCAGTTGATGGACCTTGATGGACATTTGGGTTGTTTCTACCTCTTGATTATCATGAATAATGTTGCTGCTATAAACATTTGTATATAAATTTTCTTCCTCTTGCATAGATACCTAGGAATGTAATGGCTAGATCACAGTATATATTTCTTCTTGAATGAGCTCTGGTAGGAATTTATTAATTTCATTTAAGTTGTCAAATTTACTGGCCTAAAAGTGGTCACGATATTTCCTTATTTGCTTAATACCTATTGTAACACTCCAATCACTCCTGAAATTAATAATTTTTGCCTTTTGTTTGTTTCTTGATCAGTCTGGTTAAAAGTTAATTAGCTTTATTACTTTCAAATAATCCCTTTTTGATTTTCCCTAATTTTGTCCACTTTTAAATTTTCTATTATTTTTCTCCCTATTGCTTACTTTGTGTTTAATTTACTACTTCTTTTGAAGTTTCTTAAGGTGGTATTCAGTTCAAAGTATTTAATTTGCCTTGTGACTTTTTTATTTAGTCTTGTTTTACTGAAAAGTGAGCTGTTTAATTTCCATATACTTGGTTATTTTTCCATTGATTTCCAATTTAAATCCCACAGAACATGATTTCAACTCTTTTCAGTTTATTGAGACCTTTATGTCCAAAAATACGGTTTGACTTATTGACCATAACATGGTCCTATGTTCTATATATACCTAAAGAATGCATATTCTACTGTTGTTGGGTGGATGTTCTCTAAATATTAACTAAGTCAATTGTCCTGAAAAGGAATGTCAAAATCTCCAACTATAATTGTCCATTTGTCTATTTCTTTTAATTTCTTCTGTTTTGCTTCATATAGCAAACCTGTTATTAGGTACATACATTTCAGATTGTTATATCATCTTAACAAATTGATTCCTGTTTATATTCCTTGTATTGATAAAATGTCAAAATCTCCAACTATAATTGTCCATTTGTCTATTTCTTTTAATTTCTTCTGTTTTGCTTCATTTAGCAAACCTGTTATTAGGTACATACATTTCAGCTTGTTATATCATCTTAACAAATTGATTCCTGTTTATATTCCTTGTATTGATATCAATTTATCTGATCAATATATTGATATTAATCATTTGGTTAATGATGACATGATATATTCTTTTCTATTATTTTCTACCCAATCTACTTGGATCTTTATATTTAAAGTTTATTTTTTGGAGAAGGCTTACCATTGGGGTCAGTCAATTGGGCAAAAGCAAGCCTGTGGAAGAGCGGCTCACAGAGGAGACTGTGAATAACCAATTTGACTAGTGGAGAATAGAATGTTACAAAGTCGAGTAAGTGAGCACTTCAAGAACAGAGTTTTCAGCAAGAACATCTAGTGAGATGAAGGCTGGAAAGAGTCCATAGTTGATTTGAAGGTTGTGAATACTTTCATTAGACCAGCTTCAGGGCAAAGGTGAGGGCAGAAGCCACACTGTAGAGAGAAGAGCATTTGGAGAAAGGAAGAGAGAACAATGGCCATTTTCAATTGTGATAAGGGGAGCAAGAAAGGACAATGGTCAAGGAAAACAAAGTTTCTGTTTTGTTTATTTCAAGACGGAAGATAATCTAATGCTCATGGACTGACAGGAAACCATTTGAAAGAGAGGTTAGTCACTATGTGCTAGGGATGAGGGGTGGGGTGGATGTGGTATCCTGTGGTATGAGAGAAGGGGACAAGACAGACAGAGAGAGATGGAGAAAGAGAACAGGATCCTAGGAGGGAAGACGCTGGGTTGGATGAGAGATTGGAGGTGGACCTGGGCAGACAGAACCTGCTTTGGACAAAAAGAACAGCTCTTCCACAGCAAATCCCCACCACGATGGATGAGAAAAAGGGAGGAAAACTGACAGAAGTGAGATGGATAGAGTCTTGCTTAGTAGTTATTTCAGAGAGAAAAAATGAGCCCAGGAGAAAAGAGGAGGAATTGGCATAAGCTTTAAAGAGAGTAGTGAATGTTTAGAAGGAACAATGAAAGAGTTAATTGCATATATAATCCAGAAGACTGGTCCTCACATTTCCATTAGGTCTTGATGCCCTCTTCCAGGGTTCCAGATGCATCTCTGAATACAGAGATGCCCAAATGCTTCACAATGACCTCTAACTCATCATTTTCTTGTCTCACAGTCACAAGTTTCTTTGGACAGAGACTGTTTTATATGTACACATCATAAAGCCTAGAATTTAATAGGTAAATACCCAATAGAACTACTTGCTCAATAAATGACAAAAATATTGCCAAGCAGTAAAAGATCTATATCATGTGCTTGGTGGTTACTTCAGAATCTGAGGCAGTGAACTAAGAACCCTGAAAACTCTAGTATCCTATAATTCAGTGAGTGAGGGATAAAGAGCTTCAAATTTCAATTCAATCCTAACTGCTTATTATAAATGGTTAAAAAAAAATTACCTACATGCAGGAAGAACTACTAGCCAGGGTACTAATATATGTGCAAAGTATAACCAAAATATATAAAATGAGAAATAGAAATAGAAGATTCAGCAGACTTTTTAGTTACAATTGCTATTTTTAAGGCATGAGGCTTAAAATGAGAATACAGATTAAAGTTGACATTTCAAATCTGATGTCCCCAAATTAAATTACCAGTATCCCAATTGTATATCAAAAAATAGCACTGTTAAATAATGCACATTTCAATTCAAAGGCTTTCATCTGGATAAATGGGTTATGAACTTACTTATTAATGCCTTGCCCCTCTGTATTTCAACAGCAATACCCTAGAGTATATAAATACCTTTCTAAATCACCTAGCCTAATTATTGGGAAACTACACAGCATATACTCCAATCAAGCACAATACCAATTATAACATCAACCCCCTCCAAAAAAATTATCTCTCCAAAAAAATATATAAGTAAAATTTTAAATATTTTTCATAGATATCTGCCCCAAGTCATTCTTAGAAATATGTCTAGTGGTGAAACATATCATGTACATTCTACTTATGGAACTTTTCCAGGGTTAGAAACCACACTGGATTTATGCTGTAAAGGATTTTTCCCTAGTTCTAATGCTAATTCTTTGTGAAATACTGGACAAGTCACATAGCTTCAGTCTCCTCACCTATAAAATGCAGTTGCTGAACAGCATTTCTCAAGGAATGTTCATTGAAAAACTAGATCTGAATAAGCCCTTCTACCCCTGATAAAAGCCCCATGATCAAATAAGATTAAGAAATGCTCTATCCTCAACAACTAAAAAACAAACAACCCAATCGAAAAATGGGTGAAGACCTAAAGAGATGTCTCTCCAAAGAAGACACACAGATGGCCAATAAGTACATGAAAAGCTGCTAAGCATCACTAATTATTATGGGCTTCCCTGACAGCTCAGTTGGTAAAGAATCCACCTGCAATGCAGGAAACTCCAGTTCGATTCCTGGGTCAGGAAGATCTGCTGGAGAAGCGATAGGCTACCCACTCCAGTATTCTTAGGCTTAAATACATCTCACTATTATTAGAGAAATCACAAACTCAAACTACAGTGAAATACCATCTCACACCAGTCAGAATGGCCATCGTTTAATAAGTCTACAAATAGCAAATGCTGGAGAGGATGTGGAGAAAAGGGAAGCCTCTTACACTGTTGGTGAGAATATAAGTTGGAGCAGCTGCTATAAAAAAGTATGGAGGGTCCTCAGAAAACTAAAATAGAATTACTGTATGCTCCAGCAATTCCACTCCTGTGCATATATCCAGAAAAACAACAACAACTGTAATTCAAAAAGATGAACGCACCCCTACGTTCATAGCAGCACTGTTCACAATAGGTAAGACATGGAAACAAGCTAAGTGTCCATTGACAGATGAATGGATAAAGAAGATGTGGTGCATATGTACAATGGACTACTACTCAACTATAAGAAATCAAAATAATCCCATCTGTAGCAACATGAATGGATCTGGAGCTTACCATACTAAGTGAAGTAAGTCCAGAAAAATAAACAGAAATAACATATCATTTACATATGGAATCTAAAATATGACACAAATGAGCCTATCTATGAAACAAAAACAGACTCACAGATATGGAGAACAGACTTGTGATTTGCCAAGGGGTTGTGTGGTGGAAAAGGGATGAACTGGGAGTGTGGGGTTAGCAGATGCCAACTATTACATATAAAGTGGATAAACAACAGGTCCTTCTGTAGAACACAGGGAACTACATTCAGTATCCTGTGACAAACCACACCGGAAAAAATATTTTAGTAAGAATGCATATATGTGTAAAATGAGTTACTTTATCGTACAGCAAAAATTAACACAACATTGTAAATCAACTATACTTCAAAAATCTAGAAAGGAATTTTTAAAAAAGAAATGCTCTATCCTGTAGCGATATGAAACAGGATACTCAAGAATCTGGCAGGCAGGGTAACATGAAAATAAAACTAAAGAAAAGAACAGCAAGGTAGACTTGCCTCTATCACTACGGAATTAAAAGACTGAGGTGGGTGGGTGTCTGTGTGTGTGTACACGTGCATGCACACCTAACCCTAACCTCCTTTGTGACCTATGGACTGTAGCCCACCAGGCTCCTCTGTCCATGGGGTTCTCCAGGCAAGAATATTGGAGTGGGTTGCCATGCCCTCCTCCAGGGGATCTTGCCGACCAAGGGACTGGATCCACGTGTCTCTCCTTGGCAGGCAGATCCTTTACCACTGAGCCACCTGGGAAGCCCCATAAGGTGGAAAAACAGCACCTTATTTTACCCAAAGCATTTAAATGCCTATAAAATGTCAGTACTCGACTGAGCTTTCAGTTTAGTTCAGTTTCTCAGTCATGTCCAACTACTTACGACCCCACGAATTGCAGCACGCCAGGCCTCCCTGTCCATCACCAACTCCCAGAGTTCACCCAAACTCATGTCCATCGAGTCGGTGATGCCATCCAGCCATCTCATCCTCTGTTGTCCCCTTCTGCTCCTGCCCCCAATCCCTCCCAGCATCAGAGTCTTTTCCAGTGAGTCAACTCTTCACATGAGGTGGCCAAAGTACTGGAGTTTCAGCTTTAGCATCAGTCCTTCCAAAGAACACCCAGGGCTGATCTCCTTCAGAATGGACTGGTTGGACCTCCTTGCAGTCCAAGGGACTCTCAAGAGTCTTCTCCAACACCACAGTTCAAAAGCATCAATTCTTTGGCGCTCAGCTTTCTTA
>SJYR01003285.1:127590-145592 GCA_006410655.1 Kobus ellipsiprymnus
GTGTCAACCAAAAGCACAAAATCAACTAATTCCACAGTAAGAAAGGAAAGCATGAAATGACAAAGGTGTTCCACAGTAGGATACTGACTGACATACTGGGATCTTAGTGAAAACCCTTCTCACAAATAAGTTTGACAAAGTGCCAAAATGTATTGGGGAGGACAGCTGTCTTTGAAAATGTAATGAAAACTATGGGTCTTTCCACAAAAATTAAATGTATCTAAAAGTTCAGAAAGTTCACCACCCTCCCCCAAAACCTATCCATAGATCACCATGGGCCAAATGTTAAGAATCTTAATTAAGAAAAAAAAATCCCACTTAAAATATGACTTCAGCATCATAACAATCACTTGAATGATGCCTGGACAGGAATATTGGCAGTTGCATTTTGAGTAGATATTTGAAGCTAAAGGAAGAATCCAACAGCCATGTCTTAAATGTTAAGTTCTCGATACGTATGTAGAATTAAACATCATCATTACCCCAATGAATATGAAAATTGAAAGTTTCTTACCGCTTGATATAATTTTATAAAGTTCATAAGGTAATCATAAGGAAGACTATGTAGGTACTGGTAATTTGACTTTTTTTAAAAAAACTGAAAACAGCAAACATTTCATCCAAACAATCTGAGCTATTGTCTCTCTGGCTTCTGTACAATTTTATCATTTAGCATCTTTCATCTAAATAATTCACCAAAATGTAATTAATGAGTCTTGCTTCTCTACCAAATACCCACTTCTCTCTGTACCACAGAATCCAGAAATAATTAAAGGAAATTCAGGTTGGGTAGTTTTTCTTGCTCAGCTATATCACTGGAGAGGGGTGTGGTAAGGGAAGGGAGAGGGTCTTATTTACACCAAATATAAATAGCTCTTTACTCACTGAGATCATTTGCGGCACTGTAATAACATGAATGCAAAGAACATCTGTCTGAAATCTATTCCGTATCTGGTATCTGATGCCATGCTTATATGATGAAGGCCACAGAAGCAAACCCAGAGGCACGGAATTTAAATATAGTCCTCAGAGGTCTCTCTGGTTGGTTTCTTTTCCCTTGTTGATCCTCATAAGAGAACAAATTTACCAAGAGCCATCAGCCGGACACACCCAAGCTGGATGTGGGCCAAGCAGCAGCAGCACTACTGTTGAGATCTGGGCAGCGAGGTGGAAGGGTGACCAGGGCACCAGTCGGGTAAAAGCATGCGGGCACTGCTGGGCAGCAGCTGGGGGAAGTTTGGCCACGCCAGCCGGGGAACGTACGAGTGGTTAACCAGCGAACCCAGCCTCCCTCTTCTGGAAACTCAGCTGCAGGTCTGTACCTACAACTTATGCCTTTTCTTCCCCTAAAATATCCTTGTTAGCTTTAAAACCAACATCGCCTGTGCTGCTAGGAAAACTTAGTGGCAATGTTTTGCATTACAGGTGTGACAAAAATATGAATTCGCTGACTTGACCTGGTATAAGGAGGTAACTTGAAAGCTGGATTCTTTTGACAATGATAAATTCAAGTAAAACTTGTCACAGAATATTCTAAGAACACCTGAGATAACAAATACATAGAAGAACACCTGAAGGCAGAAATCAGCCAATTCTTGTCTGGGTATGACAAGGTTGCATTTTTTGCTCCGTAAGCAATGTCTACATTTAAAAAAATAAAACAAAAAAAGAGATTCCTGTTGGCCCTCCAACTGTTTCCAAGAAGCCAAGGATCTTACTTCAGGAGGGGCAGCAAAGAGTTAAAGAGGTTTTGCCTCCAAGAAATGCAGCAGCTGCTTTGCTTTATCTGGGAAACCCCCAAAGGAGTCCCAATCTGAGGTTCATTAAGGAAAAATATTTATAGAAACCTAAAAACTCAGAATTAATTTTATGGTCAGTGGGAAAAGTGAGTGATACCACTGTCCCACAAGAAAAAGGGGAAGAAACCTATTTTCTTGTTTTCTAGAAAGTTGAGGGTTGAGATTGGTATTTAAGTTCTCTAAAACCAATTTTTACAGAAATAAATTATACACATATATGATATATCCTTCTATACTGCAAAGTCCTTGAGAAATATTAAAAAGCCACTTTGAGGGTAATGAACTGTTTAGAATATTTGACTAAAGACATTCTTTCTGCATTAAAACCAAAAAAAAAAAAAACCAAAACAATTTGAACCAATATACTATGAATCATTTAAAAAACAAAGATACCATCATAAATTTGTTCTATACCTCCACGGTCTCTTAATTAGGGGGGGGAAAAAGTTCTTTATCTCAAGAAATTGTCCTAATCTGCTGTATAAGTATCAATATCTGAACAAGATAACTCACCCAGTGGAAGCACTGATTACAGAAGGGGACAGTAGCATCTTTCTCAATTTTTTGCAACTAATACCATTAGTGGTATAAAGTAAGAGAATTACATAAAAACTTTTAAATAGAATATTAAGTATCTTCCTTTTCAATGCATATGGAACTTAGAGGGTATAACAGTATTTAAAATTTGATGCCCACAACGGTTTAGAAACTATTATTACCCACATTTATTGAAGGGGAAAGAAGAAAAATCAATTATACGAAATGGTCCGTGGTTATCAAGGTTGAAGAGTGATTAAGTATTAAGAGATAATAGCTTTAACATTTTAAATCATTTATCTAGTGGGAGAAAATAAACATAGTTTAAATTGCTTTTTGACTCCAACTTGATTTTTTTTAACAATTGTAGTAAATTTATTTTTGAGTACATCTATTCTTAAAGCTTATATAATCAAAGTCCTTGTTTTATCATAACAGATTTTAAGAGTTCTGATAAACTAGATTATGTGTGAGAAAACAAAACAAATTCATAGTTCGTTGATTCACTATATTCTCAAGCCAACCTTCCAAAAAAGATGATTTTACTGTCGTTTCATACTGAAGAAAAAACTAGAATAGAGGGGGTAAGTGAATAGCCCATGGTCACACAGGTATCAGAAGGTCATATCGGAATTCAAGACCACAGCTGTCAAAGCCCAAAGACGATGCTCTGCTGCTCAAGAAAACCTTAAAAAATTGCAAGGATTTTAAGCTAAAATATCATAACTCATATCTTACCAAAACAAAATATCTAACATTGTAAATATTAAATAGACCATCTAATTTCAAGTCAAAATAGCATACACAGTTGTAAATTCTTTAGGAATTAAAGATAACAACAAAAAAACTCTAGATAAATCAGTCTCTTAAAACGTCAAGACCAGCAAAACATTTGTTCTTTTCACCAAAACCAAGGCAAAAAGCCCAGCTCTCATAATTTTACTAGTGTAAGTTTTATTTTAAATCAGTAGATCTTAGTATGTTGTTTTTGAAACACAATTATAAGGTTTTACACTGTTTTCTTTGCCTCTGTAGTAGTAGATACTAACATTCACGTGCATTGTGAATGGAGAAGCATTTTAATACTTATTTCTTAGCAGCTTTATGTGAAGAGATGTCTATGCAGTTTGGAACAGGACCTCTTTTTTCATACCTTGCTGTTGCAGTATCATTCTGTGCCTATTACATTATTTACTCCATCAAGAATCATCTTTATTCTTATAAGCTGATACTATCAAATCAATACCTTTTAGGTTACTCAAAAATTTTCCTGCAATTCTTTTTCTTGAGTTCCAAATTTCTATATTTATCCTCCAAATATTGCAAAAACAAACTGAAGGAATTTCACAATCTCAATCATAAGCACTGGCTATCCAATCAGATTTCAAATGTTATATGTCATAGGAGCATGTAACAATGTCAGATTTTACTCCAGAATCAAAGAAGTTCCAAATGACCCTTGTGCAGCATAAAACATTATTGGTCTAATTCTAAATAAAGTACATAAATAGTAAGAGTTCTCATTCAATGAATGTGTGATGGACCTACCAACTAAACCTTATTCTAATATTTTTACTTCAGTGGAAATATTGTAGGGTATCCTCATGTATTTTTGACATTCTGAATTCATACTTTATAAGTACACTTTAATTCATTGGCATAAATGAATGAGTAGAGTGATTTTTAGAGTAAATGATGGTGAAAGTGAAAGTCGCTCAGTTGTGTCCAACTCTTAGCAACCCCATGGACCATACAGTCCATGGAATTCTCCAGGCCAGAATACTGGAGTGGGTAGCCTTTCCCTTCTCCAGGGGATCTTCCCGACCCAGGAATCAAACCAGGGTCTCCTGTACTGCAGGCAGATTCTTTACCAGGTGAGCTATGTGGGAAGCCCAAATGATAGTAGAATAGGAAATGAAGACAAAGGCCAACCTTAGAACTCCAGGGGTCTTGTTTCCCCATCTTCTAACTCTATTCCGTCCCCCAACTCCAGGGCAGCCAGAAGAGAAGTTCCACCCGGGAGGATGTGGAGCCCTTCCTGTTCATCCTTCTTCCAGCCACCATCCTGCTCTTCCTGGCCTTTCTGCTGCTCTTCCTGTATCGCCACTGTCAGACCCCTCGGCCCCAGGGCCAGGTTTCTGGCCTGGACCTCCCAGAGCACCTGCCTGCCGGGGAGGTGACCGACCTCCTGCCCGGCTTACTCTGGAGCAGCGAGCAGACCTCCCCTTACTCCCCACTGCCCCCGGAGGCTGCCCTTCTCTCCAAGGCGTGCTCACCGCCCTCCTATGAGGAGGCCACCAAGGATGCTCCGGGGGAACAGGCTCTGGATGCGGGCATTCAGTGTGGAGTGGGTTCACCTGGACTGGATAAGCAAATATAAACTGCTCCTGACAACCATACAGAACATAGCCCTCCGCCCTTCAAACAGCCCACATGGGCAGAGGGACAAGGGCCTCTGGACCTAAGAAGCTGTTAGTCACTGGTGGACACGGGGTGGGGTGGGGTGGAGCTTGACAAATGTCAATCTTGTTAACTCATTTTCAAGTTCCTTAGGGGAAACTTTCCCCAGGTTGTTCTAACAATGAGTGGGCTGTCTATAGCATATACCCCTGAGAAAAACAAAAAGTTCTAATATGATGAGGGGAAAAAAGAATTACTAGGGAACATAAGAAATAACTCTATAGAGAAAGAAAACAGAAAAATGTTGATAAGCCAAAGATAACGACTTCAGCCACCAAATAAAACTTTTCTTTCTACACAAGTTGTCCAGGGCCTCATTGTTTCACTTCTGTGTGAAGAGGCTTGGAGAGTTCTAGAAGGAGAGAAAAAACACAGCTCTAGACCTGCAGGGGTGAGTGGACCCAGTGTATTTTCAAGGCTGTTGTAAATAATGGTGAAGTATATTTCTATATTAATGAGGAAGAATGGACATTTGCAAGCATTTTAGCTAAAAAAAAAAAAGTGCTACGAAATTCTCTCGTGAGTAGCATCACTCTTGTTTACCTTCTGACTTGCTTCCTAGATTGTAAGGATTTGGCTTGGTTATGTGGGAATGTCTCACACTAGAATATCATGGGCTGTCCAGCTGTGCTGTGGCAGGACAAAAAATGGCTGTTCCCACACATTATCCTGAAGGGACCCGGTGACAACATATGTTCATCAAGCAGTATTAAGAGTAGAAATCAGTTTAACATTGGACAGGAAAGGTCAAATCTATTTTTTTCCCCTTATATAGGATTGAAGGATTGTTTTATTTTTTATTTTTGCTATACAGTAGGTCTTTTTTGGTTATCCATTTTAAATGTAGCAATGTGTACAAGGAAAGGTCAAAATCTTAAAGAGAAACACAGATAAGCTCTAATCGGGATCTTATAAATCACATTGTTCAAGCTCTTGCTTTGCAGATGTCAATACTAGAGCTGAGAGAGGTTAAATACCTCCTAAGAGGCAGAGCTGGGACCGGAAGCCTGGCCTCTCTGCCCTGGGTCAGAGCACCTTTCACAGTGCCACCTGGTCTCCCAAGAAAACTGCAAATGTGGAATTTCAGTACCCACTCCATACTGGGGGTCAGGGCTCAAAATAAGACGGACATAGCTGAATTTGGAATGGATACAAATCTCCCTCTGTGATTTTCAAATGGGGAAGTAGAGGTGGGTCATTTACACTTAGGAGCTGTATCCAGATACCCATGAGGGTGGTGAGGTGGCACACAAGGTCCTTAAATTTGTATTCAGTGCTGTAATTTCAGGGGTAAAACTTTTTGTTTTCATAGTATAAACTAACAACCTTCTGATGGTTCAAAATGAACAAAAAATGATGACTCTTCAAAATTTTTGACATGAACATTTTTATACTAGATACACAACATGGTAGAGTTGCAGAAAAATATCAAAGTACTCTGCATTACTTTTCAAATGTAATCTGATAGAAATACTAGCAATTTCTTTCAAGACTTAAGCAAAATACAATCTGAGTGAAAAATCAATTAAATTTATTTCAGGAAAATTATACTGAACAATTCTCTAATGGTCTTTTAAAGGAAGTAAATACACTAATGGCAATGAGAAGCTCAGCAGACAGCCTTCTTTTTTTAATCCTAAGAGTCTAGTTCTCTGTGAGACTCTGTTGTTTTCCCAACTGCCATTTCTTCCTCTTCCTTTGCTAACAGAACCCTGATTTGGTTCTGAAATCCCGGGACCACCTGTGAGAGGCAGACAGATTCCCCTTTCCCCCGCCCACACCAGTGGATGCACAATGAGAGTTAATCATGGTGATCTCAATTCCTTGGCCGGGGACTGATTTGGTCTTTGGGACTGATGGGGGTGATATACACAGGAAGAGAGGCTTGCTCTAAAAAAGACTGCCTCACATTAAAAATAAATGCATGGAAGGAAACACTCTTCCTCTCTGTTGGATGTTACATGTCTGTATGCGGTACCTAGGGCTGTTCCTTGCAACCTGGAGCAAGACATTGGCCAGGACTAGTACTGAGGATAGTAGAGTAGAAAGATGGACAATACCTGGGTTGATGATTGTCATGCTGCCTAATAACCCTGCAAATGTCTATATTTTCATGAGAGAATACCTTTCCCACCACTAACTACTTAAGCCACGCTTGGTATCTGTAGACAAAAGCATCCCAAATAGCGCAGTTTCAAAGGCCAATATGGAAATGCACTGTCATGTTTAAAAATATTCTGATGGGGTTTCCCCGGTGGCTCAGTGGTAAAGAATCAGCCTGCCAATGCAGGAGACACCGATTCAATCCTTCTTCTGGGAAGATCTCTCATGCTTCAGAACAACTGAGACTGAGTGCCAAAACCACTGAGCCCACGTGCTGCAACTACTGAAGCCCAAGCAACTCAGAGGCAGTGTCCAAGAGACCCCACCACAGCGGGAGTCCCACGCATCACAACTGGAGAGCAGCCCCCGCTGGCCGCAAGTAGAGAAAAGCCAAGACCCAGCACAGCCCAAAATAAGCAAACAATAAATGTGTTTTGGTAGACTTACATAAAATAAGTAGTCAATACTAGGACTCATTGAAGACTTTATCAGTGATGTAGTTAAGGAAACATTTTCTTTTGTGGAACCAAATCAAGCTATAAGAAAAACTACAGCCCCCAGGCCAAAATCCACTTGCAACCTGTTATGGTACATCCTGTGAGACAGACGGATTTTTACATTTTTCAATAGTTAAAAAAAAAAAGGATATTTCATGACACATGAAAGCTATATGAATTAGAATTTTAGTGGCTAGAAATAAAATAATTGGAACCCAGCCATTCCCACTTGCCTATGGCTCTTCCTACATCAAGAGTCGAGCAGTTATAGTGGAGTCTATTTGATCTTCAAAGCCCCAAATACTTACTGTCCAGTTTTGTAAAGGTTTGCTGACACTTGCTACACACCAGTGGGCTTCAACCCTAGTACATGGTAGAATTACTCGAGGAACTTTTAGAAATACTGATATCAGGACCCATATAGACCAATTAAACAGAAATAGAGCCAGAGATTCTAATACAGAGCCAAGTCATTTTCTAGGTAATGTGAGTGGTTACAAAATGCAGGTGAGCTTCTACCCAGGTGTAAGGTACCATGTTTAGAGAAAATAAGTCTGTAAATCTAGCTTTGAGCCATCGTTTATAACTCAGCATTCTCTGTAAACACTTCCCTGAAGCCATCAGCGTAATGTGCATCTGCTACCAATTCAACTCACAAAGCAGGATTTGCAAGCAGAATATTAGAAACCATCATGTAAATAGTGCATCCTTTTTTAAATGTTGACACAACTGGCATACACGGGAGCACTCCAAGCCAGAGAGTGGAACTGATAAAAATCCAGGGATGAAAGGACTAGATTTTAACAGCTAAAAAGTATTTGGAGAAGCAATAACTGTAGCCAGAAAAGATTAAGAATGGGAGGGAGGCGACTTCCCTGGAAGCCCAGTGGTTAAGATTCCACGCTTCCAACGCAGGGGGCCTGGGTCTCTCCCTGGTCGGGGAACTAGATCCCACATACCACAACTAAAAATCCTCAAGGCCGCACTAAGACCCTGCATGGCCAAATAAGTTGTTGTTTTTGTTTTTTTTTAAAGAGGTAGTATAATAGTAACAGTGACCAGAATGTAGACATTTTCACTAAATTCTACACTGGATCAGAAAATATCACTAAGGCATCATTTTCTACAAAGGAAAAGGAGTCCAGTTTCTGGTCTGGCATGAAAGGAGCTTGAAAGTCATTTCTCCATCATAACAACAACAAAAAGCCCCAGAAACTGAAAAGTCAACAGCTCCCCTTAAATTCAGTGAACTGTGGTCACAGGGCAAACCAATGGCCCCAAACTCAAGAGAGACAGATACAGAAAATCACAACTTACCTTGAGCAGAAACCCGCACATAGAAACCTCAGGAAACAGGGCCAGAGCTGGGGAAAACTGAACTGAAACTGAAGTACTGCCAGACGCTCAGAGTAGGCAAATCAGAACTGAACAGTGCGGAGGGGCCCACCCTCTGTGAATTTGGCCTCTAGGAGCCCTACCAGATTCTCACAGTGGAGTTCTGTTCTTTGCAACAAGGTCTGCCCTCAGGAGAACTACTTCTCCAGGACCTAACCTGCTCGGGTTTTATCAGAACCTAACTCACCTGGGAGGGGGCGGGGAATCTACAGTCCCAGCTGATTCTAGTCTTACACTGCAGAGTGGGTAAACACCCAACTAGCTTGTTCTAAAAAAGGGGAGAAAAGAAAAAACGACAGAGAAGCACTTTTGAAGTTCACAGCCCAGTGGCACAGACTCACTAAAAGACTGAGACCTCATCATAAAACCATAAAACATTTTCCCTTCCCCCACACCTAATCACTGACCACCACGTAACGAAAGTCCTATTTACTGCAGTTCTTTTTGCCTATGACATCGAGTTTACCCTTCAAGAAAGAATTGTAAGGTAGACTAAAAGGCACAAAACACAGTTTGAATTAACAGAGCAAGCATCAGAAAGAGATCCAGGGATGGCAGGAATATTGTTGGAATTATCAGACCAGGAATGTAAAATAAATATGATTAATATGCAAAGAGCTCTGAAAACATAGATAACAAGAACAGAAGGGCAATGTGTGTAGAGACAGAAATTCTACGAAAGAACCAAAAAGAAATGCTAGAAACCAAAAACACTGTCATAGAAATGAAGAATGCTTTTGATGAGCTTATCAGTAGACTGGACACAGTTGAGGAAGGAATCTAAGTTTAAGGAAATGTTAATAGAAAATTTCAAAAGGGAAAAGCAAAGAGAAACAAAAAACTGGAAAAAAAAAAAAAGCAAACCAATATACACGAGTTGTGAGACAACTATAAAAGGTGTTGGTGTGTGCCTGCTCAGTCATGTCCGACTCTTTGCAACCCCATGAACTGTAGCCCGCCAGGCTCCTCTGTTCATGGGATTTTCCAGGCAAGAATACTGGAGTGGGTTGCCATTTCCTACCCTGATGCTGGGAAAGACTGAAGGCGGGAAGAAAAGGGGATGACAGAGGATGAGATGGTGGGATGGCGTCACCAACTCGATGGACATGAGTTTGAGTAAGCTCCAGGAGTGGGTGATCAGCAGGGAGGCCTGGTGTGCTGCAGTTCATGGGGTCACAAAGAGTCGGACATGACTGAGTGACTGAACCGAACTGAAAAGGTGGTACATAGGTATAATGGGAATACCAGAAAGCGAAAAGAAATATTAGAAGCAACAATGACAACAAGGTTCCTTAATTTAATGTCAAATCACAGATCCAGGAAACTCAAGAGAGCATCAAACAGGAAAACAAACAAAAAATACCCCTATAGCTGGGCATTTCAAATTCAAACCACAGAAAACCAAAAATAAAGAAAAACTTTGAAAGAAGTCAGATGGGGTGACAGGGAAAGTTTTACATATAGAAGAGGAAAGATGAGACCAACAACTTCATCTCAGAAACCATGTGGTCCCAAAGACCAAATCAGTCCCTGATGAAGGAATTGAGATCACTGTACTCTGATATTAGAATAAGGCATCATAAGTCCCACCATGTTCTCAGTGCAATGCAGGACTTTGCCATACAGAGTTAAAATAAAGCTTCTCCTTCTCCAATTCCTACCCCCATATTCAGACAATACACATAGTTGGATGTTTTGAAAGGCCAACATTAGCATTCATCCTCTCTATCTGGATTCTGAACAAGGCGAGGCAAAAGTTACAAATTCTCACTTTAAGCATTGAATCTTCTTGGTTCTAAATTATTCATTATTTACTCCTTTATCACACTAGTAAGCACTGCCTCAGAGAGTTGTTAATAAAAAGATCCAATGTTAAAACACACATCCACCATAAGGGCAGAGTTAAGTATTAGTACCTTTCTATATTTATCTTCCCGTATACGACATCAGACATTCTCACTCTCTTGTAGAGAAACTAGGATATCAGAACCTACTCAGCCATCAGCCTTACCAGGCTAAATGCCCAGAGCTCACATCATTTTTAGGGGGCCATGAAAATATTTTAACTTCTTTTAAAACCAGAATTTAAAAAGTTAATTGGGGGGGCGTCAAAAATTATATTCATCTTTATAACAACAGAGACATAAAATACAAATGTTTGTATTTTTCTACAGAGGAAGGGACCCACCAAAGCAAAAGTGCTTTGGGCCCATCACAGTTATAATGCAGCCCTGGGAGGAAGGCTGTCCCAGATCAAAGGAAGCCAACTTTAGGCAAGGAAACCAGAGAAATCTGAAATTTTTTCAGAGGAAATACCTATGTTCTCTCTCTCTTCCCTGCACACACCCGGTGGTTCTAGCCACCCTTTCCCTCCCTCTCTCCTCCTCCTGTACTGTTAGTGTCATCAAAGCAGTAAACGATCAAGTGATCTCAATAAGTCTTCTCCTTAGGCAGAATGCATAAGGACATGCGTGCTGAATGAGCAGAGGATCAGGTAAGTTCAAAGAACCAATTTCAGTTCTTAATGAACTGGTCCAGGGTTTTTATTCACAAAAGATTATACTAATAACTACTATTTACCAGGATATGACATGCAAAACATTGGGCCAAGACATGACCAGGCGTTACTTCTTGGAATCCTCAATAGCATACGAGGTGAATCCCATCCATCTGTACAAATGAGGAAACAGATTCAAGAAGGCTGAATCATATGCCCACTATCACACAGCCAGAAAGTAGGAGAGTTGCGATGGAAAGCCAGTCTCTTAAACCTTGCAGCAGGCATCTTCTTCTGACCTGGTGGAAGGTGAAAGTGTTAGTCATTCAGTTGTGTCTAACTCTTTGCAGTTCCATGGACTATAGCCCATCAGTCTCCTCTGTCCACAGAATTCTCCAGGCAAGAATCCTGGAGTGGGTAGCCATTCTGTTTTCCAGATGATCTTCCCAACCTAGGGATCGAAGCTTGGTCTCCTGCACTGCAGGCAGATTCTTCACCATCTGAGCCACCAAGGTATAGAATTTGTGATAATGGCAGGATTGACACCACTGTAGCCCCAGAAACTGATGCCAAACTCCAGTTCACTAGTATTAAAAATATATTTCAACTCTTACATTCTCACAAGTAGAATGAACCATGTACTGACCACATAGAGAGACTTGCTTTGATTATCTTGTACTTCAAGTGCAGGTCCAAAAGAATTCCAGCTGTGAAAGCAACATTAATGGAAGTCCAAGCTGTCGCTGCTGCTGCTGCTGCTGCAGGCAGGATTGACACCACTGTAGCCCCAGAAACTGATGCCAAACTCCAGTTCACTAGTATTAAAAATATATTTCAACTCTTACATTCTCACAAGTAGAATGAACCATGTACTGACCACATAGAGAGACTTGCTTTGATTATCTTGTACTTCAAGTGCAGGTCCAAAAGAATTCCAGCTGTGAAAGCAACATTAATGGAAGTCCAAGCTGTCGCTGCTGCTGCTGCTGCTGCTAAGTCGCTTCAGTTGTGTCCGACTCTGTGTGACCCCCATAGACAGAAGCGCACCAGGCTCCCCCGTCCCTGAGATTCTCCAGGCAAGAACACTGGAGTGGGTTGCCATTTTCTTCTCCAATGCAGGAAAGTGAAAAGTGAAAGTGAAGTTGCTCAGTCGTGTCTGACTCATAGCGACCCCATGGACCGCAGCCCACCAGGCTCCCCAGTCCATGGGATTTTCTGGCAAGAGTACTGGAGTGGGGTGCCATTGCCTTCTCCGGTGAGCTACCTAGATGTGATATATTTGGTTTCCACTTTTACTTCATGTCATGAACCTGTTAACATCAGTGTGGATATCCCTCTCTGTTTTTGAAAACACTCACTGCAGTCTCAGAAGTTATATCAGCCTCATATTGATTAGAACTGATGTTTTAATTTTTAAAGACATTCCCAGCTTTAGACCTTAGTTTTCTTATCCTCAGCCCCACATTCAATAAATGTCTCTTCATTTTCTGTGGTCCATGAGAAAGGTGGTTCACAGGTGTTTCTAAAGACACTCAATCACGATCAGTGTCTGATAAATTCAGATTGGCATTCATTCAACATTTATCAAGCAATTATGTGTCAGGCACCAAGTGTAAATGGGGCTTCATGGGTTGCTTTGTGTCTAAATAATGGATGACTATTAAAATTCTTACCCAAACTAAAGGAGAAACCAAGCAAAAGAAAAGATTACATTTTCTATTAGAATACCAAGTTGCTATCCATTTTATAGTTATATTTGAGATTGTAGTAACTGTAAAAAAGACCAAATATTTAATTACATTGTGAACACAAGACTGGCCTCCAAGTTAACAATGACTTGAATGTAAAATAAAAAAGGCTGAGCACTGAAGAATTGATGTTTTCGAATTGTGGTGCTGGATGAGACTATTAAGACTCACTTGGACAGCAAGGAGATCAAACCAGTCAATCCTAAAGGAAATCAACCCTGAGTATTCATTGGAAGGACTGATGCTGAAGCTGAAACTCCAATACTCTGTGAAGAGCCTACTCACTGGAAAAGACCCTGATGCCGGGAAAGATCGAGGGCAGGAGAAGAAGGCAACAGAAGATGATATGACTGGGCAGCATCACCGACTCAATGGACATGAATCTGAGCAAACTCCAGGAGACAGTGAAGGACAGGGAAGCCTGGAGTGCTGCAGTCCATGGGGTCGCAGGTAGCTGGACTCGACTTAGTGATTGAACAACAACAGCAACAAAGGATAAAATTTTATACCTTTCTGAACCCCACCAACACCTGCTACAGCACTATTCATAGACGACATATATAATTACTCTTTTAGCTATTATTCCTGAAATAAATCACCTCAAACAGAATGGCATTTTTAAGAGGAGCCATTTTTTTATGCTCACAGATTCCATAGGTACCGCCTGGGTCTGCTCCGTGATCTCTGGGCCTCAGCATGGAAGCAGGCAGGCTGTGTGGAGGAGAAGGAGCTGGCGCTGCCGGACCCTCGGTCACTCACGTGTGTTGGTCCTCACCCTGAGGACCTCAGCTAGGCAACAGAAGATGATATGACTGGGCAGCATCACCGACTCAATGGACATGAATCTGAGCAAACTCCAGGAGACAGTGAAGGACAGGGAAGCCTGGAGTGCTGCAGTCCATGGGGTCACAGATAGCTGGACTCGACTTAGTGATTGAACAACAACAGCAACAAAGGATAAAATTTTATACCTTTCTGAACCCCACCAACACCTGCTACAGCACTATTCATAGACGACATATATAATTACTCTTTTAGCTATTATTCCTGAAATAAATCACCTCAAACAGAATGGCATTTTTAAGAGGAGCCATTTTTTTTATGCTCACAGATTCCGTAGGTACCGCCTGGGTCTGCTCCGTGATCTCTGGGCCTCAGCATGGAAGCAGGCAGGCTGTGTGGAGGAGGAGGAGCTGGCGCTGCCGGACCCGCGGTCACTCACGTGTGTTGGTCCTCACCCTGAGGACCTCAGCTAGGAACCTACACGTAGCTTTCCATGGAACCGCCTGGGCTTCCCTTCAGCAGGGTTGTTGGATTTCTAAGAGCGGGTAGCCCGAGAACTCGGTGAAAGTGTTTAACGACCAGGCCTCAGAAGTCACACAGTCTGCCCAGTTTCAAGGGAAAGGAGCAGAGGCCTCATTCTCTCATGGCAGGTGCCACAAAGCCATGTTATAGGAACAGCATGTTGGATGAGAGACAATGTGGCAACTGTCTCTGGGTAATAAAGTCTGCTTCAAGGATGGAATAATCGAGGACCAAACGACATCAGCAATTGCCGTTAGTACTTCTCTCATATATCTGAATTCTCCTCTGACAACACAGTGGGATTGCCCTTTCACACCCTCCCAAAGTCAGCTACGGCCTGATGACGCGCTTTGGTCCATGAAATAAGGATGGGAGTGACACATATAACAGTGCAGGAAGCACTCACCGTAAATCCTCAGGATTCCTAGATTCCATACTTGCAAATCCCCCTACTTGCTGATATATCTTTGAAACCCTCACATCAGTGCATCACTTTCTGGCTCATGGGTGGACATGTATATGCGCAGAGTGGTGGAAAAACCAAGCCACCAGAGACACATTCCCAGATAAAGTCGAACAAGGCTAAGCTCTGTTTTCTACTTACAGGTCTCAGACTTTGTCCTTCTCAGTTTATTTAGTGGCACATTTTCCACATTTTTGGGCTTTTTGCTGGTGATTTTGCTCTTCTAAATGCCCTCCCAGGCATAGTGCTGAGGTGCTGTCTAGTGTGCCTAAGAGAAGAGGATGGGATGCGCCTTTTGGAGAAGATATATAAACTTCAAGAACGCAAAAGTTACAGTGCTGTATTTTGTGAGTTCAATGTTAATAAATTAACAGCATATATTAGGGACTTCCCTGGCAGTCCTGTGGTTAAGACTCCATACTCCCAATGCAGGGGCATGGGTTCAATGCCTGGTTGGGAAACTAAGATCCCCATGCTGCACAGTGTTGCAAAATAGATAATAAAAGCAGAGTTTGTCAGAATGGATTTTAAAAAGTATATACTAAATGAGTTATCTTTATGCAGTAACACACATAAAATAAGGCTACATGTTGATGAAAATGTAACCAGAGGTTCACAGGAACCTAAGTCTGTATTTCCTCTAGTACCAAGGGTTCAGTATTCACCAGCTCAGTGTCCATGGTGACTGTATAGAACATACATAACTGCCATGAATAATGAGAGATGGCTCAAATTCCTGCTGCAGGATTCTCCTGTGCTTGCTCCCCTGCTGGGATGAACTTGGAGACCCTGGTGATATAAAGGGGCCACAGTGCACCATCACAAGTGCCATAAATCTTAAATAAACATCTTCACAATGTCATGTAAACACTGGTTAAACATGAGCTAATAAAAAGAAAAATTTTACTTTAATTAATCAACAAGACACAGTCTGCCCAGTTTCAAGGGAAAGGAGCAGAGGCCTCATTCTCTCATGGCAGGTGCCACAAAGCCATGTTATAGGAACAGCATGTTGGATGAGAGACAATGTGGCAACTGTCTCTGGGTAATAAAGTCTGCTTCAAGGATGGAATAATCGAGGACCAAACGACATCAGCAATTGCCGTTAGTACTTCTCTCATATATCTGAATTCTCCTCTGACAACACAGTGGGATTGCCCTTTCACACCCTCCCAAAGTCAGCTACGGCCTGATGACGCGCTTTGGTCCATGAAATAAGGATGGGAGTGACACATATAACAGTGCAGGAAGCACTCACCGTAAATCCTCAGGATTCCTAGATTCCATACTTGCAAATCCCCCTACTTGCTGATATATCTTTGAAACCCTCACATCAGTGCATCACTTTCTGGCTCATGGGTGGACATGTATATGCGCAGAGTGGTGGAAAAACCAAGCCACCAGAGACACATTCCCAGATAAAGTCGAACAAGGCTAAGCTCTGTTTTCTACTTACAGGTCTCAGACTTTGTCCTTCTCAGTTTATTTAGTGGCACATTTTCCACATTTTTGGGCTTTTTGCTGGTGATTTTGCTCTTCTAAATGCCCTCCCAGGCATAGTGCTGAGGTGCTGTCTAGTGCGCCTAAGAGAAGAGGATGGGATGCGCCTTTTGGAGAAGATATATAAACTTCAAGAACGCAAAAGTTACAGTGCTGTATTTTGTGAGTTCAATGTTAATAAATTAACAGCATATATTAGGGACTTCCCTGGCAGTCCTGTGGTTAAGACTCCATACTCCCAATGCAGGGGCATGGGTTCAATGCCTGGTTGGGAAACTAAGATCCCCATGCTGCACAGTGTTGCAAAATAGATAATAAAAGCAGAGTTTGTCAGAATGGATTTTAAAAAGTATATACTAA
Source organism: Kobus ellipsiprymnus (assembly GCA_006410655.1). Taxonomy (NCBI): domain Eukaryota; kingdom Metazoa; phylum Chordata; class Mammalia; order Artiodactyla; family Bovidae; genus Kobus; species Kobus ellipsiprymnus. Next base: position 144,255 of record SJYR01003285.1, read on the forward strand.
ATGAGTTATCTTTATGCAGTAACACACATAAAATAAGGCTACATGTTGATGAAAATGTAACCAGAGGTTCACAGGAACCTAAGTCTGTATTTCCTCTAGTACCAAGGGTTCAGTATTCACCAGCTCAGTGTCCATGGTGACTGTATAGAACAGACATAACTGCCATGAATAATGAGAGATGGCTCAAATTCCTGCTGCAGGATTCTCCTGTGCTTGCTCCCCTGCTGGGATGAACTTGGAGACCCTGGTGATATAAAGGGGCCACAGTGCACCATCACAAGTGCCATAAATCTTAAATAAACATCTTCACAATGTCATGTAAACACTGGTTAAACATGAGCTAATAAAAAGAAAAATTTTACTTTAATTAATCAACAAGAAAACTAGCTGGATAAAACTTGAGTCTTCTGAATTTCATTGTTCATTCTAACTGATATTAGTTAAAAATAAATCCTTCTTTCCTTCCTTCTGTTCTTTTATAGGACAGATTATCAACTTGTAAATATAGATAATTCAACTTAGTCACCTGTTATCTTAATTAATTGTATATTTCACACCCTATAAAACGAATGTCTCCAAATGTAGCCTCAGTTTTTATACAAATAAAATACTCTTCCCCTCAAAAAGCATTGATAGTTGTAAGGTATGCTGCAGGTGAAAAAGAACAACAGATTTCTTAAGCAACACTGTAAATTACTTTCTTTTCCTCTTAAAAAAAAATTTCTGTAAAGTAAAATTGTATTCTCAACTTGGCAAATTTACCTATGCAATGGATCACATCTGTTACATGAGTTAAAATAAACAGGCTATATAAAAATAAGTCAAAATTCATTATTTAGCCTTCACTAAATAATTCAAACATATCTCAGCAATAATAATAGATTTGCTGTAAACCCTAGAAAGTGTCATATATCCTCAGACCACTGCATACCAGTTTGAGTAGGAAAGGGGAAGGAAACAAAAAGACATCAATTGATTTAAAAGCACTAGGCCCCCCAGAACATGATATTATCCAGCAACAGAAAGGAATGGAGTACTGATAGATGCTACAACATGGATGACTCTTGGAAGCATAACGCTAAGTGAAAGAAGCCAGTCCCCAAAGATCACATATTACGTATAATTCCATTTATATGAATGTCCAGAACTGGCAAATCCATACAGGCAGAAAGTAAACAGTCAGACATGACTGAGAGACTAACAATGTGCTCTAGACACTATTGAGACAGAAAATAGATGGCTGGTTGCCAGCGACCGGGAGGCTGGGTGTGCTGCGTGCTCAGCTGCTTTAGTCATGTCCTACTCTTAGCAACCCCATGGACTGTAGCTCGCCAAGCT
>SJYR01003285.1:146276-157386 GCA_006410655.1 Kobus ellipsiprymnus
TACTGGAGCGGGTTACCATGCCCTCCTCTAGGGGATCTTCCCAGTTCAGGAATCAAACCCAAGTCTCTCATGTCTCCTGCGTTGACAGGTGGATTCTTTAACGATCTGAGCCACCAGGGGAGATTAGGAGTAACTGCTAAATTGTATAGGGCTTTCTTCTGGAGTGATGGAATGCTCTAGAATTAGTGCTGATGCTTGTATAATACAATGAATATACAGTTGTGTCCGACTCTTTGCGACCCCATGGACTGTAGCCTATCAGGCTCCTCTGTCCATGGGATTTTCCAGGCAAGAGTGCTGGAGTGGATTGCCATTTCCTTCTCCAGGGGATCTTCCCAACCCAGGAATCGAACCCGGGTCTCCCACATTGCAGGCAGACGTCTTACCGTCTGAGCCACCAGGGAAGCCCTATACTGAAAAACAATGAACTGTATTTGTTAAAATGGTGACTTTTACACCCATGGCTGATTCATGTCAATGTATGGTAAAAACCACTACAATATTGTAAAGTAATTAGCCTCCAGTTAAAATAAATAAATTAAAAAGATAAATAAATAAAATGGTGACTTTTATGTTATGTGAACTATATATCAAAACAAAAAATTTTTAAGACAGACCCACTGCTGCTGCTGCTGCTGCTGCTGCTGCTGCTGCTGCTAAGTCGCTTCAGTCGTGTCCAACTCTGTGCGACCTCATAGACGGCAGCCCACCAGGCTGCCTGGTCCCTGGGATTCTCCAGGCCAGAACACTGGAGTGGGTTGCCATTTCCTTCTCCAATGCATGAAAGTGAAAAGTGAAAGTGAAGTCGCTCAGTCATGCCCATCTCTTCGCAGCCCCATGGACTGCAGCCTACCAGGCTCCTCCATCCTTCGGATTTTCCAAGCAAGAGTACTAGAATGGCTATAACAAAAAAAAGTCAGACAATAACAAGTGTTGGGTAAGGATATGTAGAAAGAGAAAGCTCATACCCCACACCACTGTGGAAGTGTGGAGTTCTAACCAACGGACCGCCAGGAAATTCTGTGGTACAGTCACTTTAAAACACCGTCTGCCAGTTCCTCAAAAAAGTAAATATAGAGTTACCATTTGACCCACCAATTCCATTCCTAGCTTTTACCCAAGAGAAATGAAAACATGCCCAACAGAAACATGTATACAAATGTGCACAACAGTATTACTACTCAAGCCAAAAGTTTGAAGCAATTCAAACGATCATCAACTGATGAATGAATAACAGAACGCTTATCGAACTGAGTATTTTTTAGCCATTAAAAGGACTAAAGTGCGAATACATGCTATAGTGTGGATGAAACTTGAAAATATTTTGTTAAGTGAAAGCAGCTAGTCAGAAATGTCCATGTTCTATATGCTTTGTCTGTGTCCTCCTAAACATTTGTATGTTGAAACCTTGATGCCCAATATGATGGGTTAAGAGGTGGGGGCTTTGGGCAGTGAGGAGGTCCTGAAGAAAGACCCCCCACTTGAGTGGGATTAGATCCCTTATAAAAGAGACCAGAATAAACTCCTTCTGCCATATGAGGGTACAATAAGCAGTCTGCCACAAGGAAGAGAACTGTCATCTGACCTTGCTGGACTTGGACTTTCGGCCTCCAGAACTGTGAGAAACACATTTCTGCTGTTTAGAAGTTACCCAGTCTGTGATATTTTGTTATAGCAGCCAGATGTATTAAGACACTATACGATCCCATTTATAGGAAAGGTCCAGAACAGAAACAAAGAGCAGATGAGTGGTTGCCTAGGACTGGGTGGTGGAGATTTAAGAATAATGACTAATGGGGTTTCAGTGGGGCTTCTTTTGGGGGTGGAAGATGAAGACAATGTTCTAAAATTCACTGTGGTGACGGTTGAATACACACTAAATACCATTGACTGTTATGTCTTAAGTGGGTGAATTATATGGTAAGTGAATTTTTTCTCAATAATTCTCTAAGGAAAAAAAAGACTAAATCTAACCAAAAACTTCTAAAATCACTGGGGCCTGGCCACTGTCCCCTTTCTCTTTCCCACCACGCTTTCCCAGCCTGTTATGTCTGATGGGGTGACTTAAGGGTTTGGGGGCCATTTGGTGGGGAGAGGACAAGAAACCAGGACAGTTCAAGATTTTCTCCGGGTGTGACTGTGGCCTCACCCACTTCCTGCCCCTGGGCCCCTGACTGCTGTTTGGACCCTAGGTTCCGGTCTAGGTGTGAGTGGGGCGGCCCGCTTGCCTCTGTCCCGGGATCCAACCCGGGCACGGAGCCTTGGGCCCACAGGGGTGCGGACAGGGTCGGCCAAGGTCAGAGTCGGGAGGAGCATCGCCTCACCCCGCCCCCGCGCCTTCCACCGAGGCACTCACGAGGGCGAGCAGTGCTCACGTCCCTCCGCAGGAGTAGACCCGTCAGCAGAACCTGCTCCCCGCGCGGGTGGGGCCGCGGGAAAGGTTCCCGGGCCGGTTGCACCAGAAACCCTACGGGCCAGCGGCTCTGCCCTCCTCCGCCCCTGGCTCCCATGGTGGACGCCTCTGCGTGCCTGTTAACTAAGATACAAGGGCGAGGGCGGAGGAGACTCCCAAGGAAAGCCGGGCCAAGCCACCCTGCCATCCTGTCTCCCGGGGAACCCGCAGGAGAAGCGGCCGGCCGGAGCTGCCCCGGCTCGGGATCGGGGTCGCTGCGTCCCCTCCCGGCCGGGGCCCCGCAGTGTTCGGCGGACTCGGGGCTCCCGCACTGCGCGGAGGTGACCAGGCGTCTGCAGGGCGGGGACTCGGGGACACGCAGGCGGGGCGGTCCCGAGCGGCCCCGGAGCGGCTCCCTTCTTGGCGCAGCTCGTCAGGCTCTTTCCCCGGAGCATCGGCGCCGCCCATGGCCGAGGTGCTGGAGCCCGATCCCGGGGCAGCCGGGGGCTCGGAGGCCCCCGCCGTGGAGACGCCGGGCTGGGAGGTCCCGGAGGATGCTGGCCCCCAGGTAGGCGCCGCCCGCAGGCTAGGCGGGTGCGGGCCGTGGGGGTGGGGAACGCGGGGGTGTCCCCGAGCTGATCTGCAATGAGGCCGGAGGGTCTCATAGGTTTAACTAAAAAATACATTTAAAAATTGGTTTGCGTCCTAACCCCATTCCTGCACAAATAGGAAAAGGGGATTGGGAGCCGTCGTTACTCTAGATGCCACATCTCCATTTTGTTTCTTTGCGGCTAAAAAAATATACATATATTGATCATTTCTCTAAACTCTTGATGGGACCCTCCGGGCAAAGGGGCGGAACAGTTGCTTGCTTTTAACCTGGATTGAGAGGCCGCCAGCGTCTCTATTCTAAATATGGGAGCAGCGGGGGAGGGGCCCTGTTGGCGCTGAGAAGTCAGAACCTCCGGCCGGACCCATGGGCAGCGCCCCTCCCCGGGACAGGCCGTCCCAGTGGACCAGAGATCAAGGTATCTGTACTGTTGCCATCTCACGTTCTGCCTTAGAATTGTCTCCTCCAAGTTTTCCCTGTTCCATCGTAGCCCGGAAGTTATGAGATCCGACACTACCGGCCCGCCAAGTGGGTCAGCACTGCGGTTGAGTCTATGGACTGGGATTCAGCCATGCAGACTGGCTTTACAAGGCTGAACAGCTACATTCAAGGCAAAAACGAGAAAGGTGAAGGCGGTTTACCTTTAATGACTGTATTGTGGTTGAGTGGCCTGGCTTATTAGGTTTTCACTTATTAAAGAAATATATTTTTAGAATAGCAAAATAACCACATGATCAAAGACAGTGACCGAAGAGGAGGGAGGTCTATACTCCTGGGTCTCTGTTCTCCTTTCTGTGACTCTGCTGAATGAACTGGGCGTCTGTGTACCTAGCCTTAAGGCCTGTTCATGGCTAATGCTTTGAGATAATTTGATGACTGTTAAAACAAGAGATATTAGGAGGCAGGAAGGGTCAACAAACCCAAGATCCAGAGTCTCAAGATCTGTCTTCCGGTTTGGCACTGATGCTTGGATTTAGCAGGTCACTTAGCCAATGAGACCTGAATTGTATAAGTAAAGAATGAACTAGACCCTGTGATTTCTAATTTTCCCTTCTATCCCTAAAACTATGGACTAATGAAAAATATTTATAGTACAAAAACAATTATAATGTTAATAGTACAGAATGTGTTTAATATGCACAGTCGCTAATTGTAATTTTGCAGTTATTTTTTTTTAAGATGAAAATTATCTTAAAGGTAAATATTTATGTCAAGAAACTCAGGTCAAAAAATAACTACATTTTAAATGTAGTCATAAATACACTAAATCTGCTTTCATGGTCTCCTCTCCATCTAAATATATATTTTCGTGGCACAGAGATGAAAATAAAGATGACAGCTCCAGTGACGAGCTACGTGGAGCCCGGCTCAGGCCCTTTTAGCGAGTCTATCATTACCATTTCCCTGTATATCCCCTCTGAACAGCAATCTGATCCGCCCAGGCCTGCAGAGTCCAATGTCTTCATTGAAGACAGAGCCGAGATGACGGTGTTTGTACGGTAAGTGGTAGATATCATTCATAGCACTGCTGACTGCTGGTTTTACTTGTGGGCACTCATAGTTTAGCGCCTGTGTAGTTTAGCTCCTGTGCTTTTCACCCTTCCATGAAAACAGGCCTAATGCATTTTGTGGTGTTTTTCTAGTGACTTGTTTCATACGTTACTAAGGGTCTATATCCATTTGAAGAGACGTCTCATGCATCCCTCCTACATATAAGAAGCAAATTACACTCCCACCCCACCCCTCAAATGCATTAGACTGCTTTTACCTGCCATCGAGTTAAATAAATCTGGAGAAAAACGTTTTAAAACAGCGCGTGGTACCCCTCCTCCTAAATCTAGGTTCTGATAACCTCAAACTCTTCCTTGTTCCTCCAGCCTAAAGAATGGTAGCTGCTTCCTATAGTTCCTGCCTCTATTGGTTTACCAGTTCCTTTTCAGTTTTTCAGACCTTCAATACCTTTCCAATCATTCCTTGTATTAAATTCTCTCTGTTGGTATTTTTCAAGAGCCACACAAAGTACATAATAGTCTTGTATTAGAGTCCCTTTGTTTTTCCCTTTCTCACGCTCTTATATCACCTGGTGACTCAGACGGTAAAGAATCTGCCTGCAATTCAGGAGACCCGGGTTCCATCCCCGGGTTGGGAAGATCTCCTGGAGGAGGGCATGGCTACCCACTCTAGTATTCTTGCCTGGAGAATTCCATGGACAGAGGAGCCTGTGGGCTACCGTCCATGGGGTCAAAAAGTAGAAAGGACTGAGCGACTAACACTTTTACTTTTACCCTCCCTTGTTAAAAGACTGTCTCTCTGCCTCTGTTTCCTCAAGTCCCATGTACCCGTCAGACCAGCACAGCCTGGAACAGCCTCACCTGCTCCCTGGGCCCCCGTCAGCCTCCGCAGCACACTTGAACTTGTCACTCGAGGGCAGTGCTTTCCCGCGAGCCTCCTGCAGCATCCTGTGCTGACCTGCCTGGCCCCATGACCCTTGCCCACCCTGTAACTCGGCATGCCACCCTCTTGTCTTTCTCCTCCTGGTTCTCTCCCTCCGGCGGCACCTCATCCACTGCCCACCCAGGGGCCACGGTTGATGGCCCTTACTGACCCTCCTGTCATAGTAGGCGTGCCTGGGCGGTCTGTTCACACTGCTTCAACTATCTGTGGCCCGTGACTCAAATTTAGTGTCTCCAGCCCTGATTTTCCTACTAGCTGGGCATCTCCGTGTCGGGGTGGAAGATCGAGCCCAACAGCTCTGAAACCCAGCTTTGCCCCAAGCCTTCTCTGACCTTCCAGTGCCTGTGTCAGTAAAGCATCTCACTGGTCTGACAGCCTCCCCAACAAGGACCATGGTGGCCATCAGCATGCTCCACCCTGATAATCAGTCTCCAAATCCAGCCCGTTTGCCTCAGAAACAGTCGTGATTCAGTTCCCTTCACCGCCCACTGTCACTCCCTCGGGCCCTCACCTTACAGGGACCTCAGCTGAGTCCTCTGTGCTACCCCCATGCTCGGCGCGTGCCTGACGCTCACCAGATACTCCGACATTTTTCAGTCTCAGGTTTCCCTTCAAGAGCCTCCCAACTTGTATTCTCTGCCTACCAGTCTCCTCCTCTCTCCTGCCCTCCACTCTGGAACTCCGATCTTTCTTACAACAGCAACAAAACCCCAACCTGTTACAGCGTTTAAAAATCTGTTGGTTTCCTCTTGCTTCAGCGTGATATTCAGACAGTTCACACTGTACACATCGCCTTCATAATGTGGCCCAGCCTGTCTCCCTGACATCTGTGTTCCCCTCTCCTGCCCTTCACTGAGCCAGCCAAGTTCCTCCACATCTCTTTACCTTTGATTTTAGACAAGTTGCTGAGATTTTCCTTGCCAAAATCTCCTCATCGATGAAATGTGTATAGTCAGAGTACCTACCTACCTCACAGAGTTGCCATGAAGATCAGATGAGTTAATTCACATAAAATACTCAGAAGACGAGCAGGATCTTACTACCAACTCTAGCTCCCTCCCTCTTCTCTGCTTGGAGAGCCTGCTTTCATCCTTTAGGACCTAGATCAATGGGCACCTTGTCCATGAGGCCTTCCTCAGTGTCTGCAGTCAGCCAGCCACTCTGTCCTATGATTGTAAAATCTAATGATCTATTTATGGATTGTAACATCATCAAGAATACAGCAACATGTTTCTCTGCCCGAATCAGATCGCTCCTGGTGAGGCAGGTGTTTGGGGGAGGCTCAATATTTGTCTGTGTCCTGAATAAAGCCATGGACAGATCACTGTAGAACAACATGTATTCAGAGGACAAAAGATGATCTCTAAGTAGGAGGTTCAAGATTTGATTTCAAGAAAGAAGTGAGATCTGAAACAGATTGCCTTTAGGCAGAACATATTATACTAAGAGTTGACTATTCCTTAAGGAAATAATAAATTTGGCAGTCAGAATGTTTCCTAACACATGGTTCAGAATTATTATTATCAGTCAACATGATGAAGATTAAGGAGAGTTTTGTCAGTTGTCTTCAACATTTTATTTTATATACATGTGCATAGATTCCTATAGTTATTCAATTAGGATTTAAAAGGTACTGCATGCCAGGAATGACTAGGTGCCTGGTAGACATTGTTGAATAAGACAGGCCTGGTTTGTACTCTTGAGACTTACATCTTATCTGAAGAATGGTAGGAATGCTTTTCCATTGGCATATTGATAATAAACTTTGTGCTAAAGAAGAATTAGAAATCCTATTAGAAATGTTTTCATTTGTTTTCCTATTCTCAAATTCAGATTCATCGTGTTTACGTGTCAGCAACTCAGCCAAGTCAGTGTGCTGTCATGATTTAATCTCAGGGTGTTTTTGTTTGTATACTTTAAAATCTATACTTAAACTTTTAATTTGCCACTTTTTATTAGAATCTTTTGACTGTCTTTTCGTCCCCATCCTCTTAGCAGCCTCCTCACTGGTCCCTTCTCTGCAATCTAGTTTCCATCTCTCTGCCTATATTCTTACCCAGATCTAATCAAGTTACTTCGCTGCTCAATATCCTTTGGAATAATCTAAAAAGCCTTTAGGATGATACACAAAGTTCTTATTTCCATGTCTGACTCATCTTTCTGACTTCAATTTATGCCTATGAAAGTGCTTTGTGTTTTTTGGACTTTTGTTCTCTTATCCTTCCCCTTTCTCTGCCCAGGCAAACCATCCTCCATCCTAGACCCAGAGATACACCTTTACCCTTGATCTGATCATATCCTCAGTGTTCCCAAGCACTTTGATTCTGTCTCTGATAAAACTCTACTCAGAGTGTATGGAAAGTCGCCAAAATGTCCATCATTTCCATTAGACTGAAAGTTCATAGGATCAAAACTATATTATGTTCATCTGTCATACAGCACCTACCCTTTTCCAAGGAGAAAAAGAGGTAGTGTTTGACAGAAAATAGAGAAGGCAGTGGCACCCCACTCCAGTACTCTTGCCTGGAAAATCCCATGGGCGGAGGAGCCTGGTAAGTCCATGGGGTCGCTAAGAGTCGGACAGGACTGAGGGACTTCACTTTCACTTTTCACTTTCCTACATTGGAGAAGGAAATGGCAACCCACTCCAGTGTTCTTGCCTGGAGAATCCCAGGGACGGGGGAGCCTGGTGGGCTGCCATTTATGGGGTCGAACAGAGTCAGACACGAATGAAGCGACTTAGCAGCAGCAGCAGCAGAAAGTCTGAAAGGGAGCCTACTGAGGGGGTTTCACTGTGGTCTGACCTGGAGCATCAGCATTATCAGGAGTTTATGAAAAATGCAGGCACTCAGGCCCCTCCCCAGACACCCTGAACCAGCACTTTCCCAGCTGACTTGCATGCACATTCGAGTTTGAGAAGCACAGCATTAGAGCACAAGATGGTGTAAAGTCCAGATCTGCCCAACAGATGAGACCCTGTGCATCCTCCTGGGTCCCCTCAGGGTGTGTGAGGTCACAATGAGCCTGGGAACCAAAGAAAGGGAACAGGTCAGTTCAGGTGCCTAGAGGGAGGAACTCTGAAACTGCACTTCATCCAGATTTCCTTGTATCAGCCTCTGCTTTTTTTCCTAAACTAACATTCACATCAGTATTAAAATCACTGATGGTCATTTACTTTCTCCTTTGTAGGTCTTTCGATGGATTCTCTAGTGGCCAAAAGAATCAAGAACAACTCTTGACATTAGCAAGCATTTTGAGGGAAGAAGGAAAAGTTTTCGATGAAAAGGTTTACTACACTGCAGGCTACAACAGCCCTTTCAAATTGCTTGATAGAAATAATGAAGTATGGTTGATCCAGAAAAATGAACCCTCCAAAGAAAGGGAATGAGAAAAGGAGAGAAAGGTCTACTGTCTGGGGCAAAACTTTTGTTTAACATAGACCATCATTACCTACAAGCAAAATGTATCTAGTATCTCTACCTGAGAGTACTACTATGAACTGAGCTTATTTCCACTGTGCCTTTTTAATGCTTGATGCCTTAGATACACAGATAATAGGGGACAGGATTCTATAAACATGTAAATCTGGCTTTATTTCTATGAGGCTTCAGGGGAATGGAATGTTCTCTCTTCATTGCTGTATCACAGTCACGTCACCTTATTTCTACTTGGATTTGTGTCATTACCCACTCCTGATATTATCAATAAAAATGGTAACATTTATCCTGTGTGGAACTACAAGGCTGTCAAGCCTGGAGAAGTGAAGTTCAGTTGGAAACAAAAATCAAATCACATTCTGCAGCTGCCACTGTTACTTTTTCTGTTGAGCCTGCTCTCCTATCTGCCCACTGCCCCTACCACACAAGAAAAACCCGCAGTACTCAGAGGTCTTGCTAATATTTTGTGATAAAAATATATTTGTGAAGTTAGGGACTTCTGACTTAATTTTGATACTCAAAAAAGACATGCTTTTTCCAAACAAATGTATACAGACATAGAATTTTTAAATTCAGTTGAGTTTTTAAAGTATTTTATGTGGTATTTCTGGAGGTCACATAAAAATGATTCAGTATTCAAAGAGTGGGTTGTTGCAAAATGAGGAAGTTTGAAAATCGGACCTAATTGTATTGGAATGTGCTTGTTCTGGAGAAGACATCACATTCAAACACCTGGTAGCCTGTCATGGGAAGCTTTACTGTGGGCTCCTAGGGGATGAGGTTGTAGGTGTGAAGGAGAAAAGCAGGTTGAAGCTCATTGAATGACATTACTTCCTGTTCCCATCTTTGTGTGTATTCAAGCAGGGATCATGTGATCACTTGTATGGAAGATTTGGGTATCCAGTGGATGAAAGAATGGGGCTAGATGATGCTCAGGGTCCCTCCAGCCCCAACACTATATAGTACCTCTTAGAATTAACCTCCCTAACCTGGATACACTAGACCAACATACCTACAGTGAATAGTTTCCATATGTATTGACGGATTGCCTTCTAGGTATAGTCTTCTAAGCATTTCACTTGAATTCCCAGTCAACCCTCAGAACAACCCTGTGTGTCACCTTGTGTCATCTCCATTTCACAGATGAGGACATAAAGGCATAGAGATGTTAGGTAACTTGCCCCAGACGGTGTCATAAGGGCAGAGGCCGATTCCAGCCCAGGCAATGGGACTCCTGGGTCCAGGCTGTCAAGCACTGTGCCTACTGGCAGTCCATGGTTAAGAGTACAGTTTTCTTGGGCCATCAGCGAGCTCAGTCTGTGTGGACGGGTTCTTCCTGCATGTGATTACATGCATAGTCAACATGATCATGACCTCAGAGAGGCCTTTTAGATTATAATTTTTGATAAAAAATAAGCTAGGTTTCCAGTTTCAAAATTACTATACGGATATGCTTTTTAAAATCTTAGGCAATTATTTTCCAAAGGTATTTTGTTGCTTTAATTGGTTTTAATTCTTTGCATATTTGTGTTTGCTGAGAAGAAGTTAAATTTCTTTCTTAGCTCATTTACCAAAACTAACTGTGGGTCTAACCCTTCTAACCTTCCTACTGATGAAATGTCCACTCGCCTCTACTGGTATGAGGTAAATATGGCAGGCTATACATACACAGCTCCTGGCACAAGGCTGTCTAGTTATTAAGTTTAGATGGAATGGCATACCGGTGGGAAGGAATGCAGGGACTGGTGAATGACTCAGGTGTTTTAAAAACTGGGGTTGGGGTGGATAATGAGTGTAAGGGCAGTGAACTTGAATGGTCATGACTGAGTTGGATTGTTGTCCCACAATGATCCAATGTCCCAGGTGGATCACAAAAGTTAATTAACCTTGAAAGCTATGCGTAAGGGCCAGAACCTCTTTGGTAGCTTGTTAAACACTCCTCATCTCATACTGAAGGCAAGTGCAGGATTGGATGGCAAAAGTACTAACTGCCAACAGATGTTCAACCAAGTCTGATGTGCTGTGTCAAGGTCAGAATCAAACCTGGAATGTGAAATAGGGACATCTAGGGCGTGCCGCCCACAGCTTTGACTCCCTAAAGTTTCTGAACATTCTGAGCCTGTAGAAGAGGCCCACCCTCCCTCCACTAAGAGCTAGAATTACCATCTCTCCCTCCTCTCACCCTAACACAAGGAGAAAAGATACAGGTCTTCCCCA
>SJYR01003285.1:165014-194308 GCA_006410655.1 Kobus ellipsiprymnus
AAAAAAAAAAAAAAAAAGAAAACGTTGTAAAAGGAAAGGCTCCACCCACAGTTCTGTAGTGCAAGTTTTAAAGTTTAATTCTGAAAAATAATTTTATTGAATAAGCAGGAACCAAATTCCAGCAGTGTATCACTTACTCCGCTCCCCTACTCTTGTCTCCATTACCCTCTCTGCATGGGCCACTGTCATTTCTGTTCTCCAAGGAGGTCTCAGCTGCTACTCAGGGAGGCAAGGCATTAAAAAATGACCCACACTTCTTCCAACCAGGCTAGGAGTGGTGTCTCCGCTGCACAGCAGCAGACCCTGAGTTACAGCATTGCCATGTCCACATGTCTGTGTTTTTACAAACAAGGAAGTACCTGAACCAGTTAGTCCCTTAGCCCTTTTCCAACTTTCGGGGGTAACCACAACCCCCTCGCCTGGAAAGCCCATACCCCCATGTGCTCAGAACCAGCAAACCTACCCCCTCTTTCTTAGAAGTAATGGTTCTCTCCTTGGAACTAATTTCCATAAACATGATACTTTTAAAGCAATTACCACCTAGCCCAGAAGGCTCCATTACTCTACCTAGCTTAACAGCTCTCTCCTATTTCTGTACATGCTGGTGGTGGTGGTGGTGTGTGTGTTTAATGTAAAAAGTGTTCTGAATGCACACACACATGCACATCCCTCCACACACACCCAGCATTTAGGAAAAAAAAAAACAAAACTTCCCCAGGAAGCACTTTCAGAAGTTAAGCTTCTACTTGCATTTAAGCCACAGGGCAAGTGCCACGTGAGTCCTCAATAGCCCTTCCCCTCCGCTGCGAGGCTAGCGGTGCCCGGGCCGACAACACAGATGCTGAGCAGGATCAAGGGACAAGGCAGGGCAGGGGACCTGTCAGGCTTCCTAGAGCCATGTGCTGGACATCTCCCCACATCACCTGGGAGATTCTTGACCCTAACTTTTATCCCCGGTGAGACTGCCTTGCTGTTCTGAAGGGCCCCTGCCCTCTGCACTGGGCAGCCCCACTGGTGGACCAGGAGCCTGGGCCCCCAGCGGGACAGCGGGTCCCCCGGCACAGAGCAGGTTGCCCTCATCCACACCACCCGTCACCAGTCCACCCAGCGAACATCCCCTTGCAGCCCCCGGGGCCCGAAGAGCCGTGCTGTCTACGAGCTCCGTGGCTTCCCCTTCGCCCTCCGAGATGACGGTCATGGGGCTGCTCTGGATCCGGTTCCGCACGCTGTACCTGCTGCTGGCGGCAGAAGGCGGCGTTCGACTGCGGCCGTACCTGGGGCCCGAGAAGGACAGACTCCGAGGCATCAAGCCTTCGGTCTTGGCCCACTCCTCCTGCGCCCTCCTGTTCTTGCTCGGGGAGCAGTTTGACGGGCTCTCGGGCGTGTCTGGCGATGGCTCCGACCTTGACCTCTGGAATCTAGGGTCTGTGTTCTTGAGCATCTCTGCTGCCGACATGCGGGCGCTGGTATCTGAGCGACTCCCCTTTTTCAGCAGCAGAGCTTTGAAGTTGTCACTGCTGGTGCTGCTCTTCCGGACGCTTCTCTGAATGGACCCCACTTGCTTCTGGGAGGCCAGGCTGGGGGCGGCACCAGTGGGTGTCACTGGTGGGGAGGGAGAATGGTTTCGGGAGTGATCATCGTCTGAATCTTTACGGCCAAGGACTTTCCTCTTAGACCTGAGATTTAACAACATTAAGATGAAGGTTAACTCCCAGTGGACCACCGGATGTGGGCCACACACCACCCTGCTTCTCTTACTGACATTCAGGCCACCATCTATTATTTTCACTATGGAAAGTTCCAAACATCCAGGCAAAAAGAATAGTTCATTGTATTACTATGTGTGTCCATGACCCAGTTATGATAATTATTAATTTATTGTCACTGTGATTTCATCTCCACACTCACTGGATTATTTTGAAATAAATCTCAAACATCATATTATCTTACTTTGGATAGGATCATTTCCAAAGCTTTTCATAATTGCTATTTCTTATTTAACTCTTCTACATGCGACTGATATTGGGGCGACCTTCCTTTCTTCCTACTCTTCCATTTCTTGTTTGATGCTGGCACCTGAATGGCCTAGTAGATAAGCCAACTCCTAGAATATCCCATACACTGAGACGGGCCCCCTGCCTCAGATTCTAGGACAACGCTAACTTTACATTCTCAGTCATTCTAGAGTTTGACATAAAACCAGTTTTCTTTAGCTCTTATTGGACCATATGTCAACTCCTAGAAATCCAACTTTCCAGAAAACAAGAATGAACCTTCCACACTAGATCCTGTTTCCTGACTGACATCCTCTGACTGACCCAGAGAATGTAAAGAATGGGGTAGAGAGTGAAAGAGGAGAGGCCTTCAGGGAGAGGAAAATTGTCCTGGGGGTAGTTCTTGTCCTCAGTCTCTAAGACCCTCCCTGTTTTCTGCCGAGAGTGAATTACAGAAAATAAAGCAGATGATCCAAGTGGCCCTTGCTGGTGTCTTCATAACAACCACTCAGTGTGGGATGAATCACTCAGCTAAGTGCAGGCTGAGCTTGCTTTAAGAAAACAAATGTATTTTAAAAATATGTGGTTATACCTCTTCTTCTGCCATAAAATCCTAGAACATGCAACGGACAAAGGTTGAAAGAATACTATCTGAAATATAGAGATTAAGAGTTGAATCTGAGCAACTTTTAACTATGTAATCCTGGACTAGTAATTCATCTATTTACGAGTTTTTCATACTTGTAAAATGCGGGTGATGATACGAGCCTCACAGGTTTGTGAGGATTCAGTGAGATAAAGGATCTCTGGAGTCATATAGACCTGGCTTTACCCACTGCGGAAAGCTTTCTTGTTCTGTGACCTGGGGCAAGTTTCTGATCCTGTTTCCTATCTGGAAAAGGAGGAATAACGTTAGAGAGCTCACAGCTTATCAGTTGCAATAAATGCAGTCACAGCCTTAAAGTGTCAGGCATAGAGTAGGTGCCTAACAAACCTTTCAGTGTCATTTAGGGAAACGTAATTCTCCCTTCCTGCTATCAGCTCAGGCTTCAGTGATGTTTTTACATGTCCTGCACAGCCAGGCACAGGGGAGGATAGGCCTCTGATGGCTGCCCTGGGCTAGGTGCTTCCAGGATCCGCTCCGTGCTTCTGGCCAACAAGAAGACACCAAAATGAAATATCAGAAGTGGTAAAAATCCAGTTAAGAGGCTGAATGGGTGACCAGAGCTGACATCATGCCACCTCCTTTGGGATGGCACTAACTGGCCTATGAAACTTAGGTTCCATGGTCCTCTCCACTGTCAATAAGAGCAGTGCTTTAGAGTAAGTTACTGACCCACTGACAAAACCCATGGCAACAATAACATCCCAGAATTTCAGAACTGGAAAACAATTAGATGGATTGGTCCAGCCAGAAAAAGTAATCAACGTCCAGAGGGTGAAGTCGCACAGCTTAATACAAGAAGTAGAATTTGATGGACTATCTTCCCACATAGAGCACATGACCTCACAATTTATTCTGGTTTCTTCCCAAAGACATCTCTGCTCATCTGATTCTTGCAGGTATTGGTTTTAGGATAATTTTTTTGTTGGGCTTTTAAATGGAGAGGGTGACCTGAGATCCATATAATAAGCCATAGCTATATTTGATTTAATCTACAATTAAAGGCCTTTTAATTGTAGATTCAGAATGAAGAAAAGATGGGAATTTATAAAAGTATTGTTGTTTCTTAAGAGCAACTGCCCCTGAAAATGACAATTAAATCTAAATATAGGAATTCTCGGCATATTATATATGCTACGTATGTATGTGTACACACACACACACACTGTATGTGTATTTCTAAGGAAGATGGCTATTTAAAACATGCTTAAACAGTTAACACTGGCTTAAAAACTAATTACTTCAATAAATATAAAAATTTCACACTTCAAGTGGTGGTGTTCTACATTTTCCATCTGGCCTTAAATTTGAAGTGAATTAATTTGCATTACAAAATTTGAAAGCTGTGTTTCAATTTAGATATTCTTTATTTTAAATTATTAGCTTAGCTACTGAAGGATATAAAATAAAGCGCTAAAACTCAAAGACTTTAGATGGCTTCCTATTATGTGTGCTAATATATTATCTATCTACTAAAAATTAGCCTGTATCCTTGCTTTCAATCTGCAAACCACACCCTATTCAGTCTTTACTTCTATCATGTGTACATGGAACAATACAGACTGGCCAATTTCTGCATCTGCAGTAGATATAACTCCCTAGTAGGAGAAACCATGATTTTTTTTTAGTGCCTTAAGAGGGTTGCCAAAATAAAATGTAGAAGAGATTTTTCACATATTTTTAGGAAAAATATGTAGTAATTTGGTCCCACAACAGTTGGGTTTGTCCCTAAGACTAAGTATTTAGTACACAGAGCAACCAGCAACACATCTTCTCAGTGGGATGCTATTTTAAATATATATATATATATATATATATGCATATTTGGCAACCCAGTGCATCTCATACCAAATGGAAGATGTCAGGCCTTGGAAGAATTTCCTAACAGTTAAATTCCAATTGGTTCCATTTAATTCAGAAAACAATCATGGGGCGGTTATTAGATGTCCAGCATGCTTCTGGTTAGAAACATCTGTGTAAATCTCTACAAATGTCATTGAAGTTGGTTTCAAAGGATGTGGCATTTTTCATTTCCCCTGTTTGCAGGAATAATTTGATAACTAGCTACTTTTAAAATTTCTAATGACAAGAGACCAGTCAGACAATGTGACAGAGGCAGTGTTTAGCGTCTGTCAGGACATTATACCAATACTGGAACCAAAAGTAAAGAATACAATTCTTGACAAACACTTTGATTCCTCAGCTTGGCTGTTTGGCCCCCCGACCCCCCTGCCCTGGGCCAAGTTAGATGTTTACACCTTGCATGAGGAAGCTCAGGTAGGGATGCCACATCCTATGCTTTCCACCTCATGTGATCACAGCCACTCCAGTTAAGATTCCAAGAACCAGGAAAACACTCCTGACACAGGTTACTCACACAGAGAATCAAATGATTTTGCAGATGTTTAGTTTCAGGAGGAAGAAAGGGGACCTTGGTTCAGGGAAATATAAGGCCTTGGCAGCAGAGGGGCATTCATAAGAGTTATCAGAAATACTGTGGTAAAGAATTCTAGGAGAAAGCAAAGGTTTTATACAGCATACAGTTTAAAGTACTTGCACAAATACAACCTTATTCATTTTTACGATGACACTGTTGTGAGGAATTCAACTGCTCATAGCCAGAAAAATTAGGCAGCAAATAAAACTATAGTGCTAAACCACTCTTTAAGGTGATCGCATGTAAAAAGTACAACAATTCAGGCAGTTACTCTGAAAAATTTACTCCACATTTTTAAAAAACCCAATAATTTCTCATGCCAGCAGATGGCACCAGCAGTATACAATAATAAATTTAAATTTCCTTTGCTGCTGCTTAAAAAAGATGTATTCTTTTATTGAAACATTTCAGTAGCCAAAGAAGTTACACTATAAAAACCTAGTTTTTCTGTAAAATGAAAATAATAAAAGCAATAAAACAAAACACTTAGGAAAGAAGTCCTGTAGAGCTAGTCTGTGCATGTTAAGTCCACAGAACACAGCATCCCTCATCCGAGACCGGATCACTGGCTACTTTAACCCCTCTTGTAAACATTCAGTCAAATATAGTGGCACTGCTATATAGTGGCACCTCTTGCTAGCAAGAGGAAGGCCAACCAAACATCATCACACTAATCCTCTGTCCCCCCACATCATCATAAAAATCAGTGGAACAGAGTAAAAAAGAAATTGGAGTTAAGGGAAATAGAAATATAGAAACAAACTAAAAAAATCAACAATCAAGTTAATGAAGTTCAGTTAGGTGAGAGTAAGAACCTCAACAAAGAAAAACACACTGAGAACCGATTTGGAAAGAGGGGACTTAGAGATTCAAAAAAGAGGAAGGAGTTTTAGATACCTGTGAATAGCTGCAAAAAGGTCTTCTGTGGTCCGGGGTCTCCTGGGGGTCATCACCTCATCACCCCCGTCGTCCTTAAGGAAGTCACAGGTCTCTGAGGAAGAACTGGCTGTCTCAGCCTCCGGCACCCCAGCTATGGAGAAGCAAGCAGGCAGACACAAGATGCATGAATGACTTGAATTTCAGTCTTTAGCCAAGCTCCCAAATATGCTTCTCTGCCATTCCTGACAACGTGAGAATCCCAGGGAGCGGCAGCAGGGTCTGTTGTCTGATATATCACAATGACACAAGCATGGCAGTCAAAGCTCAGGCTTTTCTGTTAAAAGTCTAGATAAAACGGAATGTCTCTTAAATTTTGCCGGAATGTTTATTTGCCGCTCTCTGGGGGGCATTACTCAGTTATTTAATACTCAATCTGCTGCCCACCACCCCACTCCTTCTATTTTCTGCCCTTCTGTGAGTTCTACCCTTAGATCTGGATGTTAAAAAAACAAAAACAAACAAACAAACAAAAAACCCATAGAAATGCCAAGTTGGTAACCTAAGCGCGAGGCGGCACAGGGAGCCCACATGCAGCCGGCTTGAACCTGAGCATGCAGCAGCCCTACTCGCCTCAGCTGCGAACAGTCTAGGGGAACAAGAGAAAACCGGACTCACGCCCTGCGTCCTGCGGAGGCAGGCAGCGCTCCACACCATTCCTGGCACCCGGCTCCTCCGCAGGGGCTGGCACCATGGGGACATTGGCTTCCACTCTGCCCGGGGACTCGGATCCTGCAGCTCCTCCCACGAGAACCCCCGAGCCGCCAGAGTCGGTGTCATCAGAACCAGCCCCTGCTGCACCCCTCTCTCGTGCTTCTCCGCTTGCGGGGCTAGGAGATGCCACGCTCACGTTCTCTGAGGGCTCCGCAGTGAAACCCCTCTGCGGAGGTGGCACCACGAGGAACAGTTTGGGCTTCTTGGAAATGGGGGGCGGCTTCCTGCTGGGCGACGGGCCGAGGGGCGGGGTGGCACCCGCTCCGGCCTCCGCCTCCCCAGCCGGGCTGTGGCTCTGGAGGCCATGCTCGGCTGCACTGTCCTGGTGACCCTGAGTCGAGCTCTTGGCAGGAGTCGGAAGCGAGCTCGTCGCAGAGGCAGGCTGGCTTTCATTCTCCATTTCATGTATGCTATTTCGGGATTTCAGGAAAGCAGATGGCTTTAAATGATACTGGGGAACAACCGGAGTTCGTTTTTCCTGAGATGCGTGTTCCTGTAAGGGGGCTACTTCGGTTCCTGAGTTCTTCTTCACTGGCCTCAACTGCACCATCTGCAACGCTTCGGTGGTGATCAGGGGCATGGCGAGTCTGCTGCCCTCCTCCTTGATGGAAGGCTGTCTGCAGGCCTCCCGGGAGGACTCTGGCTGGCCAGGTTTCTTGAAAGAAGGCCTGGCATCTTTCATCAATTTGGGGTCAAGTGGTGGGGCAGGCGGGGGCACTGAGGGGGGTAAGGCAGGTGGCGGAGGTGGCAGGGAGTCAGATGAATCCAGAAAAGGGGGGCTCAGCGCTGTGGGGGGTGGAGGAAAGCAGGCGTCTGTGGGGGCACAGAAGGGAGTGAGCACTTCTGGTGGCGGAGGCGGGAAGAGGGGAGACCGAGGCAGAGGTGAGCCCTCGGCGAAATCGGCCAGAGGCGGCGGGGGAGGGAGGAAAGGAGACTTGTCAGCGGGACAAGGGGCTGGAGGAGAGGCGTGAGGAACAGCCGCAGGCGGAGACACCAGCGCTGAATCTAGCTTCTTCACCGTCCCGCTTCCTTCGGTGGAAGTAGTCGAGGAAAGAGACGTGGAGGAGGAGGAGACGGATACTGAAGATACAAGAGACGACTTTCTTTCTGGCACCTTTGGTTTGGGCTTCCCTTTCCCATTGGCTGGTGACATTGTTTTTAAGAACACAGGCACAGGGGTGAGAGCAGTGGGCGTGTTTGACTGGCTGGAATACCCACTGGATGGAGAAGTGACTCTGTGCGACTTCTCCGGCGACGTGATCTTTGGTTTGACGGCGCCACCGAGCACCGGGGGTACCGCGGCCCGGGACCCCTCCAGGAGATGGCGGCCCGGCCCACTTCCAGGTGATGCTGCGCTGCCGGCCGGACCGGCCCTGCCTGCGTTCCCCTGCTCTTCCTGCACTCCCGTGTAGTCAATGTAGTAGCCCCACGGGTCTGTGTACTCGGACTTGACGCTGCTCGTGTCGCTCTGTGCCGGTGTGAGCCCGCACACGGAGTAGACGTTGGGGGCCGTGGCGGAGGTCAGGCTGCTGCCGGCGCTCACAGTGCTCTGGCTGCGGGAGCGAGGCAGCCACGGTTCTTCGAAGTCACTGCAGGGGCTCTGGGAGGGTGAGCTGCCGCCCTTGCCCGGGAGGTTCAGCTGCAGCGAGTGCTGGAGCGAGGCGATCAGGCTTTCATTCAGCACCTGCCCGTTCGACTGGACGTTCTTCTTGGGAACCCTGCGCAGAGAGTCCGTCCGAGAGGGTGGCAGGGGAGGCTTCTTGGCTTTCTTCAAAGAAATGCTTCGCGCGAGGGATTTGTCTTGGCAATTGGACCGGTCCCCTTGGTGTCTCTGAGCTCTTCCATCAAAAACATTGACCACGCTGTGCCTGGGGTTCCCAAAGCCATCATTACTATTGCACAGATCCCCAGGTCTGTGTCCAGAGTCCGGGGGCAGAGTAGGGGAGTATCCATCGTGGTCCTCTGAATACACAGACCTGGTATCATCCTTGTTAGAGGTCTGGTCCAAACTGCAGCTGCTAGTGTTACTTACAGGAGTGGAGTAACCAGGAGCTGCCAGATGTGGCTTCAGTGGGGATGCCCGCCCACTACCTGAGGCACTGTATTCCCAGGGCTCCACGCTACCACCCTGGCCCCGGCTTCCTGAATAACTGGACTCACTCTTGTTGTCCACATCCTGGGGGTGGGCGGGGATGCTCAGGTTATTTCTACAGTTATAGGCCATGGCCTGGGACCCATTCTCCCGATGTGCTGGTGTATTTAGAGAGACTTCGGAGTCACAGAGGGACAGCAGTGTGGTTGCACTGGACGAATGATGACCATCTTTCTGCCTGGAGAGGAGGTGGTCTCTGGATCTGACCTTTGAGTATGAAGATGAGCTGGTAATTTTACTGTCCAGCTGCCCTGAGCTCTGAGCAGTGTGAATCACAATGATCTCTGAAGAGGAGGAGAGCGTGGCATTTGGGATGATGCTGGTAGAGTAGCTCGTGTGAGGAGACACCACACACGCAGGGCTGGTTACGTTTTCACCCTCAAAGTGCCTCAGCTCCTGAGATTTGGGCCTCAACAGTGTTCCCATCCTCGGGGCAGTTCCTAGATGCCCAAAGTCTTCATCTACTTGTGGGTGACCCCGCTGGTAGGGGAAAGCGCCACCCAGGTCTTCTGCAGGGCCCAGGGCACCCAGCCCTGGCTCCAGGGACTGAACATTTGCCCTTGCTCCAGACCGGGGAAGACTGTGGAAACCGGCGTCGCTGTTGAGGCGGGAAGGGAACACGACCCCGGCAGAGTCGCTCAGCACTGACATGTTCCCAGAGGAGCCTGAGAAGTGACTCATCTGAGCAGCAATGCCTTGCCCCTTCTGGGCTCTGATTCTTCTCATTGAAGGTGGGACGACTTTCACTTCCTCAGTCTGACAGCTGGAATCCCTGGTTTCTGAACGCTGTCCCGTAGATCGATAGCTGTCGAGCCTTCCGAGCGTAGAGTAGTGGCCTGGGGTGTACGCCGAGTGACCACCAACATCATCTTGGCCAGTGCCTCCCGAAGCTGGAGAGAAAGCATAAAGAAGCTCACCACCTAAAAATAAAAATCAGTATCTGAGTGCATCACCTTGATCTCTCACCCTCTTCTGATTCTGTGGTATTGTACTTAAAAAAAAAATCTTTTCTATTTGGCCTAGTTTCTTTTTTCCTATAAGCAGCTAGGTGACAGTTTAAGTAGTGACTGATGGCCCCCAGATGAAGACCTATATGATAAATTTCATGTACTTCTTTTCATATATACCTCATAGCCTCCTATAGATTAAGTGCTGCATATGGAATTCTCAGGTACCCCCTTTGAGAACAAAGCTGAGGGCTCCTTGGAAGGTTTCCTTTTCACATAATCTCTTTTTGGTAAAGGTTAAGACTCTCACCCATCCAGTGACTGTACAGAACATCCAGCTAGCAGTAACAGTCTTCCTCAAAGACAGATGAATGTAGCAGCTCAACAGAAGGGCTACAGAGGTATCATTTAGGAGGGATATTGGTATAAAACAGTGTTAATTACATTAATTTTTATGTCAGAAAGAAGTCCTAAGAAAGAGAAAAAAATGATTTACAGGCCCATCTGTGTTTCAAACATTTCATTATCCATCTTAAGCCATTATCATCTGTCTGTTAGTGACATTCAAAATTCAGTAGCAATCTGTTGTGTTCTGGGGAGGGAAAAAGCAGCAGGAACCGATCCAGTGAACATTTCCTCCAATTAGGATTATTCATTTCTTGGAGCTTTACAACCAAACAGAAAGAATAGCATGTTTAAAAAAAGAAGAGGAGGAAGAAGCAGCAGCAACAGCAGCATGAGGCAGGGTTTACAGTAAAGAGAGGGAGGGAAATGGATGAAAAAAACCCTTACACGTAGGTAAAGATTTCAAGCTACCTAGGAAAGACGAGAAGCTTAAAATAAAATCATGAAGCCAAGAACTTACTTAAAGTGTATAGAGAAAAAAAAAATCCATGCAATCATTAGGACCAATTAACTCTTGAAAAATAGTTGTGAAACCATAATTCTTTCTAGGTTGTTATTATCCAGCAAGGGCCCACAAGCATCACTGTTCACCTGGGTAGGGACGCTGGTGGTGATGGGATTCCCGAGATCTCCTTCCCTACCCCACTTTACTAGCCTTCATATGACACCTGTCCCGATTGGACAGCAGAGCTCATCCAAACAGCAAAGCACGATGCTAAAATGGCGGCAATAGTCTTGAACCAACTGCACAGAAGCACCCACCCTGCAACAAAGGTTCCCAAGCGTAGAGCTCCTCCCTTCACTGTGATGATGGAGAGTCATTTTTGTGCTCGCATCTTTGGCAAAGAAAATCTATTCCCCCCCAGCCCCTGCCAAGTACACTTACTGCACACTCGCACTACACGTGTGCACGTGACGCTCTCCCTCAGAAAAAGGGGAAGTGGGCAAAAGGACAGGAACAGAAGAAAAATCCACTTTAAGCAAAGAAAAACAAAAGGTGCAAATATTTGCAGTCTAGTATTTTAGAGTGTGTGCAATGCTAAGTTGCTTCAGTCATGTCCGACTCTTCGTGATCTTATGGACTGTAGCCTGCCAGGTTCCTCTCTCCATGGGATTCTCCAGGCAAGAATACTGGAGGGGGTTGCTATGCCCTCTTCCAGGGGATCTTCCCAACCCAGGGATCGAACCTGGTTCTCTTATATCTCCTGCAATGGCAAGAGGGTTCTTTACCACTAGCACCACCTGGCAAGTCCTTTTAGAAGGTGGAGGGTTGACTTGGAGGGCTGGATCAGTTTGCACCAGTTCAATCCAAACATTCAGCATACCTTATTTCATTCTGATATGGATTTTCATATCTTTTTCTTTCAAACTTGTACTAGCTTTTACATGAGGTCAGTGGTAGATTTTTAAATGTCTTTAAAGGTCATAAACAAAATCTTGATTCTTTCAGGTAACAATGTTGCATGTGAATTCTAGGCTTCTGAAAATGGGACTATAGCCATTTCTTCACCACTTACAGTTCAAAACAATTTTAAAATTAAAATAACAATGTTTTTCCAAAGACTTCTAAAATATATATACAAAACAACATATATTATTTATCATAGGGACCACCAAAATTCTACTCCTGAAACAGATCCTTCAATATTTTCACAGTACAAAAAGTGTGACATTGTTACAGGACACAGATGAATGCCATCTTAAGTAGCAAAAATTACAAAAATAGAACTACAAATATAGTCCACACAGCTGCTGCTAAAAATCTTGATGGGATTTACCTGATTTTAATTTAAATAAATATGAAAGCTTAAATTATTTAAAATAACTACATATTTTTTTCTTTAACATAATACTATAAGATCTATCCAACTTTTAAAAAGACACATGTAATAAAAATAATGATAGAAATCTACAAGTTTCTTTCATTTAAGGCTTAGTGTATGAATTTTTAAAAAAAGTCTTCGCAGGCCTAAAGTAATGCTCTCAGTATCAACCAACAAAAATTATTCAGAAGGAGATTCCTTTAAATAAGTCCTTTTCTGCTTGGAGAGTAACATACTGGGATAAGTTCCAGGAAAACACAGACTATTCAGTAGCCAAACATAGTTATACATGAACAAAATAATCTTCAGTTCAGTTCAGTTGCTCAGTCGTGTCTGACTCTTTGCGACCCCATGAATTGCAGCACGCCAGGCACAAATAACTTGTCCACATTCACAGCTAATAAGTGACAGAGCTGGGATTTGAACCCAGGCAGACTTGTGTCCAGAGCCTGTCCTAACCATTTCATGGTAGTCAGTTTAGTTCAGTCACTCAGTCGTGTCCGACTCTTTGCGATCCCATGAATTGCAGCACACCAGGCCTCCCTGTCCATCACCAACTCCCAGAGTTCACTCAAACTCACATCCATTGAGTCAGTGATGCCATCCAGCCATCTCATCCTCGGTCGTCCCCTTCTCCTCCTACCCCCAATCCCTCCCAGCATCAGAGTCTTTTCCANGTTCACTCAAACTCACATCCATTGAGTCAGTGATGCCATCCAGCCATCTCATCCTCGGTCGTCCCCTTCTCCTCCTACCCCCAATCCCTCCCAGCATCAGAGTCTTTTCCAGTGAGTCAACTCTCCACATGAGGTGGCCAAAGTACTGGAGTTTCAGCTTCAACATCATTCCTTCCAAAGAACACCCAGGACTGATCTCCTTTAGAACAGACTGGCTGGATCTTCTTGCAGTCCAAGGGACTCTCAAGAGTCTTCTCTAACGCCACAGTTCAAAAGCATCAATTCTTCGGCGCTCAGCCTTCTTCACAGTTCAACTCTCACATCCATACATGACCACTGGAAAAACCACAGCCTTGACTAGACGGACCTTTGTTTGCAAAGTAATGTCTCTGCTTTTGAATATGCTATCTAGGTTGGTCATAACTTTCCTTCCAAGGAGTAAGCGTCTTTTAATTTCATGGCTGCAATCACCATCTGCAGTAATTTTGGAGCCCCCCAAAATAAAGTCTGACACTGTTTCCACTGTTTCCCCATCTATTTCCCATGAAGTGATGGGACCAGATGCCATGATCTTCGTTTTCTGAATGTTGAGCTTTAAGCCGAATTTTTCACTCTCCTCTTTAACTTTTATCAAGAGGCTTTTTCGTTCCTCTTCACTTTCTGCCATAAGGGTGGTGTCATCTGCATATCTGAGGTTATTGATATTTTTTATCTGTTTCTAAAAGATGGAATCTCATAACAGGTTGCTCAAATACAATTCCATGTATGTTCAAGATGAGAGTAAAGAAAAAGACACTTTGTCCATTTAAATGGAAGGCAACAAATCACATACCATAAATATGCTTTAAAGAGAAAATATCATACCTAATTTTAAAACTTTATATGCTGACCAATCTCTAGAGTCCACTACAGATTTTTAAGTAGAAGCTGCAAATAGTTAAGCACAATTAATTCTAATACTAGGAGCACCTCTGGTTAGATTTTAAAAGTGAAAGTCCCAGCAATTTAGGCAGTGTTTTGTGGACAGGCTGTATCTTTTCCAGTGAATGTCTTTTTTTCAGATAATCATATCCTTTTAAATCTAATTTGACTCAGTCATTCTTCCCCACGCTTTATATCCAAGGAAGACTAATTCTTAAGAAGTGTCTACTTTTGATAATAATTAGTAAGATAGCACAAAGCTCTCAAATCCCAGTGGTTCAGTGGCAAAGAATTCGCCTGCAATGCAGGAGACACGGGAGTTGCCAGTTCAATCCCTGGGTCAGGAAGTTCCCCTGGAGAAGGGCATGGCAACCCACTCCAGTATTCATGCCTGGAAAATCCCATGGACCAAGGAGCCTGGTGGGCTACAATCCATGGGGTCGCAAAGAGTCGGACATGACTGAGCAACTTCACTACTACTACTCTAAGTACAAAATGTTAGGAGAAAGGGCAAAGTCGACCCTTGCCCAAATGAATGAAGCAAAGGAAAGGTACAATCCACTTTTTTTGCTAAATGTGGGAAGATCCCCTGGAGAAGGGAAAGGCTACCCACTCCAGTATTCTAGCCTAGAGAATTCCATAGACTGCATAGTCCATGGGGGTCGCAGAGAGTCGGACACAACTAAGCAACTTTCACTTCACTTCACTGTATTCAAATGTCCCTTTGCCTTACTCTACCCACTAATCCTTCCAGCTGGCCTATCTATAAAATTAGAGGGGTTGTCTAATTGTCTTTAAAAAAACAAAAAACAGCTCTAACTTCGATACAGCTGTCTCAGCTGACCTCCAGCCATGACCCAGGTCATGTCATCAACTCTGCAATGACACCAAAAGTTTCTTATGTGGCAACACTCACAACACAGGTGATGTGTGGGACGGTTTGTGTTTTTTTTTGCCTCAGTATTAGTGGTGTTCCTGTTATGGGCAAAAGAGAAATGAATGAGGGCCTCAGAGACTCTATCACCAGTTTTAAAAAATATTAAAATTACAGAAGATATGATTTACCTAGCTGATCAGATACTTCCAATAAGGTCAAAGAGGCAGCTGAGTTACTGGCTCCATACTGATTGGCTCATTTAAAAAAAAAAAAAAAAAAAGTGTTAAAAGTTCATAACTTTGAGGCTCTAGAAATCAGATAGACAATTCATATTGAATATTTACGTGTATGTCTATCTTTATCTGGGCCAAACTATTCTTATACTCTGGGCACAAAGCCATCTAAAACCTACTCATTTTGACTGGAAAGTCACTTAAAATGTAGCCTACCCAGAAACATCAACCTTGTTATCTTACAAAGAGCTGTCTGTAAAGTTACTTTTTTAGGTTAAGGCATCTCCCAAAAGAGCAGTCAAATATAAATGTTACCTGAGTACTATAAGAAATTAGCCCATTAGTGTCTGCGAGACATACCAGTACACATTATTTTTCCTCAAATTAGTTGCCTGTCACCTAAAAGAGAAAGAAAAACAGTATAAAAGAATGGGATACAGGAGGCCTGGGCCACTAAAGGAGGCGATGTGAGGGCATGAACCAGAGGCAGCCTTCATAAATCCTGTGGATGCAATCTGGCCTTTGTTCATGATAAAACCCCTATGTTATGAGGTAAGATGAGCATCCACTGTCATCTGGGTCACTGAAGCTACCTAGTGCAGATGAAAACCATCTCTATTCATCCCTTTGTAGTTGCAGTCTGGAAGGCAGAGAACACATACTGTAGAACTGGATGGTAGTAAAGAGAGAAAATGCCAGGTAAACAAGAATAAGCCTTCCCTCTCTAATACAAGGCATGTATGTAGGCAAGGGTGTCAGGAAAAAAGCACATAGGAATGATGTCTGTGACACCTAGAAGCTGAAACTACCTTGACGCGCTATAACATATACTACCATCGCTAGGATAAACTCACTTTGCCTAAAAAACATTGATAGGAAAGTTCACAAGTAATGATTTGAAGTTTTTAGAGTATAGCCCTCAATAGCAAATAAAAGTAAAAATATCAGTTCAGTTCAGTTGCTCAGTTGTGTCTGACTCTTTGAGACCCCATGGAATGTAGCATGTCAGGTATCCCTGTCCATCACCAACTCCCGGAGTTTACTCAAACTCATGTCCATTGAGTTGGTGATGCCATCCAGCCATCTCATCCTGTCGTCCCCTTCTCCTCCTGCCTTCAATCTTTCCCAGCACCAGGGTCTTTTCCAATGAGTCAGTTCTTTGCATCAGGTGGCAAAGTATTGGAGTTTCAGCTTCAGCATCAGTCCTTCCAATGAATATTCAGGACTGATCTTCTTTAGTATGGACTGGTTGGATCTCTTTGCAGTCCAAGGGACTTTCAAGAGTTTTCTCGAACAGTACAGTTTAAAAGCATCAATTCTTGGGTGCTCAGCTTTCTTTATGATCCAACTGTTACATCCATACATGACTACATGGAAAAACCAAGCTTTGACTAGACAGACCTTTGTCGGCAAGGTAATGTCTCTGCTTTTTAATACGCTGTCTAGGTTGGTCATAACTTTTCTTCCACGGAGGAATCATCTTTTAATTTCATGGCTGCAGCCACCATCTGCAGTGATTTTGGAGCCCAAAAAAATAAAGCCTGCCACTGTTTCCCCATCTATTTGCCATGAAGTGATGGGACTAGATGCCATGATCTTAGTTTTCTGCATGTTGAGTAATTGTAAGCAAAGAAGTCCACAGGTTGACCAAAGAGAAAAAGGCAAGATTAAGGTAGTATTAAGTTGATACAATAATTACAATAGCAGCTAATACGTATATATTAACAGTAGTGTGTGTGTGCACACACTCAGTTGTGTCCAACTCTTTGAGACCCCATTACATTGTAGCCCACCAGGCTCCTCTGTCTATGGAGTTTTCCAGGCAAGAATACAGGAGTGGGTTGCCATTTCCTGCTCCAGGGGATATTCCTGACTCAGGGGTTGAACCTTCATCTCCTGCACTGGCAGGAAGATACCAGGAATCATGTGCTCTACCTGTATAAATCCATTAAATCCTCAAACAACCCTATGAATTAGGTTCTATTAACATCAGCAACCACACTTTTTTTGAGTGAAAAAGTAGACTCAGAGAGGTGAAATAACCAGCTTGAGGCTGCCCAGCAAGTAAGTGGCAGAGACAGGATTCAGACTGAAGCAGCTTAGTACTGAAGTCCCTGCTGCCTCAGCAGACATTCCTGTTGGACCATGAAAAAACAGGTGAGGCAGTGTATACAGAAAGAAAAGAAAACGTTATC
The DNA here is from genome assembly GCA_006410655.1 of Kobus ellipsiprymnus. Lineage (NCBI taxonomy): Eukaryota > Metazoa > Chordata > Mammalia > Artiodactyla > Bovidae > Kobus > Kobus ellipsiprymnus. Next base: position 181,990 of record SJYR01003285.1, read on the forward strand.
CAAAGCATATATAAAGATAAGCAGAAACAAGATGGGTGAGTGAATAATGAAGTAAACCATCTTTTGCACCAGTCAAAAGAAACTTTTGGTTTCTGTTTTTTCAACCACATGTTGACAAATACCAAACCAAAAAGCTATGAATTTGTTTCACCAGAAGTACCAGTAAGGTATTATCCAACACAAATGACCATTTTCAATTTTACTGGTATTTACTAATGATGTTGGATGAAAAAATGCCACTGATATTGTCAGTATCACTAATGAAGTCCATACTCACAATCTGAAGTCCTAGAATAAGTTTTTGGTTTCATGAAAACTTAAGCTCTAAATTGAAAGTGAATTTTACTGTGGGCATGCCCACTGTTGAAGGTACACAGAGATGATGACATAACTGTTTAATTTCTATCATCCCAGTCAATAGTTTTCATATATGCTCTTCCTCTTACCTTGTCATCAAAATTCAACAAATCACCTGCATGGGATGTTAAGATTTGTACCCAGTGCCTCGTTCAGGAAAGAAGCTGACCCTTTGGGGCACCAAAAGGCTATCAGAATGTATTGATTTCACAAAGACCACCGATAAGGTTAGGGTAGTAATGGTGAGTAGCAATGATGGGCAACAGAATACAGTTCTGATGAGCCATACCTAGCTCCTTCTGTATGCTGTCAGGGACTCCTGTAATAGTCTTTCTCCTTTTGACTTTCTTCGGTCGTCTTACCAGAGTGTCTGTGTAAATTAGAGACCGCCGAAGGCTGGCCTGGCGATCGAAATTCTCCCCTAATGCAGAGTAGTAGAACAAGCAAAGCAATGTTATTTTCAAGCAAGCCGACACCATGCACTTTCTTCCAGAAGCTTGTTGTAAAATGATAAGAAGGTATTAATAATGATGTTAGCCAGTCATACAATGATGAATGGATGCTGAAGGGCAAAAAAGGGAGGAAAGCACATTAGCATCATAAGGCTCTTTTCCAATTTCTGGGTGTATGTCCATTCAAAGAAAGCACCTTGAGCTCATTTGCAAACGCAAACTGGTGAATAACACATTGGACGAGTGATTTCATGATATTTAAAACGGGTTATTTTGGAAGTGTTTCACAAAAGTCTTCAGTCACCAAAATCACACTTTACATCAGCATGTATTTTGGTTCCGGTCACTGAAATCACACTTTACATCAGTTGGAGATGAATTTATTTGCTTCATCTGGTCCTCACCAGAGACCAAAGTATTGTCTTGTCCGATGTGATAAAACAAATAACTTAATCAAGAATTCCTAGGTGAAGACTTTTCTTTGGTCAAGGAGGCTCATAATTTGAATAGACTGTGGTAATTGCTATGGTGTGAGACAAAATGATAATGAAAAAGCCTTAGAATGATAAAGTACTTTTATCACAATGAGACCCAGTAGCACTGCGGTTTGTTAAAGCTAAACTGCTTCTTGCTGTTTCTTAATCCTTTTCAAAAGTTGATCTAAATTCATTACAGGTATGTTGAAATCAAACCCAGAATGCCACATCGAAGTTTTTTCTTTCTAGTGTGTAAGTTGTGTGGTTATCACCCCTTGGGATACCCTAAAATAGTAACATATCAATTACTGTTTGGTCTGCTTTAAATTACTTGACATTCAAAGAGAAGTTTTATAGCATTGACCTTATTAAATGGTTCTTCTCCTCAAAAAGAATTTAAAAAATACATATGTACACATACAAAATATATACTTCCATATTATAAGAAAAGTTTAAAAATCATTCACTCTTTTTAGCAACATCGATGCACATTCAAAAGTGGGTATGCTGTGAACAATGTATCTTCTATTTTAATAGGAATACATTGTGAACAGAACCAATAAGGTTCTAGTCAAAATAGAGGATAAAAGATCGGAATGGTCAAAACACATTTCACCTAAAAAGCAACAAACTTAGATGAGGGCTTGTAAATTTGAAAATGCTCTCAACTTTGTTCCTAATGGAGAAAAAACAGAAATGATTTAGAGAAAACCCTGAAACACCAGAAGGTACCATCACTCTGATAAATGCATCACTATGTACAACAGCAAATATGGCCTATAAGAGGCCAGTCAAGACTTCACTGGTTCATTTGTTTTCTGTGGCAGAGGAAAAACATGTTCTTGACTCAAATCATTAAGAATGGACAAAATATTAACAGACAGTTGCATTTAGTCTCCAGGCTTGCTTCCTACACAAAAAAAACAAAGATAAACCACCCAAGCTCCAAGGAAATTAAAAAACAAACTGCGACGATGAACAGCTAAGACGTATACCACTGCTGGTGCCAAACTCTCCATCCTTCATCGTGACCCAAAAGGATTGTCTCCTCTACTGGGTTAAACATTTCTGAAGGGCGAGGACCATGATCATGCAGCCTGGCATCGCCTGTGGCATTCAGCCCGATGCCTGACACAAAGTAGTTATTCAGTAAATGTCTACTGAATTGAGAGGGATTTAATTATTTCTTTTCATTGAAAAATGGCAGTAGTCCGTCAGGGTTACTACTTGGAAATCAATTCAGCTAGCTCAAACATCAGTCCAAAGGCAGTCTGTAAGAACTGCTTCAGCACGTTTACTCACTCTATTTATCTTCTAGGTGTAAGAGCTGCTATCCCACGTGGCAGATTAAACAACATACTCATATGCACATTTTATTTTAAACATTTTTTTCTCTTCAACTCTTAGAACAGGATGAGTTCCCATAGGACACAGGCCTGTGACTAAAGGGAGAAAATCGATTTTCAAGCCAGCAGCTCACTGTACTAATGTTTTCTTCCTCTCTGCCTGGCAAGCATCTCTCTGCATTTGAAATAATATATTTATTGGCATTCTTTCCTCTGCTGAACTGTACTGAAAACCCAATAGAAGGTCAATGTTCACCCAAATAAATGAGCAGTGACAACACCCTACAGGAAGCTACATTTTATCTTCTAGTGCTTTGGAAATGTATCATTTAAAGAGCCAGGAGTTGTATAATCTATGTCAATTCAACCACTAAAAGTAAACAAATTTAACGCTTCTTTATACAAGAATATCAGAAAAACTATTTCTCTATGAACTGTATGTGTGTATAGTAAACACACAGATCCAGAAAATGGATCAATAAATATGTCATTAGGTATTTGCCTTCTACATTTCCGAAAATGTTAATCACTCAAAAGTAAACTGCATTTTGTCCTAACGTGTATTGCTCATTTCTTTATTGTCATTCACCTCTCCTGTGTGGCATTTTCAAGGCCTCCTTTTAAACTCTATGTAATTCATATCCACTCACTCATCAGACAGGAGAGAATAAAGTTCAGAGGCTGACACTGTCTGCTGTTGTGCCAATGTATTTCACTACAAATTTCACTGTAAATTATTCTTTATTCCTGAAAATCTATTCTGCTTTAAATTTCCTAATTTCATGATAATGCATTTTATCTGAATTCCATTAAGGATTGTTACATTTCATAGCACAATCCTACAATATTAATTCTGAGGCTTTTAATCAAGCAAATAATGTAATGCATTTTCTTGCTGAAAATACACAGCCATATAAACATTACACTTTGTTCTGAAATACAACTATATATAAAAATACTTTTAGAAGTATGATTTGGTGAATGAGAATCATACTCAGAAAAATCAATGCTATTTGCAAAGAGAATGGACTAAAATGCCATGCTATTCCTGCAAGGCTTAAGTACAGTAAATGTGGGAAAATGTCCATGGAATTTAAAATAATTCATGTACTTATTAAATTTCTCTGGAATTCAAAACCGAGTTTTAAATGTAATTTTTAAATATCCTGTAAGGTTTCAAAAAATTCATTAATAACTATCAATTTTATTTTTAGTCCCTTACAAGCTCACCAATGCCATGGTAAAAAAACTTTCTAACAGCAGTCAAGAGCAGTAGCCTCAGAAACATAGCAAAGGTATGATGAGTTTTCATCCTAATTTTTTATGAAAACTTATCCTTATTGATCACCTGATTTTTTTAGGTTCTGGCCTTATAAGCCAGATTTTGTATGAACTGATTATCAGTATCACTACCAGTAATGTTTTCTCTTGAACACAGTCTAATGTCTGAAGCTACCAACTCTTAACATGTCTATTTTGCCTTTTGTACACTCCCCAGAGTGACGACCTATCTTCTCTGCAGGATATGGAAGTGACAGGGCAGGAAAATTTTGATACTTATTAACAGTTCTCTATGTTTATGAAATACTGTCTTTGAGCTTTACATACCTTGTTACCTTAATTATCACAGATGATTAAAACCTGAATATAATATTCTGCAATAACTTGAATTTCACATTTGGCAATTAATATTCATATGCCAGCCTAACATGTTCTAAATTTTTTATATTTAGAAGGAATGGATTTTTATTTGATGATTATAGAATTCAAACTATGGAGATCAAGATATAATTTCACTATCCTATTAGATTTTTTAAGTGTATATTTCATATTTTTATTTCAAGTAATTTTCCCCTTTTTCTACTTGAGAAAATAAGAAGGTAAGAAAATCATTCAGAAATATTAAATGTGTTCTTTTTCACTTTTATAAATGAGTTAAAAAACCTAATTTTTTCTCACCCAAGATCACATTTAGAAGATATTTCCATATAGCCAAAATATTTAAAGAAGGCAATTCAATTAAAAGACACACTTTAGCTGAGTGGTTGGACCACTGAATTCTCTGACATCAACCTTTGGTGATACAGTCTATAAATCTAAAAGCAATAGATATTTGACATGCACACACATAAACATTTTAGTATGCCCTTCATTCAGCAAAGAGCAGGAAGTCAGACCACAGCTATCTACCTCTGTCGTATGAATGACATGCTAAGAGCATACACCAAAGAGCTGCAGTCATTCTCCCAGAACATGTGGAACCTGTCCACAGAGTAAAGCATACCAGTTATGTTAATAGGAACCATGTCAGCCTGGACTGTTTGGGCTTGCTGCCGCATCTTCTCTTCCGGTGTCGGCAAGGGAAGTGACTTGGTCCAGTTGGTTTGAGTATGAAGGTCAGAGCAGTCACTTGACGTTGGCGTCTTAGGTCTCCTGGTGGAAGTAAGTCTTTCCTCTTCTGATGAAGAGAGAGAACACTGCAGGGGAAAAAAGTGAGAGGAAGCCACAGTGTGTAATTGCTGGCAGAAACATGTAAAAATACATTTTAAAAAAATTAAGCTGATTTGAAGCCAGCCAAAAGAAAAAAAAATTGGTCACATTTAGGAACAAGAAGCAATGGTTCACAAGGGAACCGCTCATCTTGCATGTAACCCATAATATACATGATTTGCTAAGGCCTTAGTCTCTAAGCCATGAGGACTGGAAAAGGTTTTGCTGACAAAATCTTTTAAGTTCTTCCTGTTTCTTTCTATACTTACTGCGATCAGAAAGCTTATGGATTTAGTTTAACATTAGAAACTCAGAGAAACATCATGGGTTTGGCCATCAGTCTCTATTTTTATTAAAATTTCTTTTTGCTCCAAGTAATTTCTAGCCTCAATCTCATTTCCTTTAGGCTCTGACCTCAAGTTTGAAAATGATAGAGCTATTGTTGTTCAACTATCTGTGCTCTTTGGAAATCATTTACATAGAAAAAGAAAAATCAACTGTGAAACTGTTAAATTATCAGAAGCTGACTAAAGCTCTGCTTGGAGCCTATCAGAGCCCCATGAAGAAATTTCTAGCAGTATCTGTTTTGATACACATTAACATCCTAACTGGGGAGCCCTTTTCAATATCTTTCTTTCCTCACATCTTAAAAAGTGTAAGCAAGAAAGTTGCTTTGGCAAGCATTTCATGATGAACTTCACCGTGGCTCCAACAGCTAGTTCTATGACAAACGCCAAGAACTGAAAAAAATTGCCACAGGCTCGTGCATGCTACATTGCTTCAGTCGTGTCTGACTCTGTGACCCGAGGGACTGTAGCCTGCCTGCCAGGCTCATCTGTCCATGGGGATTTTTTCAGGCAAGAATACTAGAATGGGTTGTCATGCCCTCCTCCAGGGGATCTTCCCAACCCAGGGACCAAACCTGCTTCTCTTATGTCTCCTGCATTGGAAGGTGGGTTCTTTACCACTAGGACCACCTGGGAAGCCTGTCACAGACTCAGGAACAACAGAAAAGGGTAAGTGACTTTTGTTGAGAAATGGCAGTTTATAATCATAATAAATGCCTAAGAACTGCTCTTCAAGTTGAAAGCGTTAAACTACTACCTAAGGCATTAAGACAAATTTTACTTAAAAATGAATGAACAAATAAATAAACATTCTCAAGGGAATACCTGTAAAACTAGCAGCCAAGTCAATTCAACACTCTCCACCACACCCCTCTAAAGGGGGTAATTGCTATCCTGACTTCTAAAATTCAGCTTCATTTTCCTGTTTTGGATTTTCTCTAAGGGAAATCATATTGTATATTTTTTGTGACTTACTTCTTTCATTTAACACAGTATTTGTGAAGATTATCTATCTTTCAAAAGCATGTCTTGATACCTTTACAGATCTAATGAAAGTTTCTAAGAGGACATTAGTAAGACATCTACAGAAATACATTAGTTAGATATCCTGAACAGAAGAACACTGCTATCTGTTTACTGCTATTGAATTAGCCTTCCTGAAAAAAAAATGTGTGTTTATTCTACAACTAATAGCACTCCACATATCTGAAAAAGACTACTCTAGAGCTATGAAAATAGTGTGGTACGGGGATAGAGTCCTAAGCTAAGAATCCAAAGACCTGAGTCGATTTGCTTTATATTTTTCAGTCAAGGGATCCTGAAGTTGTTCCTAAACACTGAAGTTTCCTTTGCTGTAGAATAGGGCTGTACTCTCTACCACATCCCCCCAAGGATACTTGTGAACCTAATGACACAATAGCTATGAAAAAGGCATTGTGGAAATAAATATATGTATATATATATGAATAGACACCCCAATATATGAGATTTTACATTATTAGTACATAATACATATAAAATGAAAACCTACTTTCTTTGCCACCTAAGGAAAATGTGAAATGTTTGTAATTAAAACTGACAAATAAATATACTCAATTTATTGAGCATGTTACTGACATCTTATTATGACACTAAATTGCATTGTATCGATTCATGTTTGATCCAACACTGGTTAAAATGATCACATCTACTACAGATCCTTGAAAGGCAACTAAGGCTTCCCACATGGCTCAGTGGTAAAGAATTGGCCTGCCAATGCAGGAGACAGAGGACACGTGGGTTTACTCTTATGTCTCCTGCATTGGAAGGTGGGTTCTTTACCACTAGGACCACCTGGGAAGCCTGTCACAGACTCAGGAACAACAGAAAAGGGTAAGTGACTTTTGTTGAGAAATGGCAGTTTATAATCATAATAAATGCCTAAGAACTGCTCTTCAAGTTGAAAGCGTTAAACTACTACCTAAGGCATTAAGACAAATTTTACTTAAAAATGAATGAACAAATAAATAAACATTCTCAAGGGAATACCTGTAAAACTAGCAGCCAAGTCAATTCAACACTCTCCACCACACCCCTCTAAAGGGGGTAATTGCTATCCTGACTTCTAAAATTCAGCTTCATTTTCCTGTTTTGGATTTTCTCTAAGGGAAATCATATTGTATATTTTTTGTGACTTACTTCTTTCATTTAACACAGTATTTGTGAAGATTATCTATCTTTCAAAAGCATGTCTTGATACCTTTACAGATCTAATGAAAGTTTCTAAGAGGACATTAGTAAGACATCTACAGAAATACATTAGTTAGATATCCTGAACAGAAGAACACTGCTATCTGTTTACTGCTATTGAATTAGCCTTCCTGAAAAAAAAATGTGTGTTTATTCTACAACTAATAGCACTCCACATATCTGAAAAAGACTACTCTAGAGCTATGAAAATAGTGTGGTACGGGGATAGAGTCCTAAGCTAAGAATCCAAAGACCTGAGTCGATTTGCTTTATATTTTTCAGTCAAGGGATCCTGAAGTTGTTCCTAAACACTGAAGTTTCCTTTGCTGTAGAATAGGGCTGTACTCTCTACCACATCCCCCCAAGGATACTTGTGAACCTAATGACACAATAGCTATGAAAAAGGCATTGTGGAAATAAATATATGTATATATATATGAATAGACACCCCAATATATGAGATTTTACATTATTAGTACATAATACATATAAAATGAAAACCTACTTTCTTTGCCACCTAAGGAAAATGTGAAATGTTTGTAATTAAAACTGACAAATAAATATACTCAATTTATTGAGCATGTTACTGACATCTTATTATGACACTAAATTGCGTTGTATCGATTCATGTTTGATCCAACACTGGTTAAAATGATCACATCTACTACAGATCCTTGAAAGGCAACTAAGGCTTCCCACATGGCTCAGTGGTAAAGAATTGGCCTGCCAATGCAGGAGACAGAGGACACGTGGGTTTGATTCCTGGGTTGGGAAGATCCCCTAGAGGAGGAAATGGCAACCTTCAACCAAAGGAATGTTTGAAAGAATTAAGTCACGGAGATCAAATCAGTCAATCCGAAAGAAAATCAATCCTGAATATTCATTGGAAGGACTGGTGCTGAAGCTGTAACTCCACTACTTTGGTCACCTGATGCAAAGCGCCAACTCACTGGAAAAGACCCTGATAGTGGGAAAGACTGAAGGTAGGAGGAGAAAGGGACGACAGAGAATGAGATGGTTGGATGGCATCACTGACACAATGGACCTGAGTTCAAGCCACCTTAAGGAGATAGTGAAGGACAAGGAAGCCTGGCAATGCTGCAGTCCATGGGGTCTCAAAGGGTCAGACACAACTGAGCAACTGAACAACAAAGTCATACCAATGTAAATCAATTATGTCTACCCTTTATGCAGTTGTGACTCTCAAAATAGGTTTGATATACAACAATTATCTGCCCTCACACTGCAGGTACACAAAACACACACAAATTAAATTTTATTTGAGAATTTCATGACAGTTTGTGTAAAGTTCACATTCAGCTTCACATGTCTGAAGTTGAATCTCAATTTAGTAAATTATGTTACTCTTTCTGATACATACATACATAGAAATAAATTTTCGGGCAACCTTGAGACATAGCACAGATTTTAAAGGCCATGAGAAGCAAATCTTAATAGGTAAGCTTCAGCTTGATGGAAAATAAATAGCATGGCAACACCCTACCGAGAAGGTTCTCTCTTCCATGTGACGTCTGCCTGGGAAGATGGTGAGGCACTGTTTTATGGTCTGTATTCTGCTCAGTGGGACTCATCAGCCCTGGTAACCTACTTTTCTTTCAGTTGACTGAGACTGTCCGATTCGATAACTCTCACAATGAAACAGCTCTTCAGTTCAGCCTCGTTGCCAGGGGATGATCACTAGGGATTGCTCCAATATAACAACTGACAAAGATAATCTAGTTTATAAAGTACTCCCTTCCTTTGTGAGAAAATTTCCCAGACAAGCAGGGCACAGATAAAGTTATATGCAAATGTGACTGTTACACAGTGCCACAATCTACTAAAGAAAAATAAGAAACCAGGATGGCACACCTTTCAGAATGATCTGACTCCCATTGCTCTCAGTATTTATAAATACAGAGGGGCACAGGAAAAACCTCATCCATCTCACCGGCAGAACACATCACAATTACTCCAATAAGATGGATACTGGAATGCCGTGGATTATTACCTTAGCCTCTTAACTCTGACCTTGTTGGCCACCCTCCCTTCTCCCCATCCCTACTTTAATAGTCTATTCCTCAACACAGAAGCCTGAGGGATCCTTTCAAAACATGTCAGATCATGCTGCTCCTGTGCAATCTTACTAGAACCTACAAGACCCTACATGACCTGTGAACTGGCCCATTGCTATCTCTGACCTCAACTCCTACAATCCTATCCCTTCTTTATCCTACTCTAGCCACACCATCTTCCATCCAGTTCCTTGTACAAACCAAACACACTCCTGCCTCAGGGTCTTTGCACATGATGTTCCCACCATCTGAAATGTTCTTCCTTTAGACATCCTCATGGATAGCACCTTCTTATTCTTCAGGGGCTTAGTCAAGAGTCCCCTTCTTGTTGAGGTCTTACCTGCTAACCTGTCTAAAATTTCAACTCCTCCCCAATATTTTATATCTCCCTTCTCTTCTTTCTTTTTTCCCTTTAGTACATATCACCAGTATAAATATATTTTAGCTATTTATCTTTGTCTCTCCCTTGAAAATGTAAGTTTCAGGAGGCCTTAAATCAGAATTACATAGAGTGCAATTTCACAATTTTAGCTAAAAAGGAGTCATCATTTAGTGACTGATGTCTCAACACCTTGCCTTGGGTTACAGGCTTTATAGGAATTGGTACCTCATTTAATCCTCATAGCATTAGCCTCGTTTTGTAAATATGGAAATGGAGTAAAGCAACTTTACTTGTGGAAAGTTGACAAGTGGGCAACAGATTAGAACCTACAGCTGGCCTCAAAGCTCTGTTGCTAAACAGTGTAAAATAACAAATTGATACTATCTGCAATAAATTACTATGTTTTCTAATCTAAAAATAAAAATATCCATTTATATCTCTGAATAAGAAAAAAATCTTAAAAAAAAAAAGAATCTATAGTAAAGTCAGCAGTGCAGTGTAATGAATGGAACACTATAAGTATCAGCACACTGGCCCTGTCATTTACCAGCTGTATGTTTTGAGCAACTCAAGCTCCCTGTGTTAAGAACAGAATAACTTAAATAGCATCACCATGCTTCATGTTAAGGGATCCCTTAGTACAGGGTGAATTTTATTTTTTTCAATATTGAGTTTAAAGTGGACTTGCTTTCAGAACTTAAATGCAGCTTGATTTATAAATGCAGTTTAATCGATCAATAACGTTCATTAATATCTCATGTCCTTAATCTGGAAGGAATGGAGAGTCAGAAATGAAACGTAAGAAACCATGATTTCTTGTGTCAAATTGCTTAATTTACAAAAGGAGATCACCTGCCATACCAGGAGTTGTTTTGTGAATTTTGGATACTGTTAAGTCCTGCATTTCAGAACTTTGAGGTCCTGTCTGGAAATCAGACAAGTTCCCACCAGATGGATGGTGAGGCCTGAAACATGGTCTCTTTGGCAGACTGCCAAGTTATCAAAAAAGTGGGCTTAACTAAAAAACACATTTGCCCAGGCTTTTTTTTTTTTAATCTGCTATGCTTTTACAAATTAGAAAACCTAATTATAGCCAGAGTTAAACTTAGCATTCATTTAGCAATTATTACATAAAAATAGATATAGAACAGATGAATCTATGTAGAGCACCATTTAAGAGGAAAGCCACATACATTCTAGGCCTTTTTACAGAACACTTACTTAGTCTATTGTGTTTTTGTCTTCAGAATTAAACCCGTCTTGGGCGGGCTTTTCTTTTTAAAGATTCTAGATAGTTTATAAGGTGCCAAAATGTTTGCAGTCTTTTTTGGCTATATGCTTATTCCACCTTTAATATACTCAGACACAAGCGATCCTGACTTCATTCTCTTCTCCTCTTATTCCCCTTTCCCCTCCCCTGGGCTCTGGACCCAACAACAAAAACCAGGGGTAGTGGTTTTGGGGAGAATACACACAGAAACACAGTTTGTGGCCCATCCAGAGCTCCACAAAGGCCAGGAGGCGGGTTCCACATTCACATTATTAAATAATTTCAACTGTTCCTTCTCTCCTATTCATATATGTTCATATAAAGTGAACATAAATGTTCAAAATGATAATGTAATTTCTTGCCTTTAATGGCTTTTTATTATAATTAATTATATATACAAAGTATATAACACAACAATGAATTTTTAAGAACTTATTACCCAACTCATGACTTAAAATATTATGAATAACTGCATCTACACCATACTGTTTCCTGCTTGGCTTGAGGTAACTGCTCTCCCGAACACTGCGTTATTTATTATGCCTTTAACTTTTGTTATGTATGTGCATAAATATGTCTAAATTACATATTTAGACTTGCTTAGTTTGTATGTAATTATACAGGAATACTTACAAAGATATAAAAGCATATGATTATACGAAGTATTAAATCCAAGTTTCTCTTCAAATAAACGCATATTTGAGTCTATAAGATGCCTTCTTTATCAGTCACTCTGTCAATGATACTTTGCCATTCTCTTTAGTGTTATTTATTTACCATTATGTTTCTAATTGCACTCATCTCACATGCTAGTAAAGTAATGCTTAAAATTCTCCAAGCCAGGCTTCAGCAATACATGAACTGTGAACTTCCTGATGTTCAAGCTGGTTTTAGA
>SJYR01003286.1:60618-76905 GCA_006410655.1 Kobus ellipsiprymnus
CAGCACGTTGATTAACTTTATCTCCAACTGACTGGCAAGGACAAATTCTTTGTTGCCCTTAAATCTCAGGCTGTCCTTTAGTTGTGTAGTACATATTTAACTGTATCTATACACATGCTTGAGCAACCCTTGTGTTTTGGAAAGTCATAAGCTGAAGGTTAAGGAGTACGCTCTTGTGACTTGATTTGTAGGGATCCTAGCACAGTGCCACTCATATGCATTCATTACTAAATATTATTTGTTGATAATGACGCTAATCTGCTCAGAGTCATGAGGCCATAAAAAAGGGAATATCTTCTATGGGTTAAGATGTGCTATTCTAATTAACTGAACAAACTAGAATGAATTTAATCACAGCAGTCAAGGGAAGCTACTGCATCATTCCAAGACAAATTAGAGATATTGCACCCCTGTGGTGTAACCTTTGGTTTCGATTAGAGGTTTCCGGCTGCTTCCCATGGCTGGATGCAAAATATTCAGACTACTAAAGAGGATGGAAGGTAACTTTATGACTTTGTATCTTGGAACTGCACCACTGACAACTACAAAGCCTCAGGCTTTTAGGAGAAACTAGAAATATCAACAGTCAATGATTATTATTTTCATAAAAATTAAACTTCCCAATTGCATATAAAGAATATATACAAATTGCATTCTCATATGATTCAGTAGATAAATTTCTGTTGTTACCAAAACTTATGCAAACAAAATTAAGATAAAACAATTAGACTGCTTTTTAAAATGTATACGAATGGCAAAAGTATTCATTAAAAACTTAAAAATTTGGCTAAATGAAAGGAATCAAGAGAAATGGAAAAGTATTGAGGTTCAACTATTCAGGACATGTAAAACAAAAACATAGTCCTGTCTTTCTGATGCATCACAAAAAATATTGAAATAAAAATTGAACGTTTAGAAAAAATGTTTCTAATATTTCTTAGGAAACTTTAAATATCTATGCAGTATCCATAATTGTTTCCCTGGAGGAAAACAAATTTCATTCTGTTAGGTAGTATATAACCTCCCGTTCTTTCAGAATCTAGACTCCAAGAATATATTGTTTGCAATAAAACTCAAATTCTTATTGTATATGTCTTAGTTTGCAATCAAACTTAATGTAATTCAGTGGAAAATTAATGTAAAAATTAACACAGAAAAACACACAAAAGGATATATGTCTATATTTAGATAGCTCATATTATTGATAAATATTTCATTCTTTATGTGTATATAAAATATATATTACATATATATGCAACACACATAAACTATGAATTTAAACAAAACAGGAGATTTCCTGGAATATTAAAACATTATCTGGGATTTCCCTGGTAGTCAGTGATTAAGACCCTACTCCCAGTGCAAGGGGCCCAGGTTTGATTCCTGGTTAGGGAACTAGATCCAACGTAATGAAACTAAAAGTCTTCATGCTGCAACCAAAAGATTCTACATGAATCAAGGAAAGATCAAAGATTCTGGATGCTACAACTAAGAACTGATGCAAGGAAATATGTGAAAGTGATAGTCACTTAGTCATGCCTAATTCTATGAGACCCCATGGACTGTAGCCTGCCAAGCTCCTCTGTCCATGGGACTATCCAGGCAAGAATACAGGAGTGGATTGCCATTCCCTTCTCCGGGGGATCTTCCTGACCCAAGGATCAGATCGCAGTATCAGATCTTTTACATATATATGTAGATATTTTCTTATCGTTATGTGTATTAGCTCGTGATATCAGCATTAGCTTCAATATTTTTAAAACATGATAAGACGGTTATGATCTTCAAATTCTGCTATGTCTAAAGCAAAATTTTGGCTATGCAAAGTAGTATATAAGACAGAGGTATTTATGCACACTAAATTTTATGTGCCAAATTATGTTGGGGAAAGTGTAAATTTGGGCTTCCCTGGTGGCTCAGCAGTAAAGAATCTGCCTGCCAATGCAGGAGATGCAGGAGAGGTGGGTTCAATCCTTGGGTTGGGAAGATCCCCTGGAGGAGGGCATGGCAACCCACTCCAATATTCTTGCCCAGAGAATCTCATGGACAGAGGGGCCTGGCAGGCTACATCCATAGGGTCACAAAGAGTCGGACATGACTGAAGCAACAAAGCATGCACACATGCAAAGTGTAAACTGGTGAAACAATTTTGCTAAGTATTTACATGACACATATGAGGAGCCTTTAAAAAAGTTAATTCCTTTGATCTAATAATATCAAGAACTAGAAGCTCTTCAAAAGAAAGAAAAAAATGGTCAGTTGAATTATTTAAGATGGTAAAGACATAAAAATAATCTAAATGTCTAACCTTAGTGGAATTTTTTGGAAACCATGGCATATCCATATAATGGAATATTATGTAACCATTTAGAATGAGTCTATAATAACATAAAAGTACATGCATGACAGTAAATAAAATGGATAAGAAGTGACAAATATACTGTTATCCAGTTAAATAAACAAATATGAAAATAAAGAAAAACCTAAGTTCAGATAGAAACATACCTGATCAAATATTTCAAAATAGCAATGACAGCTTTCCTTGGGAAGTAAGAATATGTATGGGTGATGTGGTGCTAGTGGTAAAAAACCCACCTGCCAATGCAGGAGACATAAAAGAAACAGGTGTGATCCCTGGCCGGGTTGGGAAGATCCCCCTGGAGGAGAGCATGGCAGCCCACTCCAGTGTTCTTGCCTGGAGAATTCCATGGACAGAGGAGCCTGGCAGGCTACAGTCCATGCAGTTGCACAGAGTGGGACATGACTGAAGCGACTTAGCACGCATGCAAGCATATTCTTGTACTTCCTCCAGAACAATTTTGAATTATAAAAATGTCTTATTTTCATTACTTAAAAGTTTATCAAATATAAACCACACAACTACCAAAAAACTATACAATATAAATTTCAAGAATCCCGGTTGTTTATTGCCTTTCCCTGCATTCATTTAAGTTCTGGTTAAATATTAATGGCCCTACTCCTACACAGTTTTAATATGTAGGTTACACTTTCTCATCCAATGGACATTGAAAAATAACCAGATGAAAATAGCTGGACAGGTAAGAAATCAAAACGTTGGTGGAGAAATTAATCACTTCACGTTTAAGATGAAGAGGGCTTCCCTGATAACCTCAGTTGGTAAAGAATCTGCCTGCAATGCAGCAGACCCATGTTTAAGTCCTGGGTCGAGAAGATCCACTGGAGAAGGGACAGGCTACCCTCTCCAATATTCTTGGGCTTCCCTTGTGGCTCAGCTGGTAAAGAATCCACCTGCAATGTGGGAGACCTGGCTTCCATCCCTGGGTTGGGGAGATCCCCTGGAGAAAGGAAAGGCTACCCATTCTAGTATTTGGCCTAGAGAATTCCATGGACTATACAGTCCATGGGGTCCCAAAGAGTTGGACACGACTGAGTGACTTACACTTTCACTTTACAATGAGAAATATATACCACCTCAAAAATTTCAAGTATTGAACTTTTACATTTTCCCCCAAATTCATGTAAACATGATTGGACACTGAAGAAAGTGATCAGTGTCACAGACTGTTTTTTCACATATGGTTATTAGCCTTCTTTTCCATCTTCTCATTGAAGCCACACATTTAACTGCTATATTCATCCCCATATAACCCTTTTAGCTACAAATGTAGGAATGCATTCCTCAAATTATCACCAAATGCAAATTTTATATCTAAATTAAAAATCAATAATATTAAATCAATTTTAGCATGCAGGTGCTTACTAGTATCTCTAAAATACCTTAAGTATCATAATGTTTAATGTAATTACAAAATTACTTTGTTTTGTGGCACCTTACAAGGACTTAAAACCTTAGCTAAGTGCCTGTATTTAGATGAAAAACTCAAAATAACAAAATAAAGGAAAATTCCCCTTTCTGGAAACACAGACATGTTGGCATTGCATGTGTATGCTTATATTCATCTCTTTTGATAACTTACCTAGACCAAAACATTAATAAACTGCCTGACAAGTCAAATCATAATGTTTAATGTAATTACAAAATTACTTTGTTTTGTGGCACCTTACAAGGACTTAAAACCTTAGCTAAGTGCCTGTATTTAGATGAAAAACTCAAAATAACAAAATAAAGGAAAATTCCCCTTTCTGGAAACACAGACATGTTGGCATTGCATGTGTATGCTTATATTCATCTCTTTTGATAACTTACCTAGACCAAAACATTAATAAACTGCCTGACAAGTCAACAAGCTATATAGCTACAAATAACTTTCCAAGAATCTTTTTTAAATTAAATTATTTATTTTAATTGGAGGCTAATTACTTGATAATACTGTAGTGGTTTTTGCCTACATTCACATGAATCAGCCATGGGTGTTCATGTGTCCCCCCTCCTGAACCCCCCTCCTACCTCCCTCCCCATCCCATCCCTCTGGGTTGTCCCAGTATATTGGCTTTGAGTGCCCTCTTTCATGCATCAAATTTGGGCTGATCATCTATTTCACATATGGTAGTATACATGTTTCAATGCTATTCTCTCAAACAATCCCACCCTCGCCTTCTCCCGCAGAGTCCAAAAGTCTGTTCTTTATATCTGTGTCTCTTTTGTCTTGCATATAGGGTTATCGTGTCCATCTTTCTAAATCCCATATATATGCGTTAGTATACTGTACTGGTGTTTTTCTTTCTGGCTTACTTCCCTCTGTATAATAGGCTCCAGTTTCATCCACCTCATTAGAACTGATTCAAATGTGTTCTTTTTAATGGCTGAGTAATACTCCATTGTGTATATGTACCACAGCTTTCTTATCCATTCATCTGCTAATGGATATCTAGGTTGCTTCCATGTCCTGGCTATTATAAACAGTGCTGCGATGAACACTGGGGTACACTTGTCTCTTTCAATTCTGGTTTCCTCAGTGTGTATGCCCAGCAATGAGATTGGTGGGTCATATGGCAGTTCTATTTCCAGTTTTTTAAGGAATCTCCACACTCTTCTCCACAGTGGCTATACTAGTTTGCATTCCCACCAACAATGTAAGAGGGTTCCCTTTTCTCTGCACCCTCTCCAGCATTTATTGTTTGTAGATTTTTTGATAACAGCCATTCTGACCAGTGTGAGATGGTTCCTCATTGTGGTTTTGATTTGCATTTCTCTGTTAATGAGTGATGTTGAGCATCTTTTCATGTTTGTTAGCCATTTGTATGTCTTCTTTGGAGAAATATCTGTTTAGTTCTTTGGCCCATTTTTTGATTTGGTCATTTATTTTTCTGGTATTGAGCTGCATGAGCTATTTGTATATTTTTGAGATTAATTTTTTTTAGTTGCTTCATTTGATACTATTTTCTCCCATTCTGAAGGCTGTCTTTTCACCTTGATGTAGTTTCCTTCA
Source organism: Kobus ellipsiprymnus (assembly GCA_006410655.1). Lineage (NCBI taxonomy): Eukaryota > Metazoa > Chordata > Mammalia > Artiodactyla > Bovidae > Kobus > Kobus ellipsiprymnus. Next base: position 65,991 of record SJYR01003286.1, read on the forward strand.
TTGTGCAAAAACTTTTAAGTTTAATTAAGTCTTATTTGTTTATTTTTGCTTTTATTTCTATTATTCTGGGAGGTGGGTCATAGAGGATCCTGCTGTGATTTACGTCAGAGACTATTTTGCCTATGTTTTCCTCTAGGACTTTTATAGTTTCTGGTCTTACATTTAGATCTTTAATCAATTTTGAGTTTATTTTTGTGTATGGTATTAGAAAGTGTTCTAGTTTCCTTCTTTTAGAGGTGGTTGACCAGTTTTCCCAGCACCACTTGTTAAAGTGATTGATTGTCTTTTCTCCATTGCATATTCTTGCCTCCTTTGTCAAAGATAAGGTGTCCATAGGTGTGTGGATTTATCTCTTGGCCTTGTATTTTGTTCCATTGATCTATATTTCTGTCGTTGTGCCAGTACCATACTTTCTGGGATCCTGAACAGTTGACATCTGCCAGGAGGGTCGCAGCCTGAGATCAGCTCCCCAGAGGAGACGCACGTCCCACCTGGGACAGTGTGCTCACCAAGCACCTGGTCACCTGAGCTGCTCTGACCTGGGAAGGGCACAAACTCACGCCAAACTCAGTCTGTGCCCTTGCAGAGTACCCAAGAACCTGAACCTGAGCAGCTTAGACCAAGCTCCAAGAATCTTTTGAAATTTTACATTAAAAACCTCACTCACTGTCACACTCTTGGTGGAAAAATTTCAATGTTGGACAATAACCCAAGGAAAATAGAATGAGAAGTTTTAGGTATTTTCTGTTTACTTTGAATATCTCTATGGAATATCGGAAGTATTTTAATTTGATTTGTTGCTTAATCTAGCACCTATATTCTCCCAATGATTTCTAAGATCAGGGAAAAGTACATTCTACACATTACTATTCAATTACTATCTACATTTAAAGTTACTTTAAAAAATTTTAACCTTGTTCATGTTACCCCAGAATCTTTTCTGTTTGTTTCTATTAGGCTAATTGTGGAAATAAAAATGCTAAATGAAGTAAGATAATTTTAACCTTCCAATTACTTGGGAGAATTTTTTTGTGTGTGTAAAAATCATCATTTTTAAGGAAACGCCAAAATTCTCTCTCTCATTTGCCCCCTCCCCTCTCCCGCAGCCTTGATGTTTCATGTCCTTTTACAATGAATAGCAAGTACAAAAACATAACATTTTTGTTAACATAAGAGAGTGTGACAATATACTTAGGCTAGACATTAACCAACTAGCATTTCAATTTCATTCTGAACACAAAGTGTTTTCAGACGGATCCCTTGGGCTCCTGAAAATAAGTCAACTCTTAATTTCTGCATGGTGGGACAATATTTTGAGAGGCTAGCCAACATTTTTCCTGAAAATATTTTTTTTTGTTACACAAACTCTGTCCCACTTCTCTTAAAGAGACAAAAGGGTGGGTATCTCATTCTTATAACGTTACAGAAACAGTCAACATCCTGATTTTTGATTTTTCAAAATCTAAGTCCAAGCATTGAAAATATATTTGTACAATAAAGCATTTAGGCACTTTCCCCTAGACTGTTATTTTTCACATGTGGTTATTAGCCTTCTTTCCCATCTTCTCACTGAGCTCACACATTTAACTACTTTATTCATCTCTGAGTGTAGATAATATTTTTCTGGACTGGATAGAGGAGGTAAGGTGAAAGAGAAGCAAGAATGTTAGACAAGAGTATGTTCCTGAAAGAAATAGTGGAAGAAACATAAGCACCACCCTTCCCCTCACCACTCCTACCCCCACCAGATATATTTAGGGAAATCCAAGTGCAGAAGTAACTGGGTCTTACTCCCTAGTGCAGCCCACCAGGAATGTGATAGGGCTCCAAAATTATTCTGAACCTAGGATTGAAGTATGTGATATGTACTTGAGCAGATGGGCATGAGATGGCCACCTAGCACCCATGACCTTCAGCAGGACAGAGGGTGCCGTAGAATAATTTCCCACATGCCTCCAGAGAACACTGTGCTCAATGCGTTTTTGGAGCACCCAGAAGGACAAGGTAGCAGTCACGTGTTTTTTTTTTTTTTTTTTTTTGTACAAAGATACAAAAAAATTGTACAGCTTGGCAACAAGCAACAAGGTCTCTATGGGACCAATGTGTGTGGGGATCAGGTAACCCACATCCACCTCCAAATCTTGACACTTTGTCAGTCCCCCTCCAAAAACTTTAGATGAAACCGCAGAGCAAAGTGGAGCATGTCGATCTTTAACTGGCTGATTAAATGTGTGAAATCTGACAGAAAAGAGGCTTAGTACATAAAGTAAGTTCACATACAGAAAAATGCAATTACTGAGATTCATTGTCACTGCATGAAGGGGCTTATCTGGGGATTTCTAAGACTCATACAAGCATCTGAACCACAACGCAAACCAGTAACAAAGCACATACAAGAATTAGAACCAATTGATGTTGAGACAAAGGTCTGTGACTCTGAAAAAGAAACAGCAAGGAGACATGAAGGGGACGCTCAGAAGTCACAGTGAATTTCTGAAATAATGGTCCACTGGGATGAGACTGTTGAAAAATCCTACAGTGAGCTTTAAATGTCCTGGGGAGTTTCATAGATTCTGGCAGAGGAGAAGAAAACAGTGAATTCCTTGTAAGATTTTAGAGACTAACTTAACCTCGGAATGGGAGTTCCTAAAAGGAAAAGAAGCTTTTCTAGGTGTGCTACAAACATATCTACATTGTTAATTTTGTTTTATACAGTCAATTATCATCTTAAAATTATAACAAAATAATTATTTAATATTTATGTAAATATAAATGAGTACATACATATTGGGTCGGCCAAAAAAGTTATTTCAGGTTTTTCTGTAATATCTTATGGAAAAACCTGAACAAATTTGTTTGCCAATCCAATATATACATACATATATACATACATAATAGGACAAAGTTTTTCCAGAGCAGGAAGGGGAAGTCAACTGGCAGCAGGTACAGATATGAAGGTAGGAGAACCTGTTATATGGGAAAAGCAGAAAACGAAACTCCAGGACTTTGGCCACCTCATGCAAAGAGTTGACTCATTGGAAAAGACTCTGATGCTGGGAGGGATTGGGGACAGGAGGAGAAGGGGACGACAGAGGATGAGATGGCTGGATGGCATCACCGACTCGATGGACGTAAGTTTGGATGAACTCCAGGAGTTGGTGATGGACAGGGAGGCCTGGCGTGCTGCAATTCTTGGGGTTGCAAAGAGTCAGACACGACTGAGCGACTGAACTAAAGTGAACTGAAGCTGTTCCCAAGGGCTTCCCAGGTGGTGCTAGTGGTAAAGAATCTACCTGCAATGCAGGAGACCTGGGTTCGATTCCTGGGTTGAAGATCCCCTGGAGGAGGAAATGGCAACCCAGTATTCTCCAGTATTCTTGCCTGGAGAATCCCATGGACAGGAGTCTGGCTGGCTATAGTCCATAGGATCGCAAAGAGTCAGACATGACTGAAGCAACTTAGCATGCACGTATGCAAGCAGTTCTGAATGTGGCTCTTGGGGCATACGTGAAAGACTGTGTCTTGGAGGAATTTTCTAGGTATTTTCAACCCAACTCCAGGAGGAACACTTTTCAAAGGCAATTGCTGCATGGAGGTGGGGCGGGGGCGGGAAGCCAACACTTTTCTTTGGCTTTAATAGTAAGAAGGCCAAAGTCTCAAATGCTTTGGGAAATCCAAACACACAGAGAATGTTTTTCATAATCTGGACCTGTGTCATCTACTGCCATAGCCAGCTATAGCTATTGACGGGTAAGTGATCATTTGAGATGTGGCTAGCGTGACTGAGGAAGTGAAATTTTAACTCTGCTTAATTTTGCTTTGTTTTTATTTTACTTTAAGACTGAAGTGGTGTCAATTATTTTCCCATTAAACATAACATCATTCATTTCACAGGATAGCACTTCACTTTAACCCATGAAAGATGGGCATCTGAATTCAGATGTGCCATGAGTATCAAAAACCCACCAAAATTTTAAGATTGTACATTCTTATTAAGGGTGTAAAATGTCTCACTAGTATTTTTATATTCATTGAACAGAAATAATAACAGCTTAGTTATATTAGTGTCTAACTCTTTGCAACCCCATGGACTGTAGCCCGCCAGGCTCCACTGTCCATGGGATTTCCCAGGTAAGAATACCGGAGTGGGTTACCTTTCCCTTCTCCAGGAGATCTTCCTAACCCAGAGATTGAATCCAGGTCTCCTGCATTGCAGGTAGATTCTTTACCTTCTGACCCACCAGGGAAGCCCTGAGATATATTAAGATGAATTAATTATTAATTAGTTTATCTTATTTCTTTTTACTTCTTTTAAAAATAACTGGAAAATTAAAATTTAAAAATATTGGAAAATTTGAAGTTATACATCTAGCTCTCCTTCCATTTTTATCAGATAGTGCTGGAGTACAGCTCCAAAACATAGCAAGAAACAGCCTTACATTTCTTCCACATCTGAGTTTTGAGATGAACATTCATCCCTGCTGCTTACACACTAGTATGCATATCTAGCACATAAATAATGAAAACCAGAGACTTTCTTCTCCTCAAACACCTCAAATATATAACAGGCAAAAATGACAGAAAGAGATTAGAAAAGAGAGATAAGTGGATTACACAAATGAAGCTAGAGTAAAAAGATTAAAATCATGAAGATTTAAACTTTTCTGGGAACTTTCCTGGTGGTCCAGTGGCTAAGAGTCTGCCTTCCAATAAGGGGACATGGGTTTGATCCCTTGTCCAGGAAGATTCCACAAGCTGCAGAACAACTAAGCCCATGTGCACAAGTACTGAGCCTGCAGCCAGGGAGCTGCAACTGCTGAGCCTGCCCATGCTAAAGCCCAGGAGCCTCAATTACTTGAGCCAGTGCACACACACTGGAGAGCCAGTGCTCCACATGTGAAGCCCACACACCACAACAAAAGAAGCCCCTGTGCACAACTAAGACCCAGCACAACCAAATAAATAAATAAAAATAGACTCAACTTTAAAAATTGGTTACACTGAAAAATAAATCTACATCTTCTGCTAACAGCAAGATTCAAAGGAAATTTTTAAAGTGATCCAGATGTAACAATTGTTTGTTCTCTTTACTAGTAAAGAGAATTATAAGGGAAAACAGTAAGGCTAGTAAGACAATCTGAGAAAGTGATCTAGAATAGGAATGAGACAAACAGACGTCTTCCTCTGACTCCAGCACTTACATTCACAACTTTCACAGTCTCCCTGCATCTCTGGTCTCTTCTCAGTAAATTGGAACTAAACCTAGTGGTCTCACCAGGCTGTTAAGATAAAATGCATGTGAAGAGAGCTTCCGATCTCTAAATCACTATGTGATGTAACCATTAGCATTTTACCATTAATGAAGATCTGTAGATAATGGAAAACTAACAATTCAGAGCTGGCCAGCATAAAGCTGCTATAGCTGCCAACAGAGTTTGATTTGGGGCTCCTCAAGTCTCACTTCCCCAGACTAGTAGCTGCATTTCCTCTCCTCAGACCTGAACTCTTTCCATCCCTTGAACTGGATCCTACTTTGAGGGATACTGCCTGCATATGCCCATGGTCAACAGAGCCACATGACACAGAAATGCAAGCCACAGAGCCTGGATTCATCAAGTATTAAATGTGCCAGTTTACAACTTGGAAAACATGAAGCATGAGCCTTCAAGCAATTTCATACACAGCAGGGAGCTTCTCAAGTGGGACACACAGAACACACAGATGTAAATTTCACCCACAGCTTGTACCTGACCTGGGCTATGGCTACTACTCAGCACCTCATGCTCTGATCCAGTTTCTAGATTTCCATCAACCTCTAGAACTCACCAAACTCTTATGTCACTCAAACACTTCCCTGGAGTACTGGCACACTAACATCACTTAGGGAGCTTTTAAAAAAGTGTACCAATAGGAACCAAATACACATAGAACAAGGTGTTTCCAAACTCCAATAGGTGATGCTAACTGCAACCAAGGTTGAAAAGGACTAGATTAGATCATTGCTTGCTGTGAACATGTTCTAGAAATGTTCAGTTAAGAAATCCAGTTTCTATGCCTCCTTCCTTTGGTAACATTATTTGAAACATAATTGGGGAACACACTCTTCTCCACTCTGTGTTTATTGGTGCTGCTTCCAGATTCCATGTAGATCATCACTACATCCCATTTCCCTGGACACAGAGTGTTTAAGCATGCACATCAAAACCTAAAAACCATCTTAAAGGCATGGGAAGACTTAGGAACTTAATTCTCCCATATGTGATGGTGACTGGCTGCCTTTAGCGAACACTTTCTCTTGGGAAGTTTATATTAGAATGAAAATCACCTATCCCTAGGGAGTAGGGGTAACTGTAGAACCAGAGATGGAAAGTAGCTAATTCTTAAGAATGGTACAAGAGGGAACCCTCCTACACTCCTGATGGGAATGTAAACTGGTATAGTCACTAAAGGGAACAGTATTGAGGCTCTTCAAAAAACTACAGACAGAATAAGCTTATAACCCAGCAATCCCACTCCTGGGCATATACCTGGAGAAAGCCATAATTCAAAAAGATACATGCATCCCAATTGTCATTGCAGCACTATTTACAATAGCCAGGACATGGAAGAAATCTAAATGTCTATCCACAGAGAAATGGATAACGAAGATATGGTACATATATACAATGGAATATTACTCAGCCATAAAAAGGAATGAAATTGGGTCATTTGCAGAGACATGGATGGACCTAGAGATGGTCATACAGAGTGAAGTAAATCATAAAGAGAAAAACAAATATCAGATAATATTATTTATATGTGGAATCTAGGAAAATGGTACAGATGAATTTACTGGTAAAGCAGAAACACAGATACAGATGTAGAGAACAAACATATGAATGCCAAAGGGGAACGGGGGGTGGGATGAATGGAGAGATTGGGATTTACATATATACACTATTATAAAATAGGCAGTATAAAGTAGATATTAATAACTAATGATAACCTACTGTATAGCACAGATAACTCTACTCAATGTTCTGTGGTGACCTAAATGGAAAAGGAATTCAAAAAAGAGGGGATATATATATACATACAACTGATTCACTTCTGCTGCACAGCAGAAGCTATTGTAAAGCAATTATATTTCTACAAAATTAATTTTAGAAAGCCATTAAAAATAAATAAATTTCAAAAAGAAGAATGCCCATGGTCAACAGAGCCACGTGACACAGAAATGCAAGTCACAGAGCCTGGATTCATCAGGTATTAAATGTGCCAGTTTACAGCTTGGAAAACATGAAGCATGAGTCTTCAAGCAATTTCCTGCACAGCAGGGAGCTTACAGTACCTAAAATGGTAGACCAACTGGTGCACTGTGTCTACTTCAAGGGTCTAATTATTCATGAAATCAGACTCTGATTGCAGTCTTCTGAAGTGACATTGCAGTCTCCTTGATGTTTGATTATTCAGCTGCTAAGACAGTTTCCTGACCTTCCTTCTATCCTGTCTCTTATACACATCTAGATGTGTATAAGAGACAGATTGTACAGTCTGGCTTGGGAGCCACTTCCTCACTCTGCACAGCCATGTCGGTGGGATCCCTGGGGCCATTTTCTTTTTTGCTGTTGTTTTAAGTGACATTGCAGTCTCCTTGATGTTTGATTATTCAGCTGCTAAGACAGTTTCCTGACCTTCCTTCTATCCCTATGCATCCTTTAAACAGGCTGACTTTGTCTCTGTTCCATGTAACATAAAAAGACTATATTTAGATCCACATTACACCATAATTATGAGCTGTGTCCTCTCGGATATGCTTGTTACCATTAGTTCTTGTCCCCAATTCCTTTCTCTACAGAATTAGGAGAATAATATCACCTATGCCCAATGTCTGTGGCTGTGAACATATGCTCCATGTCTAATGTCTACGGATGCAAGTAAATTATCTTATATGTTAGGTATACTTTTTATCATGATAGTGATCATCTTCCTCCTCAGTCATCTTTATCATTATTGAGGGCCTTAAAAAGCTTTTAGAGATAATTAAACTTACTGTGGCAAACAGGGTTATCAGGCCAAATAGTGAGTTGTGAACACCCTAATTTTTTTTCTTCAGCCCTTATCATGATTAAGTTGGAAAAATGAAACACGTTTTAGATTTTTTCCATGTCCACTAAAAAGCAGCATATGCATCAAAATTAAATTCCATCACAAATGAGTAGAATGTGGGTTACTGTTCTAATCTAAGCCTAGAGTTGGGAACTTCATGGTTGATTAAGTCAAGACTGGTGAAAGATAGTTGTTTGAGAGCATTCTGGGGGCAACAGTCATTCAGATGTTTCCGCTCCAATGGAATAGTCCCCACAAGTCAAACAGGCAGGATCCAGGTGGGTATAAGGCAATAAAATAAACAATGGGAGTTCCAGGTCATAGTAAGAATATTCCAAGTGGATGTTTAAAGGCAGAATTGGAAAGATTCCTATGGAACTACTAAGGGTACTGAGATGGCTTGGGGTGTGTGTACATATATATATATATGTGTATATATATACACACACACACACACACACACACACATATATATATATATATATAGCATGAATACATGGGATATATATGAGATATGTGTATATATATATATGGTATATGTGTGTGTATATATATATATGGTGTATGCATATATATGTGGTATAAATAAGCAATACTGCTACTCCTGTCTCTTATACACATCTAGATGTGTATAAGAGACAAGAGATGGCTTGGGGTGTGTGTACATATATATATATATGTGTATATATATACACACACACACACACACACACACACATATATATATATATATATAGCATGAATACATGGGATATATATGAGATATGTGTATATATATATATGGTATATGTGTGTGTATATATATATATGGTGTATGCATATATATGTGGTATAAATAAGCAATACTGCTACTCTTATCTTCTTATAACTCTTAAAATTATCTATAAGATAAAGTATAGGCTAAAGGAAGGGATTATCCAGTTCACTGGGAACTAGTAACACTATTTTTGCCAAGGTTGAAAAGAATGATAATGGCTGTAATGACTTATAAGAAAATTAAATCTAACAGCACAGCCTCCAAGAAGAAACCATGATACAGGGTTTATGTACACAGCTGTGCTATCAAAAGAATTAGATGAGCTGTGCCCTAATGCTTTCCTCTGAAGAGTTCAAAAAATATGTGGAGAACACCCTACTTCTTCATATAACCCTGAGCAACCTGCTCAAATCCATATAATTGGTATGCTGCAATCATACCCCTCCTGATTACACCCCTAGGGTATAATAGGAGACAGGTTTCACGTTAGCACCTTTCATCATACAGGAAGTAAACTGCTTTATGGATAAAAATAGCTCAGCATACACTCACTATTGACACCAGACACCCCTGGTGACTTCAGGGCTCATCAGCAATGCACAACTGTTTTAAAATAAAGCCAAGAGTCGCATATATAATTGAAACTGCAGGGATAATGAGAAGGAAACAGCAAGAGGCCACGTTGCTTTGAGGGCTAAGCTATAGATTAGAAAAAATCAGGTCCCTAAAAGAAACCCTATTGAAGGGGTTTAGGGACAGAGCTATTTTTAAAGCAGCGATAAGAGAACAATGGTGTCACATCACATAACACTCCAGTAACTAAGATAATTCACTTGACTGCAAGACTAATGAAACACAGGGTGTGAAATGGAGAGCTATTTTTCAAGGTTATTCCAGTTAAAGTTTCGAGCAACTGAACATCTCCATTTTCCAATGGGAGATAACCCTTAGTTTGCACTGCATTTAACTGTCTTCGCCATGTTGAATGCGTTAGCAGAAGGTGGATTTTAAACAGCTGTAAGTGAAAATATTTGTTAGATTCAAGAACATTGTTGTGGACAGAACCGAAATTGCTATATGATGAAAAGTTAAATATGTGAGCAACTACAACAGCAAAGATTCAGGATAAAATGTTTATAGCTTTACTTTTGAGGGCTTTTACATTGAGGAAGTCTGTTTTTCATTTTCTCCGATGATACTTTAAAATGAGCCTTCAAGGACCTAAATAACAGTGATTACAAAAGCAAATTGTTTTTACACTAACAACTAGGCATTTTATGTGTTTTTATTTTGCATATTAAATATGCCCTTAAATATTAATAGCTCTTGTGCTTCAGTTCACTTGTTAGAAATTCATAACAAGGCTTTGATTAAACTCTAGTTTTTGAGGAAATTTCTTAAGTTGATGTTTAAAAGTACTGATGGTAACTAAACTTCTATTCTTTTTAGAAAAATACCTCAGAAATAAGCATAAAATAGAGAATCAAAAAAAAGCATAGAGGAAGAAGAAGGGAGAAAGTCAGGGGAGATAATGGGAGGTGAGGGGAAGCAAGAAGTGAAGAGAAAAACAGTGATTTTCATTAGTATCAGATAAAATGAAGCTTAGGTAAGAGAAAACCAATGACATCACAAAGTCTTTCATAAGAAAACATAGTTTTAGGTTGGAGGTTTCTAATTTTGGGAATCTTTAATATTTGGATGTCACAATTATCCTTTTAATATTCTATCTGATTTATCAGCTTTCAAGAAATAACTACCAGTTAATATCCTCTAGCAACTTTAAATCACTTGCCAACTGGTGTTGTATAATTCAAGTAAAAGAGGTGGATATACCCATAGGCTTAGCTGGGTTTTGTCTCCATTTTTCCTATTTTCAAGTTCAAAACAAGTCATTTTTTCTTTCTTCTCTGCAATCAATATAAAATATGTGTCCATAATATTAAGGAGAACATGACTGTGTTTGTTAGTAGGCTTAGTTCCATGAAATGGTAGGCAAGCATTTTTTTCTAGTCTTCTCCTCTGAATTTTTCTCTACTTTAAGCTGTAAGTGAAAGTGCAGTGAGCCCCTCA
>SJYR01003286.1:83797-98384 GCA_006410655.1 Kobus ellipsiprymnus
CAAAACACTGGAATGGAAGAAAAATATGATTTTTGAAGAAAAAGAAACACTTTCAGTCCTAAGAAAAACATTCCAAGAAGCAGCATATAATGGAGAAAGAGAAGGAAAAAATTGTAAAGCATGATTGATGTAAGAACAACTTTAAATTAAAGATTGTATAGTCTTAATAAATCAGAGAAATAGCCTAAATAAAAAATAAGGCAAGAAAAGATAACTAAAGAAATCCCATTTATTATGAGCAATTAAAAGGGTTAAATGAAAAAAAAAATGTAACTGAGAGCAGATTACCTTTTTAAAATAAGAGCATTCATAGTGACATCTAGAACAAAGCAAAATTTATCTGATGAAATTTTATCTGATAATAATTACATGGGAGACAAGCATAGATACTTGTGTGTATGCTTCTGTTGGCATTACATAAAGAAGCTATATACAGCAATTAGGGAAAAAAACAATGCATGAAATTATTTCTTCAAAAGCAAAACATAAAATTACTCCTAGCTAAATAATACTAGACCACCTGACCTGCCTCTTGAGAAACCTATATGGAGGTCAGGAAGCAACAGTTTGAACTGGACATGGAACAACAGACTGGTTCTAAATAGGAAAAGCAGTAAGTCAAGGCTGTATATTGTCACCCTGCTTATTTCACTTCTATGAAGAGTACACCATGAGAAATGCTGGGCTGGAAGAAGCACAAGCTGGAATCAAGATTGCCCGGAGAAATATCAATAATCTCAGATATGCAGATGACACTGTCTTTATGGCAGAAAGTGAAGAGGAACTAAAAAGCCTGTTGATGAAAGTGAAAAGAGGAGAGTGAAAAAGTTGGCTTAAAGCTCAACATTCAGAAAACTAACATCATGGCATCTGGTCTCATCACTTCATGGGAAATGGATGGGGAAACAGTGGAAACGGCGTCAGACTTTATTTTTTTGGACTCCAAAATCACTGAAGATGGTGATTGCAGCCATGAAATTAAAAGACGCTTACTCCTTGGAAGGAAAGTTATGACCAACCTAGATAGCATATTCAAAAGCAGAGACATTACTTTGCCGACTAAGGTCCGTCTAGTCAAGACTATGGTTTTTCCTGTGGTCATGTATGGATGTGAGAGTTGGACTGTGAAGAAGGCTGAGTGCCGAAGAATTGATGCTTTTGAACTGTGGTGTTGGAGAAGACTCTTGAGAGTCCCTTGGACTGCAAGGAGATCCAACCAGTCCATCCTAAAGGAGATCAGTCCTGGGTGTTCATTGGAAGGACTGATGCTGAGGCTGAAACTCCAATACTTTGGCTACCTCATGCGAATAGTTGACTCATTGGAAAAGACCCTGATGCTGGGAGGGATTGGGGGCAGGAGGAGAAGGGGACGACAGAGGATGAGATGCCTGGATGGCATCACCGACTCGATGGACATGAGTTTGAATGAACTCTAGGAGTTGGTGATGGACAGGGAGGCCTGGCGTGCTGCAATTCTTGGGGTCGCAAAGAGTTGGACATGACTGAGTGACTGAACTGAACTGAACTAACTACTCATTGGTGGTATTACAGACAAACAGGGGACTTTTCTAATACGGTCCATCTCTTCTACAAAATAGATTCAGTTATTCATTCATACATTCTGTTTTTTTTTTTAATCTATGTGCCAGGTCCATGCTTGAGGATAAGAAGCAAAAATAAAATAATGCTCTACTCAGGGCGCTTACAAACAAATGAGGAAGAAGATATAAATTACTACCATCTATCAGGCTACCCTGGAGAAGGCGATGGCACCCAACTCCAGTACTCTTGCCTGGAATATCCCATTGACAGAGGAGCCTGGAAGGCTGCAGTCCATGAGGTCGCCAAGAGTCAACACGACTGAGCAACTTCACTTTCACTTTTGGAAATGGCAACCCACTCCAATGTTCTTGCTTGGAGAATCCCAGGGTCGGGGGAGCCTGGTGGGCTGCTGACCATGGGGTCGCACAGAGTCGGACACGAACGAAGTGACTTAGCGGCAGCAGCAGCAGCAGCCTCAGGCTACCCAAACTGGAAACCTGACCTCATCTCATTTCTTTCTTCCTCTTTACTAGAAATTTAGAGTTACTTACCTGGTTCTACTGACCCCCACCTCCTAATTCTGTTTAGTTGTGTCCTTTTGTCTTAACGTGTCTCCTACTGGAACCTCCCAATAAGAATTAAAAACTTCTGATCTCCTGTCTATTCTCTCCATCATAGGATTTTGTCAGATGTTTTTTCCTTTTGGTCCTATACACACTGACGCACTGATTAGAGCCACAAAGTGGCCCCCACCCCCAATGATCACATTATAACATTCCAACCCTAACACGAAGACCTTGCTGACCTACTTATCTTTCTATCCCCATATGAGCATTCTTCATCCAAATTTCCATTAAACCACCCACTTTATGTCCATATTGAGCACTCTTTTAGTTCTCAAATGACACAACGCACTTTCTTGTCATAGAGCTTTGTAGGTATTCCTACATATTCCAACATATTGTCTTGACTAACCCTCACAAGCTTAGAAAACACTTCTTATAGGTACCATCTCAATACTCCCTGATAGGATGAGATGCCTTTTTCCCACCACCTTCTCTAGTACTGCAACTTTCTGTTTATGTTATCCATCCCTCACTAGATAATATGCTCTTTGAATGTTAGGAACACTTTATATTATTTAATAACTCCATCTCTAGAGCCAAGGGTACCGTACTTGTTATCACATAGAAATTTCTTAATAAATAGTTTTGAAATAGATAAGATATCTGATAAATGAGTGAATAAATGAATGAAATATATGTAGTTTAAAATGATAATTCTACTCTAGTAGTATGGACAGAGCACAGTGTGAATAAAGGGGGATGTGTGTGTTCAGTGCTCAGCTGTGCTCGCCTCTTTGTGACCTCATGGATTAGAGTCCACCAGGCTCCTCAGTCCATGGAATGTTTCAGACAAGAATACTGGAATGGGTTGCCATTTTCCTCCTCCAGGGGATCTTCCTGACCCAGGGATCAAACCTGTGTCTCTTACATCTCCTGCTTTGATAGGCAGATTCTTTACCACTAGAACCACCTGGGAAGCCCCAAAATAGGGTTCCTAAAACACATTAAGAGGCAGGATAGTTCTGAGAACAATATACTTCACCCTGTCCCATTTTAAAATGTACATAATCTCTGACATAGCTTTTCCACTTCTAGAGGGGAGTTACTAACACAAAGCAATACAAGTTCTCTGTACTGTAAAATCCTTTAAAGTACCCTTTGTAGTAACAAATACAGGAAACAACCTAAATGATGTGGGTTGTCATCTAGTTGAATAAATAACTGTATATCTTGTATCACAGAATGCTATGCAAATATTAGACTGATAAAGTTCCATATGTTGAGATAAGAACTGGTAGACTATACTGTTAAGTAAAAAAGGCAAGGAGCAGTAGAATGTACACATGTGTACAAAAGTGTATACACACATATATACTAACACATGCAGCAGAGAATATTTTTGGAATGATACATTTAAAATCTAGAAATAGTGACTGCCTCTGGGAGGCTGAATCTGGGAATTAAGGTATCAGTGAAACTTAATTATATATATATGTATATATATATACATATATATATATATCTCCATTTTTTCCTTTATAGATTCTTTAATATATACATCTATTGACTCATCAATAAGAAATAAATCAATAATGAATAGCTAAACAAATAGAACTTAGAGCAAACTCCCGAGAGAAGATGATCCCAGATCTACTGTTTGAAAGATGCACAAGAGTTCTACTATGTTAAGAACCAAGAGAAGAACATTCAGGGAGGAAGACTGATCTGTACAAAGGCACGGCCTATAAAAAAGAAATAATCCTTGGGGGAAAAAAACAGATTTTGTATAACTAGTATGAAGGCTATATTGCTGGGGCTTCCCAAGTGGCTCAGAGGTAAAGAATCCGCCTGCCAATGCAGGAGATGCAGGAAACTCATGTTCAATCTCTGGGTCGGAAAGACACCTGGAGAAGGAAATGGCAACCCACTCCAATATTCTTGCCTGGAGAATCCCATGAATAGAGAAGCCTGGTGGGCTACAGTCCACGAGGTAACAGTCAGATAGGACTGAGCGACTGAGCATGCACCCACAAATGTTGCTGGGGGTGGGAGATTAAGGTGGAGAAGAAGGAAGGTAGAGCAGAAGAAGAAAGAGAGAGGAAAGCAGGAACCAGATTATGAAGGGCCATTTGTGCACTGAAGAGATTATTTTTAGCATGAAAGCTGGAAAGAAACCAACCATTTCCAAGGCTAGTTGCACATGATCTAGGAGCTTTTGCAAAATGCTCACCCCCAGATCCCCATCTTCAGAGATTCTGTTTTAATTGATCTTCGATGGGGCCTTGTGATTCTAATATATAGCCAAGGCTGCAAACCACTGCACTGACAGATTTTAAATAAAGTACACATAGAGTTTTCCATTGCAGGAAAAACCCCCTAACTCTGGGAGTGTTTAGACTGAATTTGGAGTACACTAAAATGTACAAGATTTCTTAAGACAGCATTGTTATAAAAATGAAGATCTAAAGACCTTAACTAATGACAGGTAGGATGGACAGATAAGAAAAGGAATTTTCCACTTTCATGGAGATGGAATGCAGGAGAGGTAAGATACCATGGTGATTGCAAACACTGGTTGAGGGTCAAATTCTACTTCTGTTATTTCGTTGTTGTGTGACCTTATACAAGTAATAGAGCATCTGTGAATCTCTGCTGCCACTCATGTACATGTCAACAATCATAATTATACTTGTATCACAGAAATTCTTCAATGACAGATATGATAAACAGCTGATCACAATATCAAAGACATGGCAAGCCCTCAATAACTAACAGACATTATGGAAACTTTACTGTCACATTAGATGTGCTAGATGAGTTAGAGGGAAAGGTAAAGCTTGGTTTTTAAAATTTCTATGTAATCCTTTTATTGAAATAAGACTTATGTAGAGAAAACTGTGCCAGTCACAAGTGCACACAGCTGAACGAATTTTCACTGACTTAATGCATCTATTTAACCAACAAACACTCAGTTCAAGAAGTGGACACTGTCAAGACCTCATGCTCTCTTCAAGGCATCACTAAGTGCTTAGAAATACTCTGCACTATGAGAAATATTCTTCGAAGAGGTGCCATAGAGATGATGACATGTTTAGTTTTTGACAAGTGGGGTCAGGGGCCTGTGGAATATTCAAATGGAAGTGTCCAGAAGGTTTTGAGCAGAGTACAGGGTAAGGTTATAGACACAAAGCTGATAGATTTTAGCAGTTAACTAGTCAATGACATTAAAAACCATCCCTTTTAAAATTTGTAAACATGTATAATTCAAATGATTAGGCATTGTATGTTGTTGGTGACACTGTTCAAAAAGAAAGGAAAGAAAGCAATCCCACTCTTTGGGACATTTAAAATCAAGTCATGTATCTCTTGTTATTTAATGTACTTATTTATTTCTGAAATCAGTCCTTGCTAGAACCATGGGACCTTCCACAGAGAAACAATCTGATCTGAAATAGTTTTAGGCAAATATGTAAAATTATTATAATAGCCTATGTTATCTCGCTAAAGAATAACAAATTTTGTTACTGATTACAAATAACAGCAACCTTTTGCTTTCCATCGAAATTAGGAACCCCAGATAAACTTTTTTTTTTTTTTTCCTGGATAATTTCATAGAAATGAGCAGGAAGCACATAAACTTGGAGATTCACCAATTTTGTGAGGATTTAATTGTTCACAAGAGACAAATGCTAGACGGGTCTCCTTTGGCAAAGAATCTGTGATGAAAAGGTTCTAAAAAAATAATTTGAAGCATCCTCAGTTACAATGAAAAGACACGGTAAGAAAAATACATTTTACTGTTGATGTTTAATAAATATTTACTATAAGCTGTGGTTGTGGCAGTCTCATGTTTCTGATCTTAGGGTAAACACCTCTTTCTTGGATAACACCTGCTCTAAAGTAAATTTCACTGGTCACTCCCTATTGTTCTTTTCTTTGAGAACACTCAACATGATTTAAAAGTATATATTTAGTTGCTTGTTAATCAGCTTATCGCTGTCTTCCCCCTAATGTATTAGCTTATAAACAGTTCAGCCATATTCATTTGGTTTACCACCATATCCCTGGCACCTTAGAAGTAGGTGGAATCATTTGCAGAGATTCTCAATCTTGGCACTGCTGACATTTTCAGCCAGTTAATTCTTTGTTATGATGGGCTCTCCTACATGTCGTAGTGTTGTTTAGCAGCATTCCTGACCTCTGTGTGTTAAGTGCCAGCAGCCCTGACCCTTCTTCACTTGTGACAACTATCAATGTCGCCAGACTTTGCTCTATGTCCCACGAGGGAGCAAAAGTGCCCCCAGTTGAGAAACACTGAATTACTGAATAAATGAATGAGCAACTGGATGAGTAGGTGAATAAATGTCTGATTGTTCAGAAAGAAATGGGGGAAAAGAGCATTCTAGTCAGAGAATGCACATAAGTAGACACCAAGGGGATCAAGCATTTATTATATTCAAGAGCTCAGAAGGAGATAGCTTGTCTAAAGCTGGGTTGAAATTAGAGATGGTGGCAAGTTTCAGTTATATAGATAGGTCAAAGTAAAAGAAACAGAATTTACTCTTGGTAGAATGAGAAGAGTTTTAATGAAGAGGTGAGATGATTTAATTGACCTTTTTAAAAGGTTGCTCTGAGTTCTACAATTAGGATGACAGAAGTGAGGCAAGCGTGGTTGAGGGAAAACCAGCTGGGATGCTTCTTTGTTACTCCAGGAAGGGGATGGCGGTACAGAGGAGCATAGAGGTTGAGAGGGACCATACTAACTTGTAGGTATGAGCAAATCAATCTGCCAAGTAAAATGGATTCTGTATAAATATTATGATCAGGAAAATTTTATCAGAATGGCACTTTTTGTGAAAAAACATTCTACTTTAAATTTACGAGCAAGGATTCTACTGAGTATTATCAGACGTCCTAATGAAAATTTCACTTTACTATCACTGGAATCATTTCCTCACTGTGATATTCTATTCCTTTTGTAAAACATCTTGGGTAAATTCTTATTTGCAAAATCCCCTCAAAATACTCTGTTTCAGACTTTTAATTTGAAAAACTGTAGTGATATATACATATAGAACTGCTTTGCCAATGTAGGGTTTCATATGAAACTTGTTGTTTGATTTTCTGAAAACTTTTCATTTTGCTTCTGTGTCAAATTTTGACCAACAAGAATTTTTAGAATCAGGTTTTCTCCTTCTCTCAGAATCTCCTCCCCTCCACTGCCCAGTACAGATTGTACTAAATATTGTACCTAGTCTTCATGTACATACAGCTCTGTGAGGAAATGAGAAATTCAGGTGTTTCTATGAATCAATTATCAATGAGGGAGAATTAAAGAAAATTTGCTATACATTTCCTCCTTCAAAATTATCATTCTGATAAAGCTTTTTAGAAAACACACACACACACACACACACACACATATATATATATATTTGGACTGTACACATTGGTGACAATTTAGATGCTTATAGCTAAACATAAAGAAACTGTTTAACATGATCACCAAGGGAATGTTTAGCCTAGTAAAGAAAGTTTTCAAACATTCAACAAGAATTCAATTATGCAAAAATTAACATCATTTAAATGAAAAAATATTTTTGAATACTTACTAATGCACACCCCTCAGAGATCTGAAACTTGCAATACTATGTAGCTTAATTTGAATTTTCTATTAACTTTAGAGAAATAAATCTAGGTTTCATAAAAGCACTGAAGCTAAAGAACCGACAAATGCCTCATTCACTCATCTTGGTCATATATACTGTTATGCATTAACTTAGATACTTACTTAGAGAAATCATACCTCGCCTACTTATACATCAGGCTTCCCTGGTGGCTCAGAGGGTAAAGAATCGTCCTGCCACGTGGGAGACCTCAGTTCGATCCCTAGGTTGGGAAGATCCCCTTGAGGTGGGTATGGCAATCCACTCCAGTATTCTTGTCTGGAGAATCCCCATGGATGGAGGAGCATAGAGGGCTACAGTCCATGGGGTCGCAAAGAGTCAGACACCACTGAGCAACTAAGCACACACACATCTATACATCATACATATCTTCAAATCCCTCACTTTGGCCCAACATCCTCTCTGCTCATAGAATTTGTTATTATCTTACTGTTAACTTTCAGAGAAAAGAAAAACAGTCCTGTAGATATGAATCACACATGATCCTATGCAAGAGTAAACATACCAGTTAAAATGTAGACTTTAAACAATAATACACCTTTCTGTTAAGTTATAACATATTACATCCTTTACTTTATTTAATGACATTAATGTCAACATCAAACACTATTACAGTTCCCTGCATTTTAATCTCCTACAGCAGAGCATGGCTGCAGTCTTTCCTTCCCGTGAGAAATATCAACCAATTTCTTTCTCCATTTAAAAATAAAACATCTGTAATTTTAGTGAACAACACTGAGATGATTTTTAAAAGTACATTTTTCACAAAACATTTTAACCTGTCAGTAATCACATTTCTAAAAGCTTGGAACATACAATGGAAATATTAAAAGTCTGAGAGCAGAAACAACCTCTTGGCATTTTACAAGGGAGCTTGTATCTTCATGCGTGTGAATTTAAAATCACTTTAAGTTCTTTCTTTTCCCTCATGAAAGTCCAGATCTAAGCCGTCTGTCTCTGGCACTAACCAGGATCACTTCAATAAGGCAGTATTTTCACTGAACACATTTGCTGTCAATCAATAAGATTATAATTACAAAATAATGATGCCTTGCAGACCCTTTCTAAAAATACTTTGACATCTGAACCTCTGAGAGTAAGAACTCAGACATCACAAAGAATTTTCCAGATTCACATGAATAAAGTTCCTGAGATGGCTGATATTTTAAAAATTCTGTATCATGCCAATTACATGAATCTATGCTAGTTAAACCACATCTGCAAACTTAGGATGCACTGGCATGGTATGCGAACTGACTAAGAAAAGTATCACGTTGATATTTGCTACATGAGTAAAAGAAGTGCTCCGGAAATAGCTGGTGACAGATATTTGTGCATCTCATTAGGTTAATGGGTTAATTACATCTGAAATCTTATTTTGATTGGAAGTCTGCTGAGTTAATTTAAGGTGACCCTAATACCATCCAACTGTTCTGTTTTAATTCCAAATAGGGTTTTGACCCTTCCTAAAAAAGGATTACGCAGTCTTGTCTATGAGCACAGGAAAGGAACACCCTGAGTATAAACAAAAAATAAGATCAGTATATGTACATAGGATTTTTCTGCCATTAAGAACTGCTTATTGCTATCAGATTTTCTTACAAGAAACCCTACTGAAAATCAACCTTCTGGTCAAGTTCCAGGGAATAAAATGTAGTTTAAACTCAATATGAATGAGAGAAACCATGAAATGAATATGTGGTCATTAAATAGATGAGCTCTTGATCCAGGTACCACTCCAGTATTCTTGTCTGGAGAATCCCCATGGATGGAGGAGCATAGAGGGCTACAGTCCATGGGGTCGCAAAGAGTCAGACACCACTGAGCAACTAAGCACACACACATCTATACATCATACATATCTTCAAATCCCTCACTTTGGCCCAACATCCTCTCTGCTCATAGAATTTGTTATTATCTTACTGTTAACTTTCAGAGAAAAGAAAAACAGTCCTGTAGATATGAATCACACATGATCCTATGCAAGAGTAAACATACCAGTTAAAATGTAGACTTTAAACAATAATACACCTTTCTGTTAAGTTATAACATATTACATCCTTTACTTTATTTAATGACATTAATGTCAACATCAAACACTATTACAGTTCCCTGCATTTTAATCTCCTACAGCAGAGCATGGCTGCAGTCTTTCCTTCCCGTGAGAAATATCAACCAATTTCTTTCTCCATTTAAAAATAAAACATCTGTAATTTTAGTGAACAACACTGAGATGATTTTTAAAAGTACATTTTTCACAAAACATTTTAACCTGTCAGTAATCACATTTCTAAAAGCTTGGAACATACAATGGAAATATTAAAAGTCTGAGAGCAGAAACAACCTCTTGGCATTTTACAAGGGAGCTTGTATCTTCATGCGTGTGAATTTAAAATCACTTTAAGTTCTTTCTTTTCCCTCATGAAAGTCCAGATCTAAGCCGTCTGTCTCTGGCACTAACCAGGATCACTTCAATAAGGCAGTATTTTCACTGAACACATTTGCTGTCAATCAATAAGATTATAATTACAAAATAATGATGCCTTGCAGACCCTTTCTAAAAATACTTTGACATCTGAACCTCTGAGAGTAAGAACTCAGACATCACAAAGAATTTTCCAGATTCACATGAATAAAGTTCCTGAGATGGCTGATATTTTAAAAATTCTGTATCATGCCAATTACATGAATCTATGCTAGTTAAACCACATCTGCAAACTTAGGATGCACTGGCATGGTATGCGAACTGACTAAGAAAAGTATCACGTTGATATTTGCTACATGAGTAAAAGAAGTGCTCCGGAAATAGCTGGTGACAGATATTTGTGCATCTCATTAGGTTAATGGGTTAATTACATCTGAAATCTTATTTTGATTGGAAGTCTGCTGAGTTAATTTAAGGTGACCCTAATACCATCCAACTGTTCTGTTTTAATTCCAAATAGGGTTTTGACCCTTCCTAAAAAAGGATTACGCAGTCTTGTCTATGAGCACAGGAAAGGAACACCCTGAGTATAAACAAAAAATAAGATCAGTATATGTACATAGGATTTTTCTGCCATTAAGAACTGCTTATTGCTATCAGATTTTCTTACAAGAAACCCTACTGAAAATCAACCTTCTGGTCAAGTTCCAGGGAATAAAATGTAGTTTAAACTCAATATGAATGAGAGAAACCATGAAATGAATATGTGGTCATTAAATAGATGAGCTCTTGATCCAGGTATCCTATCCGTAGGGATGATAAAGATTATTTTACCACATAACAGGAGAGAATCAAGTTTTTGTAGGACAACAGATATTTTCAATTATGTATCAGCTTCATCTTTTCTTCAAGCTTCTAACATGTTGCCCTGCAGTATACTTAATTCACCTAGTTTCTATAGCACTGTGACCACAAAATATATGCAACTTAGCATTCAAAAACTAAGATCATGGCATCCGGTCCCATCACTTCATGGCAAATGAATGGGGAAAAGATGGAAACAGTGACAGATTTTATTTTCTTAGGTCCAAAGTCACTATGAATGGTGACTGTAGCCACAAAATTAAAAGATGCTTGTTCCTTGGAAGTAAGTAAGTAAGTGAAGTCGCTCAGTCGTGTCCGACTCTTTGTGACCCCATGGACTGTAGCCTACCAGGGTTCTCCGTCCATGGGATTCTCTAGGCAAGAATACTGGAGTGGGTTACCATTTCCTTCTCCATCCTTGGAAGAAGAGCTATCACAAACTTAGTATATTAAAAAGCAGAGACATGAGTTTGCCAACAAAGGTCTGTACAGTCAAAGCTATGGTTTTTCCAGTAGTCATGTATGGATGTGAAAACTGGATCATAAAGAAGGCTGAGTGCTGAAGAATTAATGCTTCTGAACTGTGGTGCTGGAGAAGACTCTTGGACTGCAAGGAGATCAAATCAGTCAATCCTAAAGAAAACAACCCTGAATATTCATTGGAAGGACTGATGCTGAAGCTGAAGCTCCAATACTTTGGCCACCTGATGCAAAGAGCTGACTCATTTGAAAAGACCCTGATGCTGGGAAAGACTGAGGGCAAGAGGAGAAGGGGACGACAGAGGATGAGATGGTTGGATGGCATCACTGACTCAATGGACATGAGTTTGAGTAAACTCTGGGAGATAATGAAGGACAGGGAAGCCTGGGGTGCTGCAGCTCATGGAGTTGCAAAGAGTTGGACACAACTTAGCGACTCAACAACAACAATGCAACAAGAGAAGCACAATACACATCCAATGAGAAACTGGATGAATAGTAAAGGTTGACCAAATACTTGAAATTCAAAAATTAAATAATTCATTTCAGGACAGCAAAGAAAAAGTGGGGAACTGGAGAATAATGTAAAACAGTTCAGTAGGTGTTTACTATTTTTAGCTACAAAGCAAAACATCTCTGCAAATCTTTTGTTCCTCCCTCTCTCACTAGGTACCCTCACACTCTCCCCCCAAATTCTCTTTCACTTGGAATGCTGGTTCACAACATTCAGTTGTGTACCAATGCAATGCATACAACTTGTATTTTGGTATCCTTCCTTTCACAGAGACAGAAACACATTCACAATCAGAAAAACAGAAATAATTTGTTTCTGAAAGTTCTAATCACTGTCATATTGTGAAATTATACAACTTAATAGATCATAGAATTACACACATGCACGCACGCGCGCACATACACACACACACACACACACACACAGACAAAAATACACATTAGAACCCACGTTAAACCAAACCAGGGCAAGCATACACTCTGGACAAATGGCTTCTTTTCATTTAGCTGAGAGTTAGTCCTCTGAATGACACAACGTTTCATCTTCCAGATGAAAGGTTTAAATGAAAATATTTGTATAGGATAGCATCCTGCCTTCTGAAATACAATGTATTTAACATAATATGTTCTTGCTCATTTAGGGTTAGGATAATGATGTGAAGATGTGACTGTGGACACATTGATCCCATGTACATGGGGATATAGAACCCTAGAATGTGCTTTCTTAGAAAGGGTGAAAATATATTTTTGCTTTAGTAGTTCTTTTAGGACCCTGAACATTGACCAGCAAAATAAAACATAATGTTGCCTCTCTTAAGTAACTCTTTTCTCCCTTCACAAAGTTATGTTTTTGAAGTTCTCCGCCTTATCAGCACTAGCAGTGACCAGAGTGACCAGCAGCCCAAGCAGTCAACACTACCACGTCCACACAGAACTCAGCATCGGTCTTGTCCACACACTTCAGTAACTGATTGTGAAAGAAAAGCCATCTTTACCTCTTCAGTATTTTAAGCTGAAGTATTTTAGGAATTATTTTACACCCTAAACATCTATATTTTTGTTCTTAGATCATGCTTTTCAAGGCATGATATATCCTGCAATTGTCTGCAATGTCTGTAGCCCAAAATTTCTTAGAACCTTTGATAACAACAATCTTGATATATCAAATATTGATATTGAAAGTCCTCTATGATGCCTGCAAAATGGTGAATTTTGACACTCAATTTTATAAATAATCCACATTTCTTAATGACTTCACAGTAATTGATCTCACAGATGATGATGAAAGAAGTGGGGAAGGAGTAAACATGATAAAGTGCATCCTGACATAATCCATTTTTAAAGGCTTTGCTCCTAAGTTATCTTATTCCTAAAACATATTCCAACTTCTTAGTTACACATTGAACTATGACTGGTATACAGTAGAACTTAACTTATTTGGAGGGCTTCCCTGGTGGCTCAGAGGTTAAAGCATCTGCCTGCAATGCGGGAGACCCAGGTTCGATCCCTGGGTTGGGAAGATTCCCCTGGAGAAGTAAATGGCAAGCCACTCCAGTATTCTTGCCTGGAGAATCCCATGGAGGGAAGAGCCTGGTAAGCTACAATCCATGGGGTCAAAGAGTCGGACACGACTGAGCTACTTCACTTTCACTTTAACTTATATGGGTTACATTAAATGAATAAATAAAATGAAAAACTTAGTTATATTTTGTACGATATTAAACCAAAGTACAGTTCAAAATAAGATAAATCTAAAAATGAATTTTCTTGCAGGTAAGTCATATTTTATATTTTTTGAAGGTAAGTCATGTTCAACCTTATTGTAACTAGTGAAATGCAGATTAAAATCAGAGTAAGAAACAATTCATACCCATTATAGTAGCCAAGTGAAGGGGAGAAAATATATCTTTAGTTAAAGATAGTGAGGGCTTCAGCCATTTGGGGGAGTTACTCAGTTCCCCTGGGTCTCTCTCATGTATACATGGTATTAAATTTTGATTTCTCTTGTTAAGCTGTCTCATGTCAACTTTATTCTTAGACCAGCTGGAAGAACCTAGAAAGGTAGAGGAAAATTTCTTCTTCCCCAGCAATACTCTGAACTTCCTTTGTACCCCTAAAAGCAGAACATAAATCTTCCACGTGAAAGGAGTTCCCCTTGTGCAAGGAGAAAGAAAAGGCTCCTTATCACCAGAGACAGAGCATTCAGGCTGAGAAGACTGCATACACAAACCCTGTTGCTTCTTCACTAATTTACTACCTCAAGCCCAAACTCCTCTGTCTTGTCAATTCTTCACAAAATTCTTTCTTTGTCTAAAAAATATAAAAGCTGCTTATTTTGGTCACTTCTTTGAGCATCATACTTTTATGAGGCCCCGTGTATATATAATTAGATTTGTTTTTCTCCTATTAATCTGTTTTATGTCAATTTAATTATTAAGCCAGCCAAAGAGCTTAGAAGGAAAAATAAGGAAAACTCTCTGCTTTTACACTGTGTTTTAGTATACGGGAGT
>SJYR01003286.1:105231-116842 GCA_006410655.1 Kobus ellipsiprymnus
ACTCTTTACTGTCAGTTATGGTGGGGGGAAAAATAAGGTAAATTATATCTTCTGGCTCTGTTCACCCTTTGTAATACAAAAATTTGGCAGGTGATCCTTGTTATACGGATCTTATCTGTTGGGTTTTCCGGTTTACTCTCAGGTTTGCTGTAGAAATTCTTCGCATTTCCAGAAAGGTATTCTGACTTTGTTGGGAGCTAGAAGCATCCCCCTCTGAGACTGTCCACTATGGGAGACTCCCAGTGAGTCTTGTCACTTCAGTAATTGCCTGCTGAGAAGAAAAACATATACGAGCTCTCTGAATAACTCTAGAAAGTGAAGCTGCTCTGCAGATATGATCACCAGATCCCAAATGAGGATGATAGAAAATTCCACTGGTGGTAGAAAGAAAGAAGATTCACTTCAACATCAACCCCTGGCAGAGATTACAGATTTTAGGAGCAATGAATGCAAGCCAGATTCAAATTCTAGGCAATTATGAGTCACATTCAAATGCAGATTCCACCTACTGTGCTGACATCTAATTGAGACTGAGACATTGGTGCTTATTTAGTTTTCTTAGCTCACAGGCAAAACATATAACTGGTGGATTTCTCTGCTGCACATATACACATACACGCAGACCTTACTATCTATTGTAAAAGTCTATATAATTGCTATTACTTCATATTAAAGAATTTTATTATAGGGAGAATATAAAAGTCCATTAAAGATAAAACTGACTCTTGGACTTCCCTGGCAGTCCAGTGGTTAAGACACTGCACTTTCAATGCCAGACACACAGGTTCAATCCCTGATTGAGGAACTAAGATCCTACATGCCTTGCAACACAGCCAAAATAAAAACAAAACAAACAAACAAAAAAATTGATTCTTGAAAGCTAAGGCCTATTTTATCTACATGTGCATCAAAATACTTCCCCAATCTCAATATGTATTCATATAGAGAATGAAGATACGGTCTTCATAGCTTGAGGGTGTGTCACCAACGTTGAGTGAACTCTAATGTAAGCTGTGGACTCTCGGTGATTATGATGTATCAGTACAGGTCCATGAATTGTAACAAATGTGCCATTCCAGTGGGTGATGCTGATTATCAGGGAGGCTCTAAGGACAGAGGGTATATGGGAAATCTCTACCTTCCACTCACTTTGTTGTGAACCTAAAACGACTCTAAAAAATAAATTCAACTAAAACCAAAATAATATACCACAGTAATTCATTTGAAATCACTTATGGAAATTTAATAGAGTTCTAACACAGGAGATACATAATAATACAAAGTTGAGCTTTGCAGGTATTATTTACTGGATAGAGGAGAACATTTAGAAGAGTGTATTATGCAGTAGAACAGCTGCTGCAATACAGATTAATACAAAGTGCTACAGGTGCATCAAAGCAGAGAGGGAGATTAATTCCAATCCAGAGAATTAATGAAAGGTATCGCCCCAAAGATCAGATTGTTGCCTAGGTTCCAAAGGATGATCAAAGAACCTTTCCAACTTGAGAAAGTGGGAAATAGCACTCAAAGTCTAAGGAGACTGCCTTAAAGTGTAAGTAGGGTAGATGAGGAGTGAAGGAAATGCACATATAAAAACAGGGAAATGATAAAAGAGAACTATGGAGACTGGGCTAAGGAGTTGAAACTTAAGGACACTCGGGGTCATGAAAGTCATATTACATGAGTCATTCTGAGAGTGGTGTGTGGAAGGATTGGCTTAGAAAGACTACAGTCAAGGAACCCAGACAGAATTATGAAGACATGGCAAATAGTTATGGTTGAAGATGAGGCAGCAGTGAGAGTAAAACGGGAAGGAGATTCCAGAGAGATCAGTTCAGTCGCTCAGTCATGTCCAACACTTTGCAACCCCAGGGACTGCAGCATGCCAGGCTTCCCTGTCCATCACCAACTCCCAGAGCTTGCTCAAATTCATGTCCATCGAGTCGGTGATGCCATCCAACCATCTCATCCTCTGTCGTCGCCTTCTCCTTCTGCTTTCAATCTTTCCCAGCATCAGGGTCTTTTCCAAGGAGTCAGTTCTTCGCATCAGCTGGCCAAAGTATTGGAGTTTCAGCTTCAGCATCAGTCCTTCCAATGAACACTCAGGACTGATTTCCTTTAGGATAGACTGGTTGGATCTCCTTGCAGTCCAAGGGACTCTCAAGAGTCTTCTCCAACACCACAGTTCAAAAGCATCAATTCTTTGGTGCTCAGCTTTCTTTATAGTCCAACTCTCACATCCAGACATGACTACTGGAAAAACCATAGCTTTTTTCCAGAGATATTCCAGAGACAGGGTCCCACAGTAAAGTTCTATGCTCATGACATCCTCAGATAATACTCTTTTTCACTAAATTATTATTATTTTTATATTTACTATTCAACCATAAAATACATAGATGCTTTTAAGTATTGATCCTTTTCTTGCATGCTTTCCACAAATGTCAGAACATAAAGCTACCCTTAATAAAGTTTCTTTTACTTTTTAACTTTTACATTTCTTTTTATTTTTAAATTTTCAGCTCATAGTACTAAATTCCACATGCCAATCTTTTTGTGTTTTATTTATTTTAAAAATTCTCCAAATGACAAGTGAAGCAAGAGAAGGTATAGATTATTCTGTGGATGATCTACTTTCCAACCCCCGCTTTCTAGGCTTCCTGTTCTAATTGTCTGTCTGTGCTCAGTTGCTCAGTCATGTTGGACTTTCTGCGACCCCCTGGACTGTGGCCCACCAGGCTCCTCTGCCCATGGGATTTCCCAGGCAAGAATACTGGAGTGGATTGCCATTTCCTACTCCAGGTGGATCTTCCTGACCCAGGGATTGAATTGACATCTCCTGCATCTCCTGCATCTGCAGGAGGATTCTAATCATCTACCTTTCTATATTTTCTCCATGGGAAAATATAGGTAGTCACACTATTCATGAGTTAATAATCACTGATAAATTACATTTTATGCTGACTTTAATACTCAGTTTCTTTGGAGACACCTCATCCCATATACTCTTCTTTCCCTCAGAGGGCTTTAGGGCAACCAAACATTGAAACAGAAAGCTTCAACTCATGGTTCAAAGGGTAAGTTAAACCTCTCCAAGAAGGAAAGTCCTTGCAAACAAGATTGGAGATTAATGGTTAAAAGATTACATCACTGCATGTACAAAAAGAAAGGCTGAACCTTTATATTTTTGAAGTCATTCTTAGATCACAATTGACTTCTTAACTTTACTTCACCCTCTATCCCCAGTAGAACACTAGGTGGATAAAAGCCTTCTTAAGATGATTATTGTCATGTAATAGTCAGTTGGGGCTTCCCAGGTGGCTCGTGGTATAGAACCCACCTGCCAACACAGGAGACGTAGGTTTGATCCCTGGGTCGGGAAGATCCCCTGGAGAAGGAAATCGCAACCCACTTCAGTATTCTTGCCTGGAGAATCCCATGGACAGAGGAGCCTGGCGAGCTACAGTCCATAGGATTTCATGCATGCACGCACAATTGTCAATACATTCAGGTGGTTCCTGGCACATATGATATATTGAAGTGCACATTGTATTGGATTTCAATTAAGAGACATAGTGCATAGTCTAAGTGCTATGTACATTTTTTTCTTAAGTTTTTCCTCTCTGAGAGTTACTAGAAAAATGAGGTTTAAAAATCATTGTCAATAAATTTATTCCAGCTTTGCATTTATTCATCCATTATATCGGAAACTGGTTGTGTTTGTGTCACTATATTGGTCCTCTGGTTGTGTTTGTCAGAGCAATGACGATGTCTGACCCTGGAGTTTATTTGTGAAACCATTTGCAGTAAGTGGTATATAAGTACAAGAGTAAATATAATAAACTCCTTGAAGAATACACATCTTCTCTGTGTGTGTGTCTCTCTCTCTCTGTCTCTTTCTCCCTCTCTATCTCTTTACTTGCAATTAGTAAAAACTCAGTTTAATTAAACTCAGAACACTGGGAATATATATATATGGCTGGTTTAGTTCCAAAGTAACAACTGAATTTTTGACAAACAAAGCAGAACTTAGATGCACCCGTTCACTTATTCGTTCAACAAATATTTGTAGAGTGTTTATTTTATCCCACATCATGAATCAGGCAGTGGAGATAAAACAGTAAACAAGATAGATATGGAGACTGCTCTCATGGAACTGCCAGCTTATTTTAGGGAATAGCAAGTAAATGACAAAATAACATAACTACAAAATGCGATAAATGTTACAGAAAGAAAAAACAAGATGTTAAGATACAGGATGCCTACAGCAGAGAGTCAGATGAGGTTGGTGTAGATTTAATAAGCAAGCTATCTTTGAGGAAGTACAATTACACTGACATCTAAAGGATGAGAAATATGTCATCATGCAAATTAATAGTAAAGCTTTTTCCAGGAAACAGCCTGTGAAAAGTTGCTGAAGTGGGAGAGTCCTCCATGACTGTTTTAGGACCTCTTTTCAGATTTGCCTTCATAGCCTAAAAGGTATTTTATTTTAATGTGATTGAGAATGTTGAAACCGTCCTCCTTGATAGTGCCATTTTTTCTTTTGAAGCAATCAATGAGCA
The DNA here is from genome assembly GCA_006410655.1 of Kobus ellipsiprymnus. Taxonomy (NCBI): domain Eukaryota; kingdom Metazoa; phylum Chordata; class Mammalia; order Artiodactyla; family Bovidae; genus Kobus; species Kobus ellipsiprymnus. The sequence continues at coordinate 109,797 of SJYR01003286.1, forward strand.
ACTGTGCCAAATCAAATGAATGAGTAGCTTTGAATATGCTGGATAATATTGCTTCTGATAAAAAATGAAGAGACTAGCTCTCATCTATCAACTGGCTCTGATACAATTTTAGAAGGAATTCTAAAATTTGCAAAGGAAATGAACAAGAGTTCATAGAACAAGCAGTAGAAAATGGCTCTTAAATATTTGAAAATATGGCCACACTCATTATTAGATTAACTCCAACTAAAGTCGTGATATTTTTACCAATCAGATCGTCACAGACCAAAAAGTTTAACGATATACTCTGTTGTTGATGGCATAAGTAAATAGGCCCTCTCATACCTTATTATCAATAAGGTATGAGAATTGTGTGAATTGGTGTGAATTGGTACGTGTGTGTGCATACATGTAGGCATGCATGTGAACAGTGTATCTCTGGAGGGATACATAAGAAACCAGCAATCCCAGTTCTGTGTGATAAGAGTAAAAGATGATAACTAAGTGGCTGTGTGACAGAATAGAGAAACAATTTTAACTGCATATCCTTTTTTGTTTACCATTTTGAAATTTCAACTGTGTGCAACTAATTGCATAATTAGAGCTTTAAGGGCACTTTAGAGATCACTTCGGAGAAGGCAATGGCACCCCACTCCAGCACTCTTGCCTGGAAAATCCCATGGATGGAGGAGCCTGGTAGGCTGCAGTCCATGGGGTCGCTAAGAGTCAGACACAACTGAGTGACTTCACTTTCACTTTTCACTCTCATGCATTGGAGAAGGAAATGGCAACCCACTCCAGTGTTCTTGCCTGGAGGATCCCAGGGACGGAGGAGCCTGGTGGGCTGCCGTCTATGGGGTCGCAGAGAGTCGGACACAACTGAAGTGACTCAGCAGCAGCAGTAGCAGTAGAGATCACTTTGTCTTGGAAAAAACCATAGCTTACGTGGAAAGTACTATAAAGGTATTCATCCAACCATCCATCTTTATATTTGTTCATCCCTCTAGCCACCTTTCCATTCATCATTTATTCATTTCATGTTTAATTTATATAAACACTTGTGAAAATCCTAGACTCTATGTATGCTACACAGAAAGTACATGAGGGATTTAAACAATACAGTTTCCACCTTGACTAAATATGGACGATCAAATGGGGGGAAAAAAACCATTCCATGATGACCATCTGGGAGATGGGTCATGGGGTTTATGAAAGCAGAAGGAGAGAGTAAAGAGACCTAAAAGTCTCCCCAGAAGGGGAGACTTGCAAAGGATACTGAGGGATAAAGTTCAAAAGCTTGCCTATGAATTGCCTTTTAACTTTTTTTCCTATTTCATTTCCCTTTGGCCCTTTTGAGTGACAAAATTGCTTTAATGTATACTTTCAAAATAATAACAATAGTGTTCTTAAAAATGAACAAACAAGCAAATAATTCATTTCTCACATTTGCAGGTGATATACAAAGGATTTTATAACAATTTTCCTTTTTAAAATCTATTTAGAAGAGTCTTGAGAAAATAGACATATCCTTGAGCTTGAGGGAGGGCAGCAGAGGAAGAAAGCATTTCAGAGCTTGCTCTAGATTAATCTGTGTCAGTAAAATAACTGTAGTATTGGCATCAAAATCTTAAACTGTATTGTTGAGTCTCCATAATGTTATCAACTGACGAGGCAATTCAAAAAAGAATTTCTCATAATTAAATTACAAAAGTAAAATAGGTTTGCTACTATATAATTTGCATATAAAACAAATAAAACTTTCCCCATTTTTCACTGTGTTTGGCAGAAATTCCACTTGCGGGAAGCATAGATTTCAATGTTTCATTTCCAGAAATCAATCGCTACATTTTTCATAACCAGTTTTACCACTGAAAACAGAACGTTACCTTAATAGCTACACAAGACCTTTTCCACAAATACAAAATACTAACACTACTAATAATTTTAAATGATTAAGCTATTAGGTGTAATGACCAGATCCCATTATGGGGATGAAGCTAGGATAAAGTAAAAGCAACTGTCTATGCTTTGCTATTGATGTTAACAATAATTGCCTTTGGTCCTTCATGGATGAGTTTATTAACAATGATTACATCATCATCATAAAAAAAAAAAAAACTGAATCTTTCACTATAGTGGTGATACACAAAGGTAGTTGGTTTTGATCACACGGATTCCTTATATTTTTTGAAAATAATTTTTCATGGATTTTATAGGGCTTATTTGTTTAATTAAAATAAATAAAGCTATGTCTCATAAAAGACAGTAAATTTTAACTGGTAAAAGATACCCAAAGCAGAAACACATTAAAAAGATAGATTATCACTGTTAATTATAGAAAGTGAAGCTTTCGAAAATTAGTTGTAAGTTTATGGACACATATAAACTACAAAATGTAAACATCCATCTAAATACTTCAGTAATCAAAAGTAAATATCAACTATGGAGTATGCAGACATGAGAAGATATAGGGAATGTCAAAATAGAAATACAGAAATGATTTACAAAATTGCTTGCTTCCTTTTGTTTACAGAAGACTGTTGATATTGGAAAACAATAAATCCCTCTGACATCTAGATTCAAAGATTTCTCATAAACCTGTGTTTGCAAAGTGAGTCTCAGTTTTATAAACTTAAGAATTAGAATATTTAAATGTTGATACACTAGTTCTACCTGAGTGAGTTCAGTGGATTACAGCATATTTAAAACTACAGCCAATATGGCAGGTATAATTCCTATGTGAGGACACGGATTTACCATTTTTTTTAAAATGATTTTCTTCCTCTGGAACAATGAAAAAATTATTTTTCACAGACACAGGTGACATTCCAAACCTTGATGAACAGATATAAAATTTTTGGCAACAGAAAGTGTGTGTGAAGTTGAAGACTGGCTAGGACATGAATAAGAGCTCAAGCCCATTACTACGCACACTGAAGTGCTGAAAGATGCGGGTCAGCATTAGAAATGCCACATTCCAAAAGAGTGACCATTATTGTCGTAGGTGTAAACTTTTAGCATAAAAACCTGTTTATAAAATGTAATATTAAGGTGGAATATTAAGTATAACCTGAATATTTCAGACAGACAAACATGGAATAATCCAGAGGGCTAGAGAAATGGTAGAAGGTGGCTCCAAGACTCATGGGTCTGGTCATATCTGGATCTTCTAGGAAAACAATCTTCAATGCCATAGGCCTAATTTTTTCAAATGACTAAATAGGCTTTTCAAAAATTGTACATTTTTAAAAGACAATCTATTAATTGGTTAAATTTGCAACTTACTTTGGCATGTTAACCATAGCTTATGCAGTTCTAAGAATGTGCCTTGTTGGAATTGGGGTCACCACATCAGCAGATACTAATGTTATATTGGGAATACATTTAAATTTAAAAGCACAATGTTGTATTCTGGAAGACTGATGTTTTGAGTCTTTTCATTCTAATAGTATTCTCCAAGGAACTCTAAGGGATAGAACCCCTGATTTAGCAAATAAAATCTGAATGCTTTGGATGCACCAGTGGGTAGAAGTGATTCATGCACTTTGAGAAGTTGTTAACTTTTGGGCTCCCTGAGTAACTGAACCGTATCTTGAATTCAGTAAATGAACAACATGAAACTGTCAGTAATCTAATGGAACTAATGAAAGACAGAGTAACTTGAAATAATAGAGTAGGCATTTCTACAAAGGCTTTAAGAAGAGCAATCAAACATTTCTGAATAGGATAATATATAAAAGTATTGTATATGATAGCAACTAAAATTAATTAAATTACTGTGTGAGTAATTTCAATCACTACATGCCCAGATAGAAGCCAAAACTGCAAGCCATTTTAATCTTTAAGAAATAACCACAATGATGGAAAAGAATATTAGAGACTATATTAAGTTTGATGAAAGATCAGTGTAGTGGAAACAAAGAATAGTCTTTAGATAGCTTAGGGTGATTTGATCGCTGCCGAGCTGTTGGATCATGGCTGAGTTTCTTAAAATATGGTTTTCCTATTTTGAAAATGACTGTGATCATCATGCCAAATTCAATAGGTTATTATAAGATTTAAATATGAGATCTCAGGAGAGGTCTTGGCTCACTGTTTGACACATATTAATTGCTCAAGAAATACTATTACTGAAATGCATTTACTGACTTATTTATGCCATACCATGTATCAAATTATACAGGTCTCTATTCCTCCTGCTTGTAAGGCTTGCCTCTGAGAGAAATCTGCATCTTATCTATCCTTTCTCAAATCCCTTCTTTCCAAATCAATCCATTCTACCCTGAAACTAACCCTCTTTGAAAAAGAGTAGTTATCTCCATCACTTGGCAAAGAATAGGTTCTCAATAAATCTTTATTGCATATATGAAGAAAGTTATGAAGGAAATACTAATTTACTAAAGGGTGACAAGTCTTTTATCTTCCTATAAAGAAACAAATAGTAGGGGAAAAAAAACGTGTTGGCCAAATTAATACATTTTTTTTTTAAGATTTCAGATATTTAGGTTGATGTCCTAATTAGGTTATAAATTCCCTGAGGCAGAGGATTTAATCACCTAATCCTTTCAATCCTTAGCTTCTATATTAATCTTCCTAAAATTTTGCTCTTATGTACTTCTGAAGCCTTCATGTCCTTAATAAGAAAGCTTGATCTGATATTCAAGGCAGTGATGGGGTTCAGGGCAGGCTGTCCCAGAATGTGCCACTTTGGCATGTGGATTATTTTGAGCTGAAGACAAACAAGTCTCAACAGACTCAAGAAGAGCTTTTTACTTCCCCTTGAGCTACCTTAAAAAAAAAAAAAAAAAAGCAAACTTAGATTTGGGACCTGCACAAGGACGAGAGATGTTACCAGAGAAAACTTTTTACAATCATTAGCTTATCCCACCTTCCTGTGAATTATCTTCCAATCCCTTTGAAGTCCTAGATCCCTGCCCCATTCTGCTTAGCTCAGCATGGCACCTGAGCCTCAATTACCTCACTGTCTGGGAGCCTCACCTTTTTGGGCTTCCACCCATATATACGAAACTAAATTTGTTTCCTTCTTCTGTTAATAATTAGCAATTTAATGAGTAACCCATCCAAAGAACCTAGAAGGATGATGCAGAGACCAGAGACATATGTTCTCCTGACCTGTTGTGAAATGTTCCTTGGGTGCCCAAACATAAAACCATCTTATGTATGACAATGTGATTTATAAGACATATATATTTGTTCTCCATCTCCATTTCTGCCACAGAGGTCCTAAAACTGAAGAGAGCAATAAAACTGCATTTGTTAGGTTAATGGAGTGATTTTGAAAAGCTCCTAGATCATCTAAGGATGGAGGCTGGTTGCTAAGGGAACCAGCCCTGTGATTAGAGGGTTTCAAGACGTCCAGGACTTCCCTCTTGGCTCAGTTGGCAAAGAATCTGCCAGCAATACAGAAGACCCCAGTTTGATCCTGGATCAGGGAAATCCACTGGAGAATGTATAGGCTACCCACTGCAGTTTTCTTCGGCTTCCCTGGTGGCTCAGTTGGTAAAGAATCTGCCTGCAAAGCAGGAGATGTGGGGATCCCTGGGTTGGAAAGGTCCCCTGGAGAAGGGAAAGGCTACTCACTTCAGTATTCTTGCCTGGAGAATTCCATGGACTGCATAGTCCATGGGGTTGCAAAGAGTCAGACAGGACTGAGTGACTTTCACTTGGCAGGGCCTCCAGGAAAGAGAGAAAGCTGGGAGATTGAATTCCATTACCAATGGCCAATGATTTAATCATGTCTATGTAGTGAACCCTCCATAAAAAAACCGAAAAGACAGGGTCCTAAGAGCTTCCAGTTGGTGAACAAATGAAGATTTGGGTAGAATAGAATGGCTGGAGAGTATGGAAACTTCAGGGCCTTCCCAAATATCTTAACCTACTCAGCTCTTCCATCTGGCTATTCTGCTGTTATGTTCCTGTGATGTGTGATCTAGTAAACAAAATGTTTCTTTGAGACCTGTAAGCTGCTCTAGCAAATTAACTGAACCCAAATCAGGGTTCCTTGAAACCTCTGATTTATAGCCTGTTAGTCAGAAATCAATATGTCAGCAAATTTGGAAAACTCATCAGTGGCCACAGGACTAGAAAAGGTCAGTTTTCATTCCAATCCCAAAGAAAGGCAATGCCAAAGAATGCTCAAACTACCACACAATTGCACTCATCTCGCACACTAGTAAAGTAATGTTCAAAATTCTCCAAGCCAGGCTTCCGCAATATGTGAACCATGAACTTCCAGATGTTCAAGCTGGTTTTAGAAAAGGCAGAGGAACCAGAGATCAAATGCCAACTTCTGCTGGATCATCGAAAAAGCAAGAGAGTTCCAGAAAAACATCTATTTCTGCTTTATTGACTATGTCAAAGCCTTTGACTGTATGGATCACAATAAACTGTGGAAAATTCAGAAAGAGATGGGAATACCAGACCACCTGACCTGCCTCTTGAGAAACCTGTATGCAGGTCAGGAAGCAGCAGTTAGAACTGGACATGGAACAACAGACTGGTTTCAAATAGGAAAAGGAGTACGTCAAGGCTGTATATTGTCACTCTGCTTATTTAACTTCTAAGCAGAGTACATCATGAGAAACGCTGGGCTGGAAGAAGCACAAACTGGAATCAAGATGGCTGGGAAAAATATCAATAACCTCAGATATGCAGATGACACCATCCTTATGGCAGAAAGTGAAGAATTAAAGAGCCTCTTAATGAAAGTGAAAGAGGAGAGTGAAAAAGTTGGCTTAACGCTCAACATTCAGAAAACGAAGATCATGGCATGCGGTCTCATCACTCCATGGCAAATAGATGAGGAAACACTGGCTGACTTTATTTTCTGGGACTCCAAAATCACTGCAGATGGTGACTGCAGCCATGAAATTAAAAGACACTTACTCTTTGGAAAGAAAGTTATGACCAACCTAGACAGCATATTAAAAAGCAGAGACATTACTTTGCCAACAAAGGTCCATCTAGTCAAAGCTATGGTTTTTCCAATAGTCATGTATGGATATGAGAGTTGGACTATACAGAAAGCTGACTGCTGAAGAACTGAT
>SJYR01003286.1:153626-165437 GCA_006410655.1 Kobus ellipsiprymnus
CTCATAAAGAGCTTAAGAAAACAAAAAATTAAAAACAAAAGCAAATCAGTATAGAAACAGTCACTATAAGTCATGAAACCCAATGAACTGGGACAAAAATTAAGAAAACCAATTTTATACTGTCTTGATGGAAGAGTTCATTTTATCAAATTGGATGGAATTTTCAAAGATGACATGCTACTATGAGAAAAGGCAAGTGTGGAAACTAGGAAGAAGCTGTTACCTGAATTTACTGCCAAAGAGAAGTTACAATGAATGTAATAAAACATCTTTTTTTGTGCTAAGAAATATGGAAAGACAGTAGCTGTTCCCCTACATTAATCCCCTTCCAGGTTAACAGGTGCAGCACCAGTTGGCTCCAGAAACTTTTGTCAATGTGTTACTCAGACTGTCCCATCTGCTTCTTACTGTTTGCTATATACAAAGACATGTTAGTATGCCCACCCATTTATCATCAATTTTTCATTTTGTTATTTGCTACCTCAACTATGCCAGTATGCTAGAAACAGATGAAACCTAACATATTTTTATATCAGTCAAGAAATATATTAATAAAATGTTTCTAAAATTTAAGTGCTGTGTGGACTCATGAGAGAGAACCATGTTCTATGCAACAGGATCCCTTCACCCTAACACATTCAACCAGCATTACAAATACCAATAAAATTGCTCCAAGGACTTATGAGAAGTATATAGGAACCAAGAATATCAGGGTTGATTCTCCAGGCAAGAATGCTGGAGTGGGTTGCCATTCCCCTCTCTAGGGGATCTTCTTGACTCAGGGGTCCAAATCGAGTCTCCGGCATTGTAGGCAGATTCTTTACCATCTCTATTGGAGCCACCAAGGAAGCCTCTTCACGGTTGAAAGGAAACTATCTCTTACATTAGACTGTGGCACAGAAGCCCAGTGTGAAACATGAAGAGCTCTTCAGCTAAAGGAGTGATGGTGGTGGTGGGCATTCAGGATCTATTCTCACCCTGGAGATGGTTCATGAAACATGCTTAGGAACTAGTAAGGCTCAAGTAACAATATTGGAAAAATCCCTAATATTCTCCAGTTCCTAACGCATGATCCAAATCTCTCCATAGCATTCCTTAAACAGATGTTTATGTCCCGATTTCACACCCCAGTGAAAGAGAACTAACTACTTCCAGATGAAGCTTTTTCTATCTTGGGCCATACTTCAGTGTTACCACATTTGTTTATTTTTGCATCCCTCTCCCAGTTCCCATTCATTGGCACCTATGATACCTGGGCAACTCCCTGCTGTTATCTTCAGGCCCAGTTCTGCTGATGAGGCCTTTCCTGCATCCTGTGGCCTCTCTTTTCAAGGAACAACTCACAGGGGAGGAAACACAGCTGCTGAAGGGAACATATGCATTCAACCTGGATTGTTCTATGGAGGAAATGTGTCTTCCCTCGGGAGCCACTGACCTTTTAGAAAACTGCATAAGTAAAAACCAGCTAAATGTTTAAACTAAAAAAAAAAAAAAAAAAAAAAGTAGGGAACTGAATTCATCTTTAACTCAAGTTTAAGAATAGGGAGCACAACTTCCCTGGTGGTGCAGTGGATAGGAATCCACCTGCCAATGCAGGGGACATGGGTTTGATCCCTGGAACAGGAAGATCCCACATGCTGAACTATGACTAAGCCCCAATGCCACAACTATTGAGCCCATATGCTGCAACTACTGAAGTCCTGTGCCCAGAGCCTGTGCTCTGGAACAAGAGAAGCCACCGCAATGAGAAGCCAGGGCACTGAAACTAGAGAGTAGCCCCCACTCACCACAACTAGAGAAAGCCCACATGCAACAACGAAGACCCAGCACAACCAAAAATAAAAAATATACATACACACACACCACACATTTTTTAAAAGGTATTTAAAGAAGAGGGAGCAGTAAACTACTGTGTCAGTGCAGCCGGATTCTGTGCTGTGATTTGGAGAGGAAGGCTACCAAACTCCCATGAGACTTGGGTCCTCTCATGGCTGCTGTGAACTCCTGGAACCAAGGACTGAGCTTTTAATTCATTTGATACCCCCTGACCTAGCACACTGAGGTCTCAATTAGTGTTTCCCAGATACGTTATTAGTTTGCTTAAATCATGAGTGGTGTATCTGTCTCCCTTAGCTTTCTACTCAGCCTAATAATACTATACATCATTCCCTTTTCACCAAACCGCTCTTTGATTATTTGAAGACAGTTAATACACCTAAAATTATCAGTTGCTTTCTAGACAAGCTCCAATTTTTCAATGTCTCATTTGAATTATGTTTCCCAGAGCTGAACAGCATAGATTTGGTCTGATGAGCATAGTTTCGGTGTCAACAAAGAGGGTGTATGGGCAGCATTTCCATTACCATACTATATGCCCTTCTCTTTCTCTCTCTCTTTTTTTGTTTGCATCTATATCATATTATAGTTATCATAAGCTCCTCTCCTTTAATTTTTTTAAGTCAACATGTCATGTTTCCTCCAGCACATTTAATGTCAATGTAAGCAATTATGTTTTCCCTTTAAATGCTATAGATGGGGAAACAATGGAAACAGTGAGAGACTATTTTTTTGAGCTCCAAAATCACTGCAGGTGGTGACTGCAGCCATGAAATTAAAACACTTGCTCCTTGGAAGGAAAGCTATGATCAACCTACACAGCATATTAAAAAGCAGAGATATTACTTTGCCAACAAAGGTCTGTCTAGTCAAGGCTATGGTTTTTCCAGCAGTCATGTATGGATGTGAGAGTTGGACTATAAAGAAAGCTGAGTGCCGAAGAATTGATGCTTTTGAACTGTGGTACTGGAGAAGACTCTTGAGAGTCCCTTGGAATGCAAAGAGATCCAACCAATCAATCCTAGAGGAAATCTTGTTGGAAGGATTGATGCTGAAGCTGAAACTTCAATACTTTGGCCACCTGATGCGAAGAACAGACTCACTAGAAAAGACCCTGATACTAGGAAAGATTGAAAGTGGGAAGAGAAATGGACAACAGAGGATGAAATAGTTGGATGGCATCCCTAACTAGATGGACATGAGTTTGAGTAAGCTCCAGGAGTTGGTGATGGACAGGGAAGCCTGGCGTGCTGCAGTCCATGGGGTCGCAAAGAGTCGGACATGATTGAGAGACTGAACTGAACTGATTAATTAAGTAAATGTTTCAGGGCCAAATATGTGCCAGTCACTTGATAAGCAGCATTAAATGAAGTAGACATACTCAGTATCTTCATGGTGCATTCATGCAGGAGAAGAAATATTATAATAGCTAACGTGTACTGAAAACTTTTGACAAAGGTGAAAGTAAGGCTTAGGCAATGATCAAGTCTGTACATATAAGCCTTGGTTTGTTTGATTCCAGAGTCAGCTCTATTAACCATGAGGCTAAAAGGAATACTACCACCTATTGTAATAGCCTCATAGGTCCGTTGAGTCCTGATACTTTCATCTGGAACTCTAGAAAATACTATGATTTAAGGCCCTAGGAAGAGGGGACAAATGAAATGAAAGCAGAGAGCCAGTGAGAAACCATTTTTGGAGCCAGAGCACAGCCTAAAAGGAAGAACAAATGAAAGATCCACATCAGCAACCAAGGCTAGGAAGACTTCAAAAAGAAAACTGACTTGCCGGTGGAAAAAATACAGCAGACATAACTTCTGATGGCACAAGCTCTCGATGGGATAAGAAATGCATGGCTGCAAAGAAACACTTTCTTCAGACAGGTAATTGAGAGCAGCCTGATCATCAGAGGGGGTAGCCGATGTGTATAAACACATAATATAAAATAAATGCTGAATTCATTATTAACCTCAACTACTATTTTATAAAAAAACATCTCCAGGACTGTTATCTTGGAACCATTATATAAAATAGGATAAACTGGGTATGCAATTACATTAACGTTATTAGAAACTTAGATTTTCAGCATCAGAGGAGACTGTAGTATAAGTCAGATATATTAATTTCTATTTCTTGCTCCAAGTAGTGGTTATTTATGATGTATCCATTTTACTCATTTATAATACGCTTTGTGACAACGTGTATTAAAGATAATAAAAATATACAGCATGAGTTTAAGAAAACCAAAAGGCAAGTATTATTAGTCACTCAGCCATGTCTGACTCTTTGTGACCCCGTAGAATGTAGCCCATCAGGCTCCTCTGTCCATGAAATTCTCAAGGCAAGAATACTGGAGTGGGTTGCCATGCCCTCCCCTCCAGGGGATCTTCCCAACCCAGGGATTGAACCCAGGTTTCCTTCATTGCAGACAGACTCTTTACCGTCTGAGCCACCAGGGAAGGCCAATTAAAAATAAATAAAAATATAATATATAGCATAAGTTTAAGAAAACCAAAGGGTAAGAATATAGGTGAATTCTTTCTTCAATATACTCATGCTTGTCAGTCACTATTGGAAATTTTATTTTAACTTCTAGGAAAAACCTTACCTGCACTGAAAATCTCTGGGTCTCCAGGCAGTGCATGGACTCCTGCCAACTTAATTGTAACTTAAATGTTAATAGCTTAACACAAATTCCTCCCACCACTTGATCTACTTGAGAACTGTCAATTATCTTAACAGGAATCCTTCAATTTATCTGCAAATTATCTAACAATATGGTCTCTCTTGACCCTTCATGTAATGTCATATAAGATCACAGCCTTTTAAGGAAAACATTCTTTAGTTAAATTAAAATCTATTAAGAACAGAGTTGCAGAAAGGTATTTTCTATTTTATTTCTTTTTTTTTTTTTTTTCACCTGCATAACATCTGAATTCAACCTGGCAGTGGTATATTTCCAAACAGTGCTGGAATCTTATGGGTTGATTCATTATACCTAATTCACTTAACTTCCATATGTTACTTTAAGTCTTTTAAAATCAGAATTTATATTATTATAATCGCAATCTACATGATTACAAATCTGTTATTTAAGATAACTAAACTCTGGATTGCATCACTGACTCGATGGACGTGAGTCTGACTTAACTCCGGGACTTGGTGATGGACAGGGAGGCCTGGCATGCTGCGATTCATGGGGTTGCAGAGTAGGACACGACTGAGTGACTGAACTGAACTGAACTGAAACTCTGTATAGGCGTTTAAATCCATAAAACTTTTAAAACAGGCATACAGGAGGTATTGTTTTGGGGAAGGTGGTGATGAATGGACTTGTCTTTAATATGTCAAAAGGCAGCCCAATTAATGAACTATTATACTTACTAATCTATTCCAAATATTGTTATTTAATGAATTTATATTATTTAGGAAATATAAAGTTATTTATACTATAAAGTGATTTATATTATTATTGAGGTGATAACGTATAGTGATGTGCCAGACACAGCTCAAAGTAATTTACTCATTCATTTAATCTTGAAAACAATCCTATGATACTGATACTCTTAAAAAAAAACCTTTTTCTCAGATGAGCAAACTGAGGCACAGAAAAGATGAATCACTAAGTACTACCTAAATCAGAAGGTACCTGATAAGAATCAACAACAATTTATCCTCAGAACCTACGTCTTAATGATCTTCTGGCGCTGCTGCTGCTGCTGCTAAGTCACTTCAGTTGTGTCTGACTCTGTGTGACCCCAAAGACGGCAGCCCACCAGGCTCCCCCGTCCCTGGGATTCTCCAGGTAAGAACACTGGAGTGGGTTGCCATTGCCTTCTCCAATGCATGAAAGTGAAAAGTGAAAGGGAAGTTGCTCAGTCGTGTCCGACTCTTTGCGACCCCATAAAATGCAGCCTACCAGGCTCCTCCATCCATGGGATTTGCCAGGCAAGAGTACTGGAGTGGGGTGCCGTCGCCTTCTCCGTCTGGCACTGCTAGATCCAGGTAATCTCATCCAATCCCAGTTTTGTTCCTCATCATTTGGTTGATTGGTCATTTGGGTAACATTAAAGTGAACCAAAGTGTGTCCAGGTCACGTGATTTTCAGAACTGGAATTCTCTCTCCAGGAGAGAAGCCATAACCAAATTATCTGTTTATTCTTTCTGGCTCATAGTTGGTTTGAATAAGAATCAATAGTAGTTTCCTGAATAACAGGACCAGTTTTGCCCTCTTGTAGCAGTTTTAGCTCAGGGCTGGAAATAATGTTGCAAGAACAACAGCAAGACATTAGCTTCCCTGGTGGTTATTTTATAGAAACGGTACGATGGGCCACATGTCTATTGCTAGCAAGCAGCAATGCCATTTCCTTTTTTTCTTGGGCTATTATCTTCTAAAAACACTATTCTCCAATGTGTGCTGCATTCAATTAGTGATTACTCTTAAATACTAACACAACAGACCATTTCTAGGACGGTAAAAAGACTGAGAATCTGATTATTGTGTATCTCTCTCTGGGTTAGAAGTATACAGCGATTCATTTAGGAAACATAGTCATCATTTCCAAACTGCCCTAATCTTATTTCCTTTCTAGGTACATTTCCCACAGACCAAGAGTCAGAGAGTCTTCAATATATAGATCTCGCTTGAAATAATGGGATTATGATGCTACCTTTCCTCCATTTTGGCAGTCTTCTTTATAAACCTTTTAACTTAACCTTTGGCCCTATACCTTCATGCAAGTCTTTTTCATTTATTTTTACTGAATAGGCATTTTTTAACTTTCACCTAAGGTTACACTAATGCATTTATAGACTCATATTCTGGGTTCATTAAAGATCTCAGGCTGGGGCTGGAAGGTAACCATTAAAGATACAAGTGAACCTTTCTTTCTGGTCTGCCTGTCTGTTGTTTGGTCTCAAAATGCCATATAATATAGATTAAAAACTCTGCCCGCCAACATTCAGTGAACATGCCAAGAAGAAAAACATGATCCTTTTATTGCAATACTCATAAAACTGCACTGTTCATATACACCAGATGTATTGCATGATTAGCTAAATGTATTTGTCGAATAGTAAAATTTGTTCCATTTTTTTCTCATAGAATTATACATGTTAATTATAAAAATTTTGAAATCTGTATAACATGGAAGAAGAAAATATATATTGCCTGCCATTCTGAGAAAATTCTGCTGAAGTATAATGGGCTGCAGAATCGAGCACAACTTAATGACTAAACAACAACAACAACAAAATAAGCATATTTCACTGCAGTTTTTTGGTTTGGTTTTTATTTTGTTTACATAAGCAGACACTCAATGACTTTTTCTTTCTTTTTTCACTTAGGGAAATAAATGGCTTCATAAATAATGACTTCATAAATGGCTGAAGTATGGAATAGTGACTGCATATAATTCAGTAAGTCCCCTACATATGAACAAGTTCCACTCCGAGAGCACATTTGTAAGTCCAGTTTCTTTGTAAGTCCAATAAAATTAGCCTAGATACCCAATAAATACAGTCAGCTATATAATATTGCACTGTAATAGATATGATACTTTTCACAGAAATGATACATTAAACAAACCAAAAAATAAACATTTTTAATCTTACAGTACAGTATCTTAAAAAGTACAGTAGTATAGTACAACAGCTGGCATACAGGGGCTGGCATTGAGTGAACAGGCATGAAAAGTTACTGACTAGAGGAAGGAGAGGAAGTCGGAGATGGTAGAGTTGAAGGATCATCAGCAGTGGGAGACTGTGAGGCTATGACTCACTCACACCTGGCATTGATAGAATGCACATTCACAGCTTTCAAAGTTCGCAACTTGAAGGTTTGTATGTAGGGAACTCATTGTACCCATTTAATAGAGGTGTTTTTATGGTATGCTAGGTTCACTCATTCAACTTCAGCATGCAGTTATTCACATTGCATATATTGTTTTAGGTTTAAAATTCAGTCATTATGAATACATTAGATAATTCTGATCATGCAAAGACTTTAGGATAATGCTGGTGTCATAAACTTGGTAAATCTTAGTTAAATATTTAATGAAGTGTTAAATAATTAATAACAATTTCATGAGCCAAAATAGCTACTTTAAATTAATATTTGGTTTATATTAATATACTCTTCTGTATATTTGAATAAACATTGAGAAAACTTGTTTCCTTTTTAACAAAAAATACTAACATCTATTAACTTCATCTCTGTGATAATCTAAAACAGTGATGAGAGCTTATTTGGAATGATTTGAATGAACACCTTTAAGCAACTACTGCTATGCAATTTCCAGGCCCATGTATATATGTACCTAGGATTTCCTTGGCTGTTAAAACATACAGTTACCCATTTGGCATCTTCTAATGAGGAGGTGAGCAAAGATCTCTCAGTTGTGCACGTATTATTCTCATGTTAATATCTTTTCCAGTTCTAAGGGCACAGCTTCTCTTTCATGGTGATAATTTTAATTGAACAATATGTTTTAGACTGGAACTTCAGTTTCCTAAATTGACCAAGCTGTGCCTTTGATTGTCGGATAATGAAAACAGTCTAGAATACTGGCCATTTGTAAACGGTGCAGGTATATGACACCAAAGCATAGGACTACATGATAACAAAAATATGGTTATATTGTATTCATGAGTATTTTGCAAAGGTTGTAACAGAGAAAAACAGTGAAATAGTTAAACCTTCACAACACATATAGAGCAAAAGGCATGCTATAAAAAAATAAAAGGACTTGCACCATTGCAGCTAGTACTATATTCATGTCTAAAAAGACCATTTGATTTATCCAAAACAATATCAGCAGTTAAGGTTGTACATTTGAATTTATTGCTTTTACGTCCTTGTGTTTGATTTGAAAATATCATTTGGTGTTATAGATCTATAAGCCCTTTAACCATAAAATGTGTGCCATTTGTTTTATATTTGTGCTTATATAAGTAACTTTTAATAAAATTAACTTGTCAGCACTGGTTGATCATAGATTGATCATAGGAAATTTTTATTCTTTTTAAGTTGGCCTGTTTATTATCCAAGTTAGAGAAACACTGCATTTTAACAAGGTTTTCCCTCGTGGCTCAGTGGTAAAGAATCCACCTGCAATGGAGGAGATTCAGGAGATGTGGGTTTGATCCCTGGGTGGGGAAGATCCCCTGGAGGATGGCATGGAAACCCACTCCAGTATTCTTGGCCTGGAGAATCCCATGGACAGAGGAGCCCTGTGGGCTGCAGTCCATGGGGTTGCAAAGAGTCGGACATGACTGAAACGACTGAGCATGCACGCATGCACACTTTAACAACCATCATGTAAAAATGTCTTAACAATTTGGAAATCTGAGACTGGTTCTCGGTAGAAAAATACGATTAAGGAGAGGTAGGGTAGAACTATATACATTTTAACACACATATCACATTTATATTATAAGGTTAAAATATTTGTAAAGTGATCGTTTTAATTAAAGCAAAATATGTCTCATAACATTAGGCAGATGTAACTGGCTTAAATAATAACTAGGAATTAACTTCCTGTTCTTGATGTGCTTAAAGGCAATATCGCTGCAGTACAAGCTTGCCATCAGGCCATTATGGTTGATTTAGCATAGAAAATAGCACCATAAGACAAAATGAATTATAGTCAATGAAACTTTTATACAGTACCACGATGGATACTAGTCTAAGGCAGGGGACAATTAGAAGGAAACAGTGATGACCTGAGATGTGGCTGGTCTTTTATGGGTTTACACCACACCTGAAATTGCTTTTGGCCTGCAAGAAGAATCAGGAGCCCTAGAACATGTGTTAATATATATAACCTAGGGACTTCCCTAGTGGTCCAGTGGCTAAGACTTGATACTCCCAATGCAAGGGGCCTGGGTTAAATCCCTGGTCAGGGAACCAGATCCCATATTAAGAGTTTGCATATCACAACTAAAGATCCCAGATGCCACAACTAAGACCTGGTGCAGTCAAATACACACACACACACACACACACACACACAAAACCAAGAAGGCCAAAGATAGTCAAGCCACTCCATTGAACCACACTTATATACACATACATACACTCATGAGAACACATTTCATATACACATCAATGCATGCATGTGTGTTTATAGTAATTTAAGTTTTATAATGAAACTGTCAAAGAGTTCACACAAAAAATCAATTATATGATAGAATACAAAATGAGAAGGAGATATATATAAGGGACAAATAAATTATGGTTATAGATTACAAGGGCTATAATTCTGTCTTCTTATCCTGAAATAAGTTGGATAATATAACCTAAATTATGAGAGGTTGAGGTTTCGTATCATGATTTTTATATCTGATCACTCAATAGTTGTGAAAGCGCTGATATTTCATGATGTCAACGGTAGGCATCCAAGATTTTCAGAAGCCAAGTCTCTGATCAGATTGGAAATTTGTTTAGATACAGGATGAAGTCTAATCTCCTATCTTTTTTCTCTTTACACGGTATCTTCGAGAGTGCTAACTACATAATAAATTCTCCATAACTACTGATTTGATTGTTTGTAATAGTCCAAATACAGCAACAAGGAATATTTATTCCTTCACTGCTGTTTTGTTGACTCCAAGTACATGTTAGTCACTAAGTAAATGTCTTAAATGACTAAATAACCAGAAAAGAGAGTTATACTCACATCTCAGAAATACCCATTAGTCGTCTACAACCAAAGTTCCATGTGGTCTATCAAAGTTTATTAGTCTCATACCAAAAGGACCCAGGAGCCAATGTGAAGAGGCTTCCGTTGGATATAGATGGAAATATAGGAGGATTGATAAGAATACAACAAAATTAAGGATTGCAATAGACTGATTATACTTAGATATATTTAAATATATGCATTCAGTGATACCAAAGCAAACAAAAATAAATACATAAAAATTGCCACTGGTAACTTTTGGAAGAGACTAAGGAACCACCAATTCACTATGTTGAAAATTGTTCTCTTCAGAGAGAAAATGAAGCATTTATTCTGCTTTTCCTATAGGGACTATACTACAACGTAACCAAATAGGTAATGCAGAGGAATTGTATTCAGAAATATTCCAGCTAATAAATGAAGAAGGAGTGATAGAATATCACTATTTTCCAAACCATCATAAAATAATTAATCAAGACAAAGATAATCGATGATTGCTAATATCATACACCATAAAAGTGAAGCAACCAAACATTATGTATCTTTTGATGAAAATACACAGAACTGTTAATAAAGTTATCTTGAAAGAAAACAAGGAAGCCTAACTATAAGCAGCCCTCTATATCTGCTAATTTATAGGAACCACAAGGGATAGAGAAAATTTTTAAATAATACCATGGGGATATAATCAATAGCATCTACATAAAGGTTAAACTACATTTAACAACTACATTTAAAAATCCCAATGCGCAGTCTTATTCACTTCAAATTAATTATGTAAAAACAGTGGTGTCTTATTGGATAATCTGGGAAACGTATATACTATGTATTTTATGATATTAAAAAAACATTAATTTTTTCTGACTGTGGCAATGGTATTGTTATTATGTGTTTAAAGGAGAATACTTTCAGAAATACAAGCTGAGACATTTAGAGAGGAAGTGATATACTTTCTGGGATTTGCTTCAAAACAGATATAGGCAGTGTGTGGGTGTAGATAGAAAACAAGATGGTGATGATTATAACTGCTGGAGCTCAAGGAGGAGTGCATAGTGTTTGTTATACAATTTTCCTGTTTTTGTATCTGTTTGAAAATCTCCATACTAAGATGTTATAAAAAATGATCCACGTGCACCTGTAATACATTAATGACAAGATATAAGTTATCCTAAGAATAATTATGTCTTAAGCTCTTCCCTTCTCTTCATCGTGGCATCAATATAACTATACTCTTTGATCAATATATTTTCTCTAAGCCCTGGGAGACAGATTTTAGAATTTTGCTTGGTTATGA
>SJYR01003286.1:246369-256464 GCA_006410655.1 Kobus ellipsiprymnus
TACATACAGGTTCATGAGGTTAACTGACTTCCCTGCCAAAGATTCCATGAAATCCAAGTTAAAAATCACTATTGTAAATTTAGCTACTTACACTTAGTCAATAAAAGAATATATGTTCCAAGTGGTCTTTTTTTCAATTTTTGTTTCATTCTTATTATGCTAAAATTTTATACTTGTATATAGTTAAATCTGGGGCTTCCTTGATAGCTCAGCTGGTAAAGAATCCACCTGCAATGCAGGAGACCCTGGTTCAACACCTAGGTCGGAAAGATCCCCTGGAGAAGGGATAGGCCACCCACTCCAGCATTCTTGGGCTTCCCTGGTGGCCCAGATGGTAAAGAATCTGCCCGCAATGTGGGAGACCTGGGTTTGATCCCTGGTTTGGGAAGATCCCCTGAAAGAGGGCATGGCAACCCACTCCAGCATTCTTACCTGGAGAAACCCCATGGACAGAGAAGCCTGGTGGGTTATAGTCTATAGGGTCTCAAAGAGTTGGACACGACTGTGTGATTAAGCACAGCATAGCATAGTTAAATCTATTTCTACTATAATTTCTCATATTACTTAAAATTTGACCATTTTAAGCATGCTCACCTATATATACATTCATAGTTAAAGTTGACACATATAAACCTATATACATAAATTGTTACAGAGCTTATAGAGACTATTTTGATACGAGTATGTTGTTGTAGATACACAATCTATAGTAGGAGATATTAACATGAAATCATTAAGAGAGAGGAGAAAAGAATCAAGTGACAACTGTTTTATCAGGAAGTGACCATATACTCCAATTTAATTATTTCAAGAAACATATATTTTATTTCATTTCCTCTAGGGTTTGTTTATGAGTGATTTTCTTCTACTAATACAAATGTGCCTGAGTATAACAATGTGAGAGGCAAGGAAGAAAAATCCCATACCATCTCTCTGGGTCCTCCCCATGCACCAGCCCCAAGCACCCTGCATCCTGCATCAGACATAGACTGGCGATTCGTTTCTTACACGATAGTATACATGTTTCAATGCCATTCTCCCATCTCATCCCACCCTCTCCCTCTCCCCCAGAGTCCAAAAGTCCACTCTACACATCTGAGTCTCTTTTGTTGTCTCGCATACAGGGTCATCATCACCATCTTTCTAAATTCCATATATATATGTTAGTATACTGTATTGGTGTTTTTCTTTCTGGCTTACTTCACTCTGTATAATCGGCTCCAGTTCCATCCATCTCCTTAGAACTGATTCAAATGTATTCTTTTTAATGGCTGAGTAATACTCCATTGTGTATATGTACCACTGCTTTCTTATCCAATTTATATTTTTAATCCATTTTGAGTTTATTTTTGTGTGTGGTGTTAGAAAGTGATCTAGTGGGAGGTGGGAGGGGATTCATGTTTGGGTACGCATGTACACTCGTGGTGAATTCATGTCAATGTTTGGCAAAACCAATACAGTATTGTAAAGTAAACTAAAGTTAAAATAAAAATAAAAAAAGAAAAATCCCTCTTAGAAAAATTTACATGAAAACTGTTCTATGGAGATATCAAAGAATGAAGAACTACTAGTTCCTATATTGCAAAAAGTGACCAACATTTTATTTTATTCTCTCTGTGGGGAAAGCCCATATTAAATTAGCTTTCTGCCATACACAAAAACTATATTTCATCTCAGAATCAATTAACCCTTTCTAATAAAATCTTTTAATTCAATAAATCTGTTCTTTCATATTTTTACAATTAGTGTAAAGACCTTTCACCCTGTTATTAACTTTGATATCCCTGAGACCCTCAATCCCCTATAAAAGTGGGATAATTAAATTGAGATCTTAGTGATTCACAAGAGTGAGTTACTGCACAAAAATGATACTGGGCAAACAGAGAATGTAAAATTAAGGTACTAGGTCTCAATTTCCATTGTAGAACTTATTAGTTTGGTGGCCTTTATCTGTGTATTGAGGACATGCATTGCTTTTTCACTCATGGAACTGTTGTTAAGATGTCATGAATTCATTTATTTATGCAATGATGTATAGAGAATATTATATACAGAATGCTTAGTATATGCTGGTCACTGTACTAATTATCAAGAAGATAAACAAGACTTTTTTTACCAAAGTTCACAGCATAGTAGAAAGTGACATATGATGGGTAAATATTAAACATTTTGCATAATTAAGGGTACCTACATTCAAAGGGTACTTCAGGAGCACAAAGAAAGGGATATGTAGCCACATAAAGACATTTTCTGGGAGATGATGGCTACATTTAATCTAGAAAGATGAGCTAAAATAAGGAAAGAAGAAAAGGTACAAAGGGAAAGATGAATCTTATTGAGAAGATACCAAGGGCAAAGGCAGGGAGACAGGAAACCAAAAGTGCATGCTCTCCATTATATGCAATTTTCCTGCACTCTAAAATGGGAAGAAGGGAGCAGAATGGGATGAAATTACAAAGAGAGCTGGGAGTAAGATTATGGGTAGTCTCCATGACATGATCCCTTATATGCTACCACATAAGACAACATGAGTGAAATCATTTTAAAAATTGGGGGAAAAAATCTACCCAGTTATAAGAATAACAGAAATTATCCTTATTTCACAAGGCAGTTAATCACAATCTTTGCTGGGAAAACATTTTCTTTTAAATGTTACTGATACTTTCTTGGGTGCTAGTTAATGTTAACTGAAGAGTCTCACCTCTTAAGTTACCCAGAAAATAAGTTTAGGAGGAGAAGGAAACATTAAAGTTGAGAACAATTTAGAAATGCACATAGGGAAGAAAAATGAAGGGACATGAGTTTATTTCACCTCAAAGAGAGGACTATTAAGCAATATGGAAGAGCTATTAGAGTCAGTTCATTCTCTGCTTCCACCAAAAATGAGGAACAAGGAAATGAGAAATGCAGAAGATTAATGGTAAACATTATATAGGATTATGTGATACTGTGGAACATTATGAAGGAAGGCTCCAAACTCAGGACATATTTAGAAAATGGGTTTACCATGTTATTAATGCTACAAAATGGCAATGCAAAGTGGAGGAGAGTAGAATGGAAATTGGCATGAAAAAATGCTTCCATTAAATCTGAGTAATTGCTTTTGATCACAGGACTATAGAACATTGGGCCGAAGGTGACATTCATGGTCATTTTATAATAAGGTGGTCTAAAATAATTAAATTACTGTACAAAGAAGAGAAAACACAGTGTCAAAAATGTTTCCTTATTTCTCACTCACTGGACAGTCAGCATAATACAGTTTCCACTGTTCATCATCCTATAAAAGATTTTCTTAATAACATTGCCTATATCCTTTCTAATTTCTAAGACAGTGATTATCTGGGTTATAGCTGTCTTCCCAAGCAGTAAGCACTGAAAGTGTAACATAGCAGAGCTCAATAAAGGTATTTTCAAGATACTGGAGACCAAATTTACTTTTCAGAACTCTTCTCATTTTTCTTCTTTACAGATACTGATTCTGTTAACTTGTAGAGAGAATTATGGTCCTCCAAAGACGTCCACATCTTAATCCCTAGAATCTGTGAATAACTTTTGTTAACATTTAATTATTTTAAAATAGGCTAAATATAAATTATTTTAAAAGAGAATTATGGTTGCAGATGGAATTAGATGTGTTAACCAGCTCATACTGGACAGCAAGATTATCTTGGGTTATCTGGGTGGGCCCAGCATAATGACAAGTGTCTTTAAGAGGGGGAGAGAGAGGCCCAAGAGGGCAAATCAGAGAGATGGCAGAGAGACTTGGCCCAGTGTTGCTGGTTTTGAAGATGGAGGAAGAGGGTCATGAGCTAAAGAACATGAGCAGCCTCTAGAAAATGGAAAAGTCAAGGAAACAGATTCTCCCCAGGAGCTGCCAGAAGGCACACAGCTCTGCTGGCCCTTCATGTGAGCCCAACGAGGCCAATTGCAAACTTCTGACCTGAAGTTCTGAAGAACTGTTCGATTATAAATTTGTGTTGTTTTAAGTGGCTACGTTTGTGGTCATTTTTATAGCATCAAGAGGAAACTATTACAGCCTTTCCTCTTTAAGACTATCCACTGAAGTGACACATACATACTGACACCTGCTAGGTGGTAGAAATTCCACTGTGTAAAAGAATTAAATTCCTATCCTTTCGGTCTTACAGCATAGTGAGTGAAACATACCCTAAAATGAAAAGATAGCAGATACACCAATAAGTTCCCAAATACAAAACACATAGGGCTTTGTCATAAGCCTCTAGGAAGGGAACTAACTTGACAAATCCAGTGCCTCCTTGACGAAGTGACATCTCAGCTGAGTTCTGAATGTTAATCAAGAGTATGGTGGTTTAGTCACTAAGTCTGACTCTTGCAACCCCATGGGGGTAGCCCACCAGGCTCCTCTGTCCATGGAATTTCCCAGGCAAGAATACCAGTATGGGCTGCCATTTCCTTCTCCAGGGGATCTTCCTGACCCAGGGACTGAACCTGCTTCTCCTGCATTGCAGGTGTATTCTTTACCTATTGAGCTTCCAGGAAAGCCCAATCAAGTGTACAGAAGAAAAAAAAAAGAAAGAAAGAAAGAAAGAAAAAGATTATAGAAGCATACAAGGTGGAAAAGAACTCAAGACAATAAAAAGACCAGGTGCAGCTATTTGTATGTGAGAGAGAGTGTGTGGTCCTTTTGTGGAACTAGAGAAAGAGGAGGAGGACAAAAGTGGCAGAGATGAGTCTAATTATAAAGAGCCTTAAACTTTAGCTAGAAGGCAGTTAGAAACCGAACCAGAATTGAAGTAGGGCAATGGCAATATAGGATTGCTTTTAGAAATGGATTTCACAGCATGGGCAATATGTTAGGAGAGGTTACTGGAATCATCACTGACTCAATGGACAGGAATGTAAGCAAACTCCAGGAGACAGTAAAGGACAGAGGAGCCTGGCATGCTGCAATCCATGGGGTCACAAAGAGTCAGACATGACTGACCGACTGAACAACAACAACTGGAATCAAGGAAACCAATTTAGCTTGCTATAACTAAAATCAATGTGAGAAGTGATGATGGTCTGTATTGATGACTTACAGTGGGACTGGAGAGAGGTAAATTCAGGAAAGATGTAATTAATAGGTATTAGTGATAAGGTCACTACTTTTTTTTTTCTTTTTGGCCACACCATGCAGCTTGTGGAATCTCAGTTCCCCAACCAAGGATCAAGCCAGACCATGACAGTGAAAGCCTCAGAATCCTAACCACTAGGCCAACAGGGAACTCATAGGTATGACTGATAAGAACTAATTGTTAATTAGAGGTAGAGGTAGGAAATTTGGGAGAGGTAGAGCCAATGATGTTAAATTACTCAAATTGGAGTCTAGAGTGCTCAGGAAGAGCTCTGGGTCTGTATATATGAGAGTATGGGAAGAACTGGGAAATAATGAGTTTGGAGTGTTTTGGGACAAGAAGGATATAGGTGGTAGGTGGTTACATACCGGAACCTAAAGTGCAAGAGAGAAATCTGAGTTGAAAATAAAATGTAGGAGTTACAAGGCAACTGGAAGGTAATAACTGAAATCCCCATCAGTTCAGTTGCTCAGTCGTGTCCAACTCTTTGCCACCCCATGGACCACAGCACACTAGGCTTCCCTATCCATCCCTCTAGTGAATGATATTACTAGAAACAGTGCACAAGCTTTCTGAGCTTCTGAAATATCATTGATTCCTGGTTCACCTTCCAACACAAGGGCTGTCTGCTAATCTGTTCCAGTGACCTGTTCGCCATTCACCCTGGCAATGTCAGCATTCTCCCAGGGTCCTATCTATCTTTTGTCTCTTCTTGTCTTATTCTACTATGCTTATTCTTCCTAAGCAAAGTGACTTCCTCTCTCCCTCCCCACCACCACTATATATTGATACTGATGATACCTAAAGCTATATTTTTCATTTTGATTAATGTCTTGATCTTCACGCTGACATAGCTGACTCCAGTTTATACCTCTATCTAGATGTCCTGCAGGAACTTTAACAATATCATTCATCTTCCCAAATAAATTCACATATCCAACTCCTCCTGCCAATTAATGGCACCATCATCCATCTAGTAACGAAATAAGTAACTCGTGAGTTAATATGCAAGTTTGAAAAATGCTTGTCCTGAGGTTAAAAGCCAGATACAAGGGCCTTCACAATCTGACTCCAAATGCCTTTCTAAACTTAATATTTATCGTGCCTGTTGGCACTCACACACACACACCCTTTACCCCTCTGCACACATACCTACCAGGTCTACACTAGGCACACATGCCATGTGTAGTCTCTGTGAATAAGCCACACACTTTCTCACTGTAGTCCCTTGTGCATACAGTCCTTGGAATGTGATCTGAGAACTCTCACTCTTAAGATCAAATTCAAATGTGAAGAACTTTCATAATCACCCTTATCTTCTTGGCAGAAGCCATCAATCAATTCTTCTGATATATACGTACTCTAGTATTTTTCAAACTGTATTATTAGTATAGTAAATAGTTTAGACTCTTCTATATAGCATCTTACACATCACCCATCACCCTCTATATGTGACCATACTTAGAATGGAGGATCATTGTCTTTTTAACTCCTGGCGCTCAACATGGTATCTTCAAGCAGAAATAGGTTCTTAAAAAGAACTGGTTGAACAAACCAAATGATTAACTATTCCATAATTAAATTCTACATCTAATGAGTCCCAGGCTAATGTTTTATTTTTCTTGCCACTTTGCCATACTGCTCAAACTACTCTGTTAATTATACATTTTCTGTCTTCATTTTCCAAAAATATCCATTGAGCACCCACTAAGTATAAAATCATGTTTCAGTATCTTCTCTCACAATTTGGTATTTGGAATGAAGCACTTATTTTCATCACTACGTGGAATGAAAAATAGAGAATATTTATTGCAAAAAATTTACTTTGATTTTTCTAGGTGAACTACATTCTGGAATATAATGAAATTGCTCTTTACTTCCTCTTGACTGTTGTGGCTTCTAACACAATGTAAGATGCTACAGATGACCTGCCTGACCCTTTACCTCCCCTGAAAATGTTACTTCTTTCTCGTGTAGGTCAACTACTCCTTATGGTAGGGAGTTGATGAGTTCAGATAATAATTTGAACAGCTGTGTCAGCTTATATTGCATAAAAGTTCCCTCCCATCTCCTGGCACTTAATCATAGAATTTATGCTATATTAGCAAACTGGAGTTATGGTCAGAACCTTACATAATCATACCACTGCATATTCATAAAATAACCAATAATACCATACATATTGAAAACTCAATGCAAAAATTGCAAAACCATTTTTGATCATGGTTATAGAATTTACCATGAAATGGGCCTAATAACAATGAAGCTATTGTTATTGTAACAAAGAGAAAACTGGAACTACAAGAGTATACAAAATTTAGCATGAGTTAGGAGAGTGCCATGTGGTATGTGGTACAAATTCCACTCTGACACCAAGAATATGTCTCAGCTACAATAAGGGTCAGTGCTTAAACATGTTTGTTCCAGCATCAACTAGCCTGGCTTCAAACTCCAGCTCCACTTCTCACTAGCTGTATGACCACAGGCAAGTTACATATCCTGTCTGTGCCTCATCACATCATCTGTATCATGAGAATAAAAACCCTGGTACAGAATTGTGAACATGAAATGTGACAGACCTATGGTGCTTATTAATAGTGAAAATTTAAAGAAAAACCAAGAGAGAAAACCTTTACAACTTTATTGCTGGTTATACATATTCAAAAGCAGAGACATTACTTTGCCAACAAAGGTCCGTCTAGTCAAGGCTATGGTTTTTCCAGTGGTCAAGTATGGATGTGAAAGTTGGACTGTGAAGAAAGCTGAGCACCGAAGGATTGATGCTTTTGAAGTGTGGTGTTGGAGAAGACTCTTGAGAGTCCCTTGGACTGCAAGGAGACCCAACCAGTCCATTCTAAAGGAGATTAGCCCTGGGATTTCTTTGGAAGGAATAATGCTAAAGCTGAAACTCCAGTACTTTGGCCACCTCATGCGAATAGTCGACTCATTGGAAAAAGCTATGATGCTAGGAGGGATTGGGGGCAGGAGGAAAAGGGGACGATAGAGGATGAGATGGCTGGATGGCTTCACTGACTCTATGGACGTGAGTTTGGGTGAACTCTGGGAGTTGGTGATGGACAGGGAGGCCTGACGTGCTACCATTCATGGGGTCACAAAGAGTCGGACACAACTGAGCGACTGAAGTGAACTGAATTGATACCACGACTTCTTGTGGGCTGTCTGTATAAATTGCCTTACCTTGCAAAATACACACAATTTCTAGGTAGGAGTCATATTAACAGTATGACTCCTACCTAGAAAAGTATTTATAAATGTGCAGTAATTACAGTCTCCTTGATTTGAAAGATAAGAATATAAAATTATATTAGTACAAATTACACCCTCTCATAACCCAAAGAATGAAATCTGTTTAGCCATAATGGGAATAATGAGTATCTTTGCAGTGCATTATTATTTACAAAGTGATTTTAAATATCTTATCTTGTTTGATCATGAACATGTGTGAGTAGACTTTTTATGCATAAAAGGAAGGTACTACTAATTAGTATGCAAACTTGAAATACACAGTAGTATGTCATGAAAAAGATCATTTATTTTATTAAAAATAATAATCATGGACTAATTATGGCAGAATAAATCAAAATAGATCAAGGTTTCTTATGTAATTTAGAGGTGGACTGAAACACTTGGATACTGTGGCAGAACCACTATCTAGAAGCCTGCTTTCATACTGCAGCCTAGTCAGTTTTAAAGTGCTCAGTGTGTCTATCAGAAAATTTTAAAAATGCATTATTCTGTGGTTTATTTTTACCTATCTTAATGGATTGTAAAACAGTTCTTTTTGAAACAGAAAAGCAATCAGCCAAATGCGCACAACGGTCATTTCCAAATGTCTGTGTCAATGAGATGCTTTATTAAACAGACCCAGGGTCCTTTCTTGGGTGTATTACAAAGGGATATTTAAATCACAAGGGGCATTTGCTAAACTTGCACTGTAAAGGTTAAGAAAATGGTAGAGTAGATATAGCTCATGTCTCATGCTTTATTTCTTTGGCCCAGCCCTAAATTTACCTGTGAATGCAAACAGATTCTGTGGATGCTGAAGACTTCCCACCTCAAGCATTCACATCTCTCTGTATCTTTGCATTAGAGCTTTTCCTAATCCTAGGAGCATTTGGTAAACCCATCTGCAGGGCAGCCCCGAAGTGACAGAGATCTAATTCCTCCAAGTGTAATCCTCAGCAAATGAGGAACAGAGATCTAGGGATAAAACCCAGTAGAACAGTTGTTGGCCATGTTCTCTCAGGCTCCTATTCAATGGCCCACAGTAGTTCTCAGATTATCTGTTCTCCATTTCCTGACTCACTATGTATGCCTATCTGCTCTCTTGAGCTACCAGGGATTATTGTGCAAATGAACCACCTGCACGAGTACTTGTTTGAGTCAGGTTCTTGAGTAATGCAAACTAATCCATATGGGTATTGGGCCTAAATTACTTGATTTGATCCTGTATTAGCTTTGCCTCAGGCATCTTTTAAGCAGGTGGTTCAGTGGTAAATAATGTGCCTACCCAGCAGGAAATGTGGGTTCCATCCCTGGGTTTGGAAGATTCCCTGGAGAAGGAAATGGCAACCCACTCTAGTATTCTGGCCTGGAGAATCCCATGGACAAAGGAGCCTGGCAGAACACAGTCCATGGCGTTGCAAAAGAGTTGGACATGACTTAGAGACTAAACAACGACAAAGCAACACAAAGCCTTGGTTTTCTAGTCTGTAAAAAGTAAATAACCATAGTTACAAACTCTTCATTTTGATGAAGTATCCTAGTGGGGGTTCCCAACCTCTGAGCCTTGGACTGTGGTACCTCCTGTCAGGTCAGCAATGGCATTAGATTGGAAATAAAGTGTACAACTGATGTAATGTGCTTGAATCATCCTGAAACCATCCCCACCCCTTCTTGGTCTGTGGACAAATTGTCTTTCATGAAACCTGTCCCTGGCGCCAAAAAGGTTGGGGATTGCTGCTACAGAGCA